>CM040404.1:47214468-47646968 GCA_022702515.1 Ilyophis sp. 1 JC-2022 | reverse complement strand
ATAACTCAGATTTAACATGAATGGTGGAATTAGTTTTGAGTTTATACTATGTTGCCTGAGTTCAAGTCAGTGAAGGTGACGGGACAATAGAACAGGGACTCTCCAACTCTGAGGAGGTCACACTTTTGCTCACAAATTTGTAGGAATATTTGCACATAAAAAAGCAAGTGCAACAACTTACGTTTCGACCAACGGACCTCCCAGGAAGACACCCTGGGCTCACGGAAAACAGACTGTCGAGCACGTTTCAAAGAGTGGCCTTCAGAATTCAACTTCATGACACCTGTCAGGTTTACATTCAGCCCATTATCTTGTTTCTAGACTAAAACTTTGTCTTGTAAACATCTCTGGTGAACAATGAAAGCCCTTGGCTGATCATATTTTAGATGAAGATCAGATTTTGACGTTAGTTTTATGAACTCAGGCATGCTAACTTAAACCATGTGTTCTAAGTACAGTTCATGTGATGATTGTGATTTCTTGCATCGAACACACACACACACAGACAGACACACAGACACAGACACACACACAGACACACACACAGACAGACACACACACACACACACACAGAAAGACAGACAGACACACACAGACAGACACACACACACACACACACAGACAGACACACACACACATTACATTACATTATTACATTATAGGCATTTAGCAGACGCTCTTATCCAGAGCGACTTACACAACTTCTTATTACATTTATCCATTCATACAGCTGGATATATACTGAAGCAATTCAGGTTAAGTACCTTGCTCAAGGGTACAACGGCAGTGTCCTACCTGGGAATCGAACCTGCAACCTTTCGGTTACAAGTCCAGCTCCTTAACCATTATACTACACTGCCGCCCACACACAGACACACACACACAGACACACACACACACACACACACAGACACACACACACACACACAGACAGACAGACACACACACACAGAAAGACAGACAGACACACACACACACACACAGACACACAGACACACACACACACACACACAGACAGACAGACACACACAGACACACACAGACAGACACAGACAGACAGACACACACACACAGACACAGACACACACACACACACACACAGACACACACACACACAAGCTTTACTTGAGGCAGTGCCTTGGTTCATGCTGAGCTTGCTCCTTGTCTCTGTTGAAAATGCAGGTAATGATCGGACCTTCGGTCAGAGGGAGAACCTGCGATGGAGGAAAGACCTCACTCAGTGGAGACAGACCAATGACAGGCACGACAAGTGAGTCATGAGACTGTACAGATTACACTGTGTGTGTGTGTGTGTGTGTGGTAGCTATTCATTTGGCAATATGGTAGTATTCCCAGTGTTGATGGACAGATATGAACATAGAGTGAAGCACTGCTGGTCTTGGTGAGAATTAAACGCCATCATTTATCTTCCTTTGATGTGACAGAACAAAGGCGGAGCTTGACCAGGAAGCCGTCGTCAGTGGGAATCTGGCCACAGAGGCTAACCTCATCATTCTGGACCTGCTGGAAACCATCGTACAGGTGAGAGACCACTGTACAGCTGAGAGAAAGTTCCAGAATAGCCTGTGGGTGGGCCCAAAGTATGGCGCCTGAAAGGATCTATGGAGAACTTAGCATTGCTAAGTAATATTATCATCCCCTAAAGGGTTCTATGGAGAACTTAGCATTGCTAAATGAGCATTGAATTAAATGGCATTGCTATTGGCATTGATATGCAAGAGGGGATTCACATGTTGTCTCACTCTCTGTTAATTTCTTTGTGAAAGATAATATGAACATTGACCTGCACAAACTGTTTCACGTGTGTTGTGTTTTAATATTGTGGGCGGGCGTGTCTCTAGTGGACTGTAAGGATTAAGGATAACATTGTGGGCGGGGTTTCTCTGTGCAGGGCATGTCTCTGGTGGACTGTAAGGATAACGTTGTGGGCGGAGTGTTGCGGGTGCTGCTGCACTGTCTCTCCTGTAACCAGAGCACCCACTTCCTCTCTCACTGCTTCAGCTCGCTCAGAGCACTCTTCGTCAAGGTAACACAGACAGACTGAGTGTGTGTGTGTGTGTGTGTGCGCGTTTTTGCGTGTAATCTCTGTGTGTATTTATTTATGCAGGTGTGTGTATTTTGTAAGTAATGTGCATATGTTAACGTGTGCAGTTCGGGGACCTGCTCTTTGAGGAGGAGGCGGAGCAGTGTGCAGACCTGTGTCAGAAGGTCCTTCAGTATTGCAGCAGCTGCGTGGACAACAACCGCAGCCAGGCCTGCGCAACACTCTACCTCATCATGAGATACAGCTACAGCTCTGCTAGCGTAAGAACAACACACTACTCACACACACACACACTCTACCTCATCATGAGATACAGCTACAGCTCTGCTAGCGTAAGAACAACACACTACTCACACTCACACACACACTCTACCTCATCATGAGATACAGCTACAGCTCTGCTAGCGTAAGAACAACACACTACACACACTCACACTCACACACACACTCTACCTCATCATGAGATACAGCTACAGCTCTGCTAGCGTAAGAACAACACACTACACACACTCACACTCGCACACACAGACTACCTCATCATGAGATACAGCTACAGCTCTGCTAGCGTAAGAACAACACACTACACACTACTCACACTCACACACACACTCTACCTCATCATGAGATACAGCTACAGCTCTGCTAGCGTAAGAACAACACACTACACACACTCACACTCACACACACACACACTACCTCATCATGAGATACAGCTACAGCTCTGCTAGCGTAAGAACAACACACTACACACACTCACACTCACACACACACTCTACCTCATCATGAGATACAGCTACAGCTCTGCTAGCGTAAGAACAACACACTACACACACTCACACTCGCACACACAGACTACCTCATCATGAGATACAGCTCTGCTAGCATAAGAACAACACACTATACACACTCACACTCGCACACACACTCTACCTCATCATGAGATACAGCTCTGCTAGCATAAGAACAACACACTATACACACTCACACTCGCACACACACACACTACCTCATCATGAGATACAGCTACAGCTCTGCTAGCGTAAGAACAACACACTACTCACACTCACACTCACACACACACTCTACCTCATCATGAGATACAGCTACAGCTCTGCTAGCGTAAGAACAACACACTACACACACTCACACTCGCACACACACACTACCTCATCATGAGATACAGCTACAGCTCTGCTAGTGTAAGAACAACACACTACACACACTCACACTCGCACACACACACTACCTCATCATGAGATACAGCTACAGCTCTGCTAGCGTAAGAACAACACACTATACACACTCACACTCACACACACAATCACGACCTCATCATGAGATACAGCTACAGCACTGCTAGCGTAAGAACAACACACTATACACACTCACACTCGCACACACACAACCTCATCATGAGATACAGCTACAGCTCTGCTAGCATAAGAACAACACACTATACACACTCACACTCGCACACACACACTACCTCATCATGAGATACAGCTACAGCTCTGCTAGCGTAAGAACAACACACTATACACACTCACACTCGCACACACACACTACCTCATCATGAGATACAGCTTCAGCTCTGCTAGCGTAAGAACAACACACTATACACACTCACACTCGCACACACACTACCTCATCATGAGATACAGCTACTGCTCTGCTAGTGTATGAACTACACACAATATACACACAAACAAATACACACATACACACTCGCACACACACACTACCTCATCATGAGATACAGCTACAGCTCTGCTAGTGTAAAAACTACACACGATACACACACAAACAAATACGCACACACTCACACTCGCGTACACACACACTACCTCATCAAGAGCTACAGCTCTGCTAGCGGAAGAAAACAAACTATACACACACACGCACATACAGGTGCAGCTCAAAAAATTAGAATATCATGAAAAAGTTCAATATTTTTTGTCACTCATTTCAGAAAGTGAAACTCATATATTATATAGATTCATTACACATAGAGTGAAATATTTCAAGCCTTAAGCCATAATCATCAAAATTACAAGAAATAAAAGCTTGAAATATTTCACTCTATGTGTAATGAATCTATATAATATATGAGTTTCACTTTCTGAAATGAGTGACAAAAAATATTGAACTTTTTCACGATATTCTAATTTTTTGAGCTGCACCTGTATATACACACGTAGTTACAGTCACCATGAGATACAGCTACAGCTCTGCTAACGTACTCACAAACACGCACAAATTCTGTCAATTTAATCTGGCTGTATCCAGTATCGGTGAAAACCACTGTATACCACTGAGGTCCTTAAAGAAAAGATCCATGACTCACATCTGAGATTTCAGCCAGGTCCTATTTTAAGCTTGGAGTCATTGATAAGATGGTCAACAATTTGTTTCTAAAAGAAGATTACCCTTTACAAACTGGTCACATGGCCTCAGCGTTTGGAAAAGCCATCCTTTATGGGTGGATCTGACCCAGCAGCCGTGGGGTGCTAATGAGAGGTAGCACTGCCGGATCCAGAGATAAATGAGTCCTGTCCCAGACCGGCGGGATCACACCACAGCCGATATTGCCCAAAGCAGAAGGTAGGGGGCGCTGTGAGCTCTTATAAGCCTGAGTTTAAACAGCTGTTTCGCCTTAAATCAAATGCCACGCAAGGACAGGATCAGTCTGACCGTAAAATATGCAGTCATGAGTCTTTGAAATGGATGTTTTGTTTTCTGCAAACAAGAAAAGACGCTGGGGAGGTGGGTACTTTAGCTGTGAATACGACTTCTACACACCCTTAATAAACCAAGAAAAGTGAATTAAACGCACAAAGGCTGAACGTGACTCAAAACGATTATACAGTTTAAAGTACACAGATGGAAGACTAACCGAAGCTCTCTCATAGCCTTCATTCTCAGTGATTGGTGGTGCTGTGTCTGTCCCTCTCACTGATTGGTGGTGCTGTGTCTGCCCCTCTCACTGATTGGTGGTGCTATGTCTGTCCCTCTCACTGATTGGCGGGGCTGTGTCCATGCAGAACTTCTCGCGGGTGAAGATGCAGGTGACCATGTCTCTGGCGTCTCTGGTGGGGAAGTCCTCTGATTTCCATGAGGAGTACCTGCGCCGCTCCCTCCGCACCATCCTGGCCTACGCTGAGGACGACACAGAGATGCAGCCCACACAGCTGCCCTCTCAGGTACTGCCCCACCCGTACAGGTACAGCCCCGCCCACACAGGTACTGCCACGCCCACACAGGTACTGCCACGCCCACACAGGTATTGCCCCACCCTCTCAGGTACTGCCCTGCCCATACAGGTACTGCCCCGCTCATACAGGTACTGCCCTGCCCACACAGGTACTTCCCCGCTTTCTCAGGTACTGCCACGCCCACACAGGTATTGCCACGCCCACACAGGTACTGCCCTGCCCATACAGGTACTGCTCTGCCCTCCCAGGTACTGCCCCTCTCAGGCAAAGTACAGCCCCCTCTGACAGACTGAAATGAGAGCAGAGTGCTGTTTTGTGCTTTAGGTGGATGAGCTGCTCAGAAACCTGAACAGTATCCTGTCAGATACAGTGAAGATGAGGGAGTTCCAGGAGGACCCTGAGATGCTGATGGATCTCATGTACAGGTACACACGCCTGTTATCTCAGGAACACGTACACACACCTGTAAGCCCAGGTTACACGTACACACACACCTGTTATTTCAGTAGCATATCATGTACATGTTGATGTACAGACATCAACATGTCTGTTGATTCACCAATTGAACGACAATCAACACATAGATGGATTGTGATTGGTTGACCCACTTCAGAATAGCGAAGGGGTACCAGACGTCTCCGGACCTGCGGCTCACCTGGCTCCAGAACATGGCGGAAAAGCACAATACCAAGAAGTGCTACACGGAGTCGGCCATGTGCCTGGTGCACGCCGCCGCCCTGGTGGCTGAATACCTGAGCATGCTGGAGGACCACAGCTACCTGCCTGTGGGCAGCGTCACCTTTCAGGTGAGCAGTCACCTGACCGCTCTGACTTACTGCAGATACCTGCCACACTCACCTGACCACAGCTGCCTAGCGCAGGTCTCTGATGTTGTGTTTGTCCATTGACCAAAGTAAAAAAATAAATAAATAAATAAAAAAATTATTTAAACGCATTCTCTCTGTCAGAATATTTCATCCAACGTGCTGGAGGAGTCGGCGGTGTCTGACGACATCCTGTCGCCAGACGAGGACGGGGTGTGTTCGGGGCGCTACTTCACCGAGAATGGGCTGGTGGGGCTGCTGGAGCAGGCAGCCGAGCTCTTTAGCAATGTGAGTCCCCACGGAAACCACACCATAGCCCCTCCTACTCACCTGCATGGTGACCAATCCACTGGCAGACGATCTCTCTCTCTCTCTCTCTCTCTCTCTCAAACTCAAACTCAAACTCAAATTAAAATTCATATGGTTTCATTTGCAATACATTTTAATTTCACCACAGCAAAACTATTAGTAAACACTGCCCCTCTCATTGATTGACTGGCGCTTTCCTCAAGTGAAACGCTGACCCCTGTATGCCTCTTTCTCAATTCAATTCAATTCAGTTTCAATTTTAATGGGCATGAAATTAAACTGTGTTTCCAAAGCAAACAGAAGGGAAAGAGCAACACCAGACAACAGTTACGTCACTAAACTCAATAAATCTATTTATTATATTCAACGTACAGTACAGAGAGAGTAATACAGTGATACTATCTGCCTCCTTCCTGTGCTGTCTCTCCCTTTCTCTCTATCCTTTTATCTTTATCTTTTTTCTCCTCTCCCACCTTCCTTCCCTAATGCCTATTCTCTTTGTAGGGCCAGCTGTATGAAATGGTGAACGAGGTTTACAAAATCATCATTCCCATCCTGGAGGCTCACAGAGACTTCCGGAAGCTGGCCTCCACGCATGACAAGCTCCAGAGAGCCTTTGAGAGCATCAATCAGAAGGTATGCTTCCCGGGTTTGGGAAACTTGTGGCAAATTGTGGCCCTTGAGTTACCGCTATAGCACCTGTACCCCACATCAACTTATTTTTATACTCTTCAGTCCACACAATTCCAGAGTACAGCTAATGCTGAGCCGTATATCTTAGTAACAACAGGTAGCCCACATGCTTCTAGAATGTCATTGGACATAGCCAATCCTGTCTCCAACTGCAAGGATAATGAAATAGGAATATGACATCATCACTTTTCCCTTAGAAACCGGAAGGGAACACTCCACCAATCACAGAGTACATTGGTAACAACAATTAGAACAAAGCCAATGGTAATTGGTGGCTATCTTCTGGCTATATTTTCTATAGCGATAAAGGCCTTCCAAAAGTATAGCGTGAAAGTATACACCAATCACCATTAGGGCTGTTCTGTTTCTTCTTAACAACATACTCCGTTGTAGTGTACAATTCTTCTCAGCGTATAATTTTTCCCGGCCGCTTCCGGGTCCATCACTCGAACATCACAAATAACCAATCACTGCTCAACTACAAGCGGAAAGCAAGGTCAAATCAGATGACACTTTTGAGTTCTCTTTTTTAACCTATCCATGGTCCGTAGATATCTTTCGTGCTACCCTAAATGGCATTAATGCAAGTATATGATCTAGCTACCTTGCAAACAGCACGTCATGTATACCTGTACGTACAATAAAGACACACGTTTCTTTGACAAATGTTTATTTAGAGGCTAATAATACAAATACATTGAAAATGATCAACACACTCATAGATCACTGGCTAGCATAGATTGTATAATCGATACAGTTCAGTGCTAGGTGCTAGTAGCTAGCGAGACGTACAGTCAAGCAACGGAACCAGAAGTAGTCGGGAAGAATTGTATGCTACACCTTGATTGATGGAGATTTTTTCTGGTTTCTATATGAAAAGTGCCGACACCCACATCTCATCCATATTTTTAGGACTCCAGGGCTGCATCCCAATATTCTTCACTCCCCACCTCCTCTCCTCCACTCCCCCACTCCCCACCTCCTCTCCCCCACTCTCCCACTACCACTCCTCTCCTACCCGGAAGTATGCAAAACTGCCTGAACATTTTGAGTACAAGTATTTGCATGTACAGCATACAATGTACCTGACATTGCGGTTTGCGTTGAGACACTAATTAATATGTAACCATTAATACGTAATTAAGATGTAATCAGCAACATTAGATTGAAACACAAAGATCCGTTTCCGGGGCACGGAGTAGAGGAGGTGGTAGTGGAGGAAGGGAGGGTGCATTTTTCGATTATTGGGACCCCTGGTCATGGTGTTAAAAAATGACATAAGAATTATAAAAATTACAAACATTAATTGAGCAAGACCGCTGAAAAACTGAGCTCATTAAAAAAAAAAAAAAAAAACTTAAATGGGGAATGTAATCCCAATCATCAAAAAAAACCTAAAAAATGTTTTTTTAAACACAGTTTGCTTTCTTGCCATCTCCAGAAGCCAGCAATGCCCTTGAGTGAAAAGTGATAGTAGCGCTAAGCTAAACTGTGGTAAGGGTGTCGCTGCATAAAGTCACACTAATTACGTCGTCCTTTCGAAAGTAGGGAGGGAGCGGGAGGTTGTGGTGAAGTTGCAGAAATTTAAAAAATGCAAAGCTAGGCTCGCATTCGAGTGTCAATTTCACAGCACCTCAGGGACAAAAACAGCACTACGCTACATACTAAATTTGTCCGCATTGAAAATATTTTCTAAAAAGTACCGACAGTAATACATTCATATTTAGAAGTAGGAGTTCATTCAGTGTCCTGTAACCTCATTTGGTCTTCATGATATGTGATGTGACACAGTGGAATGTATTTTGATTTTGTCCGAATTTGTTGGCCAATGATGAAAAACATATTATACTGAATAAGTGGCTAAAACTCAGATTTGTGTGATATCCATGATGATCATTTTATTGCAGTTCGGAATGTAACTTTTTGCGGTAACATTCTACTTGTGTGAAATTGATGATTATTCAGCATTTATTTGGCAGCAAGATAACCATGATTTTGCACCATGAGTTTGGACCATCAAAAGTGTCATAAAACGTCCGTTTGATCGGACACGTTTATCTTGGGGTTGTTGGGTGTAAGGTAGAGGTTATTGTTCTTATTCGTGGTGCATGTAGGGAATTGAACCAGGATCCCTCCGGTGTTGACTGCAGCTGAGAAAACTCCTCAGTGGGGATTAGTGGTCTGCAGGATTAGTGGTCTGCAGGATTATTGGTCTGCAGGATTAGTGGTCTGCAGATATAAAAGAAGCACAGACAACGGAAGCGAACAGTGAATCCTGAACTTGACGCACTGCTGCTGGTCTCCACAGGGACACAAACGCATGTTCGGGACATACTTTCGGGTCGGTTTCTACGGCACCAAGCTTGGAGACCTGGACGAGCGGGAATTTGTCTATAAGGAACCTGGGATAACCCATCTCCCAGAAATCTCTCACCGTCTAGAGGTAAACAAAAATGCCCAATGACAATGTGTGATTTGTTTTTAAACTAAAATGAAACATCTTTATAACATTTTCTAATGTAATAAAAGCCATAAATTCATCAGTAAACCTACTGTCAGGGAGTTCTGTATTGGGCAGGGGTTCTCAAAAATATTTTTTAAATCTCAAGACATTGGCTCAATATTGAATCAGTACACACAAGTACGGGCTGAATATTCTTAAAATGGTTAATACTGGGTGTGAAAGATTTGTGCGAGCCTGAGGGTTTGGGAAAGCTTTGATCAAGGGCGTCTGTTCCCTCCCCAGGCCTTCTACAGCCAGTGTTTTGGAGAGGACACTCTTGAGATGATAAAGGACTCCACACCCGTGGACAGGAACAAGCTGAACCCCAACAAGGTACAGAAAACGGGCCGTCTACGGAAAAGCTTTCTGTTTCATCGCATGCAAAACTACACGGCAGGCACATTCCTCAGCACGCGTCCTGTAATATTTACCCTCGGCGGGCAGAATAAATATTTACACCTGCTAATCTCTCCCTGGCGCTATTCCAGCACATCCATTTTAATCACAACACTCTAGCATTTATTACACGGCCCCTCCTCCAATGGCTGGAGGGAGTAATGTGAGATTGAGGTTTCATGAGGTTTTTTAGCGAATCTGGGCTCATTCCTAAACTGATTAAATGGGGCAGTCGCACAGTTAGTTTTTTTTTTGGATTGATTTATAAAAAATTTGTTCTTTCGCTTATTTTTTTTTTTGCTTCGGGTGAGAAACCACTGCATGAAAAACAGGTTTTGCAGTCAAATCTACCAATATTGATTCAGTTCGTCATCCAGAATCTGCATTCCAACTAAACTCCCAACCACGCCCGCCTCCCCTTCCCAGGCCTATATCCAGATAACCTATGTGGAGCCCTACTTCGACGACTACGAGATGAAGGACCGGCTAACCAACTTCGAGAAGAGCTTCAATCTGCGTCGCTTCATGTACACCACACCCTTCACCAAGAGCGGCCGACCGCGGGGCGATCTGTGCGAACAGTACAAGAGGAAGACCATCCTCACTACCATGCACGCCTTCCCCTACATCAAAACCCGCATCAACGTCATCCAGAAAGAAGAGGTACAGCAGTCACAGTTTTCGGGGGGGGTGGGGGGATTGCAGGTTCCAGTCACCAGTTGACTGTGCTCTCAAATACAGGAAGTGAGAGCCATTACCTGAGTCAGAGTTTCCCCGCCCTCTCTCCCCCTTCGCAGTTTTACCTGACACCCATAGAGGTCGCCATCGAAGACATGCAGAAGAAGACTCGGGAGCTCGCCGTGGCAACCCACCGCGAACGGCCTGACGCCAAGATGCTGCAGATGCTGCTGCAGGGGTCTGTGGGGACCACTGTCAATCAGGTTAGCCCCGCCTCTCACACACATACACAGCCACTGTCAATCAGGTTAGCCCCGCCTCTCACACACATACGCTCTCATAGAAACGCATATGCATATGAGCGTGCCCACACACACACACACACACACACACACACATTCTCTCACTCACTCACTCACTCACAGACAGACAGCCAGTCACACACACACACACTCTCAAACACACACAGACACGCACGCACTCAAGTTGAAAAGGGAAAGAAGTCGAGCGTGGGCTGTTCCAGGGGAGACGTGCATGCTGAGAAAGAGTAAACAAAGTTAAGAATCATGGGCTTTTCATGATTGTCATAAAGCAAACATAAAGAAATCCTGAATGCTGGCAAATCCATCATTCCAGCAAGCCTCCATTTACTGATGTTCATGAGAGAGAGAGTCATGACTCAGTGTATTTACTCTTACCAATTTCTCATCTGAATCCAGTCCTGTTCCACATTATACTCAGGGTCTGTTTACACTGTACAAATGCAGTATTTAAACACAAAAATAGTTTCTTTTTTTTGGGGCGGGCGGACCGACATATAAGTTCATACACGTGAAGGTCCTTAGACTTTGGGTGCTGATGACTGTAATGTTAATATTGTGGGTCTTTATTATCATTGTTAGCATTATGGAGAGGTCATAAGTGGTATTTTGACGAGTACCAGTTTAAAAAAGGAGACTCAAAGAAGGGGTTGGGAGGTGAATTTAACCACACAGACACTAGCATGATCTCTTCCCGATGTTTGCCTTTACACTGAAGGTTTTTTTAAGCATTCAGTGCTCAGCTTGCAAACCATTTTCCCAATGTTATCCTTCTTTTCTTCTTTGCCACTCTTTCATTCCACCCCTCTCTCTTTCAAACTCCTATCTCTCTCTCACAGGGACCCCTGGAGGTGGCCCAGGTTTTCCTGAATGAAATTCCTGCAGACCCCAGACTCTTCCGCCATCACAACAAACTGCGTCTCTGCTTCAAAGAGTTCATCACGAGGTGAGAGAGAGAGAGAGAGAGAGAGAGAGAGAGAGAGAGAGAGAGAGAGAGAGAGAGAGAGAGAGAGAGAGAGATTGAGAGAGGGAGAAAAGAGAGAAAAGAGAGAGAGATGGAGAGAGGGAGAAAAAAGAGATATCTAAGAGGACTTTATTTGAAGAGTGTTGAATTAAAGAGGCGCAGAGTGCATGAGTGTGATGGAGTGTACGAGCAAAAGAGAGGGAAAGCAAGATAGGCTATCCAGAGGGTTGGATTTTACTGGAAGATGATATCAGTCAGACACACACACATCATCCTTGGGCTTGGAGGAAGTGATGGAACAAGCTCCTCGCCTGCCTATTTTATTGGTAATTAACTGAGTGAGATTAGTTTGTGTGCGTTTCTTCGCCAAATAACCGTGAGGTAACAATGACTCGTTTTCTTGTTAGTTTCCTCTTTCTGCTAAGTAAAATAAAGAAGCAAGTGTGGGGTAACAGGGAGGCAAGGGAGGTCACGGTGGTGAGATATTTGAGGACGGGACGGCGACATAAGGGCCTGATGACAGAAATCTCCTGTCTGAAGTAACAGAGCACCTGTTTGTTTTTAGGTAGTCAATTTAAATCATATTTCCAGTTGCTCTCCGTTAATATATGTACTGTACATCTGAAGCGTGCCAACTGGCGAGAGACCTTAAACTTGAGTTTCAACTAATAATCCACCACAGGGCTTTTCAACTTATTATCCATTCATATATTTACTGTATAATGAAGCAAACCTTTCCCTTTTCCAAAATGCATATTATTACCATAACTCAGCTCTTGCAATTTGCTTTAGGTTTCCATCCAATCAAAAGGCTGCAGTATCCCCTTGGCACACTCATTGGATTTGTGAGTGTGCCTCCCGTCCGGGCACAACTCTTCTCCCAAAGATCCCTTTGATTATTTTTTTTGGAATGACGAATTCCTGTGCCTGATTGCTGCCAGCCCACTGATAAATATTTACTGTAATTTTAAAAATGTTTGCTCTCCTACTCACGATCCAGGCAGTCAGAGGCCTGCCTGCATTTGCGTTTGTCCTTTAGATGCCAAGTCTGGCCCTGCCTGTGCTTCATGGCGGCCATTACGGCTCAAAGGGGCACTGATCCCCACTGTGTTCCTCTGTCTCTATCAGGCATTTTTTGCCAACAAAATTGTGACGGTTCTTCTACCTTTTACAGTAAAAACAACTCATTTTACATTTCTGCATTGACCATATAGGGAAAAGGAAAGACTCAAACCGCTTAAGATAAAAGGAGAAACATTCTCATAAAGGAAAAAGTAATAGTGACATGCTTTAAAAAATATACACAGATTCACTGTTCAGACATTCTGCAACATTCCGCCAGTTCGATGTGGTCAAGAAAAACCAGACGTCTCAGTTACGCATGACCATTCTGCAGTGTCTATATTTCTGGAAACATCTTGGTATTTGTAAAAAGTGCGGTTTGCCGACACCAGCAGCGCAGGAAGGACACGTTTTCTAGTCTGCGTCCTCTCGAATTGATGGAGGATGTTTCGGCGATGGGGACAGTGCTAAATACAAATCAAGGTTTGGTTGGAAAGTTGGTAGGGGGTCCATTTTTTACTGTCAGTCGGGTCAGTACAAGCGTGCTGACCATTTGTAGGGATTCAATGATATAAGGTTTTCATATCATAATATCCTTCATGCATTGAGCAGGATAACCGCAGTTGCCGGTCTAGTGGCTGAACAACCCCTCTTACCATCAACGGGACATGAGCTAAAATAACACGATGAAAGAGTGCTTGACTTTTCACCTGGCAAAAGAATCAATAAATGGCATTTCATCAGGAGCGTTATTATTTCAATATTGTAGTATTGATAAATATACTTTAAGTGGGGTAGCCTATCTTATGTTGTCCAAAACATATACTATATACAGGTGCAGCTCAAAAAATTAGAATATCGTGGAAAAGTTCAATATTTTTTGTCAGAAAGTGAAACTCATATATTATATAGATTCATTACACATAGTGAAATATTTCAAGCCTTTATTTCTTGTAATTTTGAAAAACCCAAAATTGAAAAAACGAAAACCCAAATTCAGTGTCTCAGAAAATGAGAATATTGTGAAAAAGTTCAATATTGGAAACTCATGGTGTCACACTCTAATCAGCTAATTAACTCAAAACACCTGCAAAGGTTACCTGAGCCTTTAAATGGTCTCTCAGTCTGGTTCAGTAGGCTACACAATCATGGGGAAGACTGCTGACTTGACAGATGTCCAGAAGGCAGTCATTGACACCCTCCACAAGGAGGGTAAGCCACAAAAGGTCATTGCTAAAGAAGCTGGTTGTTCACAGAGTGCTGTATCCAAGCATATTCATAGAAAGTTGAGTGGAAGGAAAAAATTTGGTAGGAAAAGGTGCACAAGCAACAGGGATAACCGCAGCCTTGAGAGGATTGTCAAGCAAAATCCATTCAAGAATTTGGGGGAGCTTCACAAGGAGTGGACTGAGGCTGGAGTCAGTGCATCAAGAGCCACCACGCACAGACGAATCCAGGACATGGGCTACAAATGTCGCATTCCTCGTGTCAAGCCACTCCTGAACCAGAGACAACGTCAGAAGTGTCTTACCTGGGCTAAGGAGAAAAAGAACTGGACTGTTGCTCAGTGGTCCAAAGTCCTCTTTTCAGATGAAAGTAAATTTTGCATTTCATTTGGAAATCAAGGTCCCAGAGTCTGGAGGAAGAGTGGAGAGGCACATAATCCACGTTGCTTGAAGTCCAGTGTGAAGTTTCCACAGTCAGTGATGATTTGGGGTGCCATGTCCACTGTGTTTTCTGAAGTCCACAGTCAACGCAGCCATCTACCAGGAAATTTTAGAGCACTTCATGCTTCCTTCTGCTGACAAGCTTTATGGAGATGCTGATTTCATTTTCCAGCAGGACTTGGCACCTGCCCACACTGCCAAAAGTACCAAAAGCTGGTTCAATGACCATGGTATTACTGTGCTTGATTGGCCAGCAAACTCGCCTGACCTGAACCCCATAGAGAATCTACGGGGTATTGTCAAGAGGAAGATGAGACACCAGACCCAACAATGCAGATGACCTGAAGGCCGCAATCAAAGCAACCTGGGCTTCCATTACACCTCAGCAGTGCCACAGGCTGATCGCCTCCATGCCACGCCGCATTGATGCAGTAATTCATGCAAAAGGAGCCCCAACCAAGTATTGAGTGCATAGAAATGAACATACTTTTCAGAAGGCTGACATTTATGTTTAAAATATCCTTTTTTATTGATCTTATGTAATATTCTAATTTTCTGAGACACTGAATTTGGGTTTTCATTAGCTGTAAGCCATAATCATGAAAATTACAAGAAATAAAGGCTTGAAATATTTCACTCTATGTGTAATGAATCTATATAATATATGAGTTTCACTTTCTGACATGAGTGACAAGAAATATTGAACTTTTTCACTATATTTTTTGAGCTGCACCTGTATATATGTATAATCAAAACAAAAAAGACAACTATGCAGCAAATATGAAATTTAATTTCCAATTTCTTAAATGAACCAACAAACGCGCCCCACCACTTGTGCCAGACATTCGAATCATGGGACATTTAAAGGGGCAGTTCAGACAAAAATTACATTTTGATATGTTTCTACATACTCGGAGTGCTATCTGTCCATCCAGGTAGTTTCGCTGAGAACTCACTAGTTTTGTAGATATCCACTGCAACTCACCTTGACATCATCCTGATATAACGGACCTCAACGGGTTCAAAGTTTGTGGCGGTCAAAGCCCCAAAACTTACATTCGAAAAAATCAACAGCAACGTCTTTACAAATATAATGACACGGTGACTACCGAAGTACGCTGACTGTGTATATATGAGCAAAGTCTTAACCAAAGCACACCAGTATTCTGGAGCTTATGTCAACACAGTGTGCCCAAGAATACTGCCGTGCTTTGGTTATGTCAACACAGTGTGCCCTAAAATACTGCCGTGCTTTGGTTGATACTTTGCGTGGATATACAGAGTTGGCGTACTTCGGAAAAAATAGTTTTCGAAAAAAAAACGTGCACAACAAAGTCTGTGGATGCTTGTGAGTAACCGTGTCATTATACTTGGAAAGAGGACGTTGCTGTTTATTTTTTTGAATGTACATCTTTGAACACCACAAACCCCGTTGAGGTCCGTTCCGTCAGGGTGATATCATGTTGACATTTCATTAGATGTTTCAAAATGTTGCCAAGATTGACAGGCAGACTGACGAGCAGAATTGAATCAGGTAACATAGTCTGAATCGGAAAATCTATGCTGCTGACCCAACATCAAACAGAAGACTTCACTAAGGCAAAATCAAGGTTCTTGAAAATCAACTGCTAGCCGTTGGATGACTGATGGAAATCCGACTCAGACTAAGCGACGACGAAAGACAAAGGACGGAATCAGTTTTCCTGGCTGGATACAGGTTACAGATGCAATTTATGGAATGACGCATTATTTACGCGGTCAACAACTTCTGTTGTCCAGGCAACCTACACACCATATTGCATGCTGTCCATTTTATGCAGACCCAAATCAAAGCCAAATTTACTGAGGCAGTTTAATTGCTTTGCTCAAGGATGCAATTGCAGTTTCCCTCCTAGGGTTCAAGCCTGCAATCTTCTAATTTATCCCAAACCACTGTAAACCTCAAGTTCTCTATTAGTCTAGTTCACTGACCACTATAAACAAATATATAGTCCACCTACTTTTATTCTGTTACCTCCCACATCTTATAAATTCAGCTTCACTACAATGTCATTGCTAACTCCTTTAGCTGCTTTTAATTATACCAGAGCAATCTGAGGGCAAGCAGCTAGTGTGACCAGCTAGTGAACATGCAATACTCTTGTATTCTTCCTCTGCGACGCAACGGAAAAGGTTGGGGTTGCCATGGTTACATCTGAGTTGTCTATTCCGGCTACAGGTGTGGGGAGGCAGTGGAGAAGAACAAGCACCTGATTGCGGCCGATCAGAAGGAGTACCAGCAGGAACTGAAGAAGAACTACAACAAACTGAGGGAGAATCTGAGGCCCATGCTGGAGAGGAAGATCCCTGACCTGTACAGACCAATCATCAAGCCCCGTATCGAGAGCAGGTAACAGGATTGACAATCAATCCCAGAACACAGAGCCGGTAACAGGAACCTTATTCAATACCTGTGTCTGAATCAGCACCCTTTCGTACTATTAGGTAGGCTTGTTGAGTAGACGGGATGAAAAAGTCGTTAAGTAGGCAATATTTTTTACTTCCGGGGCTTCGCTGAGTATATTCGGGAGCACCCTTCAAGAAGTACAGGAACATTTTGGTCACATAAATAAAGAAGTTTTATTTTAAAAAATGAGGCACAGCTAACGTTTTCCTTCAAATACAACAAAAAGACAACACGTGACATGGCCGTGCAAGGGTGGGACGTCTTACGACGCTTCCACAGTACGGTTGCAAAATAGTATGGCGGATTTTTATTTCGTACTGCACATCGTTTGCTAAGCAGTGCACATTAAACAGCACATTTCTGCCAATGCACTGTACACAGGAGACAGGGTGCAGTAGATAGGGCTCTGATTCGGACACAGCCCTGGGCTGCGTTTGGATCCGAAATGTATCCTTTCTTCCTGTCGTTCCCTTCCCTTGCTTCAAGGGGGAATCCCAAAAATGCCAGGATGAAATATGGCAGCCACACCAAAAGGGATTCGGTTCCAATTTAAGGGGAGGGAGTAATTATGTAAATATAATTAGTAGGATAATTATATTACCTCAGTTCCCTCACAATGCAATGCTCCACACAAGTGGGAGGCCACATTTCAACTCTATGGGGTAGAATTCCTATATCGTTTGTGAGGGCCATTCAGTTCCATTTTGTTTTGTTTCTCATCTATCCTCCCTTGCAGAGCACCTTTTAAGTTTGCTTGCTGCATGTAGCAAAATTATGTCACAAGATAGCTCACTCGAGGGAAGAAAGCAAGGGAAGGGAATGTGTTAAGTTGGATCCAAATGCAGCCCTGCACACAGAGCAGGCAACAGGAACCTAAACCAATTCCTGCACTCAAAGCAAGTAACATAACTGACACAGAACCTGTTAACATGGCCAATTATCAAGGGGTGTAGTATCAAAAGGTATATTTGTAAATCTGGACCGGTATGAAGGGGTGCATTCATAAAATTCTCTTATGCAACTAATTTAGAGCTACAGAGCAGCTACAGTTGTTTTAGTAATTTTAGAGTGGCAAAAGTCCATTAGATGTTGGTAGGTGAATTTCTGTTGGTCACGTGTTCGCTGCGGAAGTATTGATTTGAGTGTAACCTGGCCCCCAGTCTATTGAAAAAACATCTTCTTGAAGGATAACTGGGCATGATCAGACTGTTTGATTCTTCCTCCACCTTCAACCAAGATTGCTTGAAAGAATAATAATTTTTAAAAAATGTAATTACCAATAACAGACATTTACACGAGTAAGAGTTTTATCTTCATTAAGGAGTTCAGAGGAAATCATCATATTTAATCAGGAAAAGAGAAAAATGAGGCGTCTTTACCATACCGTAAGTGGGTGCATGCTGAATCACAGTGTACTTGGCATGTTGTACCATACTGCATGTCCACACACATCCCCCCCCAACACACACACACACACACACTTTGAAATTAGAGTTTCCTGCCAGTTGCTCTCTTCAGCTGGAAGGCCCAGAGTGCCCTCATCTCCGATAGCGGAGCGCTCTGAATTTATTAACGGCAGTTCAGATAACGCTCGCAAGTTCACCGTCCACCGCAGTGTGCTCCGGCAGACGTGCGGAGGCGCCCCCTGGCTTTATCGTTTATCCTGACAAACGATAAGTGTTTCAAACAAATGCAGTCACGTTCACTTCATCCGGTGGTCTCTCTGTAGTAAACATGTTAAAATCTAAAAAATTTAATATGGTAATTACTTATGCCACTGCTGCCAGTTTACAATCGCTTCGATGTAATGATTCCAGTCATTTGATGTTATGTATCATTCTGACTAGGAACTGTGTACATAGCCATGCCTATGTCAATCCTGATTCTGTGGACCACTCTGTGCATACTTATGTGAATTGTGTTTGTGTCCAAACCTGGCCTCAATTTCGCACCCCCCCCCCCCCCATCTGTGTCTGCTGCTTTCAAAAGGGACTCGTTCAAGCGGCTGAGTTTCAGACGAGCTGCAGACGAAAATTCCTGAAGTACCCCCTGATGCCAGACAGAGGCTCTCTGTTGCAAATAAGGCAGAAGAGAGGAGAAGAGGAGAGCGAAGGAGAAGAGAGAATAAGAGAGGAGAGAGGTGGTCATTCATTGGCCGAAGGTTCCCAGGAAGGAGGCTGAGACTTGGCCTGAGGGACCGTCAATGTCCTGCGTTCCACATTTGGGCAGAGGTGCTGATCTCAGAACAAAAGATGAACCCCACAATTCAGGTTTCTTATACATAATGAAACATTATGACTAAATTAATTGCATTTCAACATATGCCAATCACTAATAAGGTGCGAAAGACATTCTAATTGCAAAAATAAAAGGTTTGTGTCGCCCAAGAAGCTGGGCAACAAGAGGCCCATATTCATGCAGACATTCTAGAACCTTCTTTATCAAAGTACACAGGTTACAGATGCTTCAAGATGGTGAGATACTGTACAAATTTTTTGTTTTCCGATTTAGCACTCTTGACAATGTAATTTTTATACTCCTCTTGAGTCGGTCATTTGTGTAACACACACACGTACGCACACACACACACACACGCGCACACACATTTGAGATAGTGCCAGACGGATGAATAAGCCGTCTAATATAATGATTACCCGTATACACCTTTAACAGTAGAAGCCCCCTGTGTGTCTGCTTGAAATTGTTGTTTCCAACTGCTAGGCACTTTATTCCACAATGCGACTCAGACCTGGGGACGAGTGGCCTGCATAATGGAGAACAGACTGTCCTCCCTAACTGCTCCCTTGTAACGCACAACATGGCGTCCATGAATGACACGTGCAAAGAACAGTTTGACTGAATCTCATTTACAAACAAACGACACTTCCAATTGCTCAGAGAGCATTTCAATAATGCCCGTAACTTCTCAGACTCTCACTCACAATATGAGAACCGAATAGTTCGGTAAAACAAGAAGACGCTCAACAGTATGTGGTAGCCTTTAGTCAAATTCAATTAGACGTACACATTCTTAAGAGGATGTTATTTATTTTGGGTTCTTTGTTCACAAAAGTCTGGTTTACATTTTATTTTATTTTTTTACACACAGGAAAAGCTGCAAAGAAATAAGAAATGAATCGCTACGGTACATTCATTCCCTCTCATCCACTTATGGTTTTCTCCTCCAACAGAGCATGCCTTATGGGGCGAAAGCACCACAGACACACAAATGGGGGCCAGACCCCAAAAAGCATTTCTGTACTGAACTTATGCAGGCTTAGTGGGAAAGGCCGACGGGTTGTTCTGTAGCAGGCCGCGTTCCGCGCTCCTCTGCTTCTGCTCTGAAGCCCTGCTTTGTGTCTGCAGCTCTGACTTTCATTGGAGAAGGCAATGCTTGTTAGAGATGAAAACTAGCGGGGGACTGAGGAGGGCAATAATGGTTTACAGAAGTTTCCAATTTGATTTTACTTTCCTCCCCTTCTTCTTCTTCTTCTTCTTCTTATTTCTCCCCAACCCAGTTACACAAAGGTGGCCGTTTAGAGTGGCAGGCTTCCAAAACCTATATTTGAAATGATGGTTGCTTTTTTGGTTCATTCAAAATTTAAAGGTGATGAGGTGTGACTGAAATTGTTTAAAAGCAGTGCATGAATAGAACTTTTTGATGTGGGTAATGTATGCTGGAAATATACCAGGAGCAATGAAAGTCCCCCGCATGACTTACGAGTGCCAAATTAGAAACACATGGAATTACCAATACTATAATTCTGAGTTTACAATCATACTTTGTTTTTTTCCCATGCTCAAGCTATATCTTATTGGATGAACAATAGGCCTACCAATCCCAACTAATGGCATATTGTTTTCTTTTTACTGTGGTCAGTAAAATATTATTTTTTTAGACTGAACAAATGTACATTTCAAAGTATGTATAACGCCTAGATTTCTGTAACACATGTGAGAGATAAGGACATGCACGTGTACATTCATTTTTGTTAACTTATGGGTCGTCTGTCCAGTAGGCTATATAAACATATCAGTCTGTTACAACGCATTTAGCTGCTTTTCATAAGACGAGATGTAAGTGTAAAAGTGTAAGCACTGGAATCTATTTTGACGAGATTTTATTTTTTACTTTAATATAGGATAACGTATCATTTGTTCGTAAAGATGACGTGGAGTGATTAAACGGCCATGTTGAAATTTCAATGTGACGCACTTGAATCTAATAAATGTTTATGTAAAATCATTTGGTTGTGTTTTAAGCTTGCTTGATTTCACATGAATGAAAACGCGATGCACAGGGGGGAAATTTATAAACTATATAAAGTGTATTTGTCGCAAGAGTGGTTACAAATTGTGGTGTTCTTTGGGGCCTGGGTAAAAGCCGGAATGGAACAGCGGAAGGAAGCTCGGAATGGCCAATAGTGCTCTGTGCCAAAAAACACCTCTGTTCAAATGCCTGCAGCACTCGCTGTGGAATGCACATCAATACATTCTTAACAGTTTCTGAATGGGCATCATATGTAATTTCATTTGAGCGTGGAATTTCCATGAAATATAAATTTGAAATATATGAGAAATTGATCAAAACTAAAAATTAGCAGACATGTTTCAGAGCCCCTCATCACCCTTTCGGAATAAGACATCAAGATAAGGATTTCACCTTTTGAAAGTGCAGATTTTCTTCTTTAAAATTAGTATATTCAATCCTTGATGACTCAATTATAAGTTGATCAAAATTATATTTTAATGGAAAAAGCCTGTTGGAGAGGATATTAATATATTTTAATATCAAGCCCTAAAAATCACATTCTGCATTCACACATCAAGGCATGATGTATACCAAATGAAAGCTCTGGATCTGCCCTTCGAGGAACTGTACATGATGTTATGAGTTCATGCAATTGTGCATTATTTGGACTGCAATCAAGTCTGCCCATTACATCTACCATAAGTCAATTATCATTCAGAGCCTTTTATAACCCTAACAGAATAAGACACTAAGATGAGGTTTTCACCTTTAGAAAGTGCAGAGCTCTCAGTTTAATATGAGTATCTCCAGTTCTTGATGACTCAATGATAAGTCAATCAAAATCATGTTTTAATGACATCAGACTGTTGGAATGAAATGATGTCCATTTGCTCTCCAAGCCCCAAAAACCACAATCCGCATTCAGACATCAAGGCATGGTTTATACCAAATAAAAGATCTGGATCTGCCCTTCGAAGAAATGTACATGATGTTATGGGTTCATGCAGATATTGTGCATTATTTGGACTGCAATCAAGTCTGACCATTACATCTACCATAGGTCAGTTATCATTCAGAGCCTCTTATAACCCTAACAGAATAAGACATCAAGATGAGATGTTCACCTTTGTATACCAAAGCTTTCGTTTGGTATACAACATGCCTTGATGTGTTAATGCGGAATTCGATTTTTGGGGCTTGATATTGAAATATATCCTTATCCTCTCCAACAGGCCTTTTCCATCAAAATATAATTTTGATCCACTTATAATCGAGTTATCAAGGATTGAATATACTCATTTTAAACAAAAGACTTTGCACTTTCAAAAGGTGAAATCCTTATTTTGATGTCTTATTCCGAAAGGGTGATGAGAGGCTCTGAAATATGTTTTATAATGCTATTAGTTTTGATCACATTTTCAGATATTTCAAATTTATATTTCATGAAAATTCTATGCTCAAATGAAAGTACATATGATGCCCAATCAAACATTGTTATAATTATATTGATGTGCATTCCACAGCAAGTGCTGCAGACATTTGAAATGAGGTACTTTTTGGCACAGAGCACTATTCCTTCCGCCGTTCCATTCCGGCTTTTACCAAGGCCCTGATCTTTGGTATATTTAGAGTGAAGCTGTCAATAGTAGCATGTTATTGTACTAAGAGTCGATGCCCATAACACTGTTGCTTGAACGCTAGCTTGCAATGTTACTATATTAGTACACCATAGATTCACTGACAGTAGGACCAGTTGTCTAAAGTTCGCTTTAGCGTTATCTGAACTGCCTAGCTTGTATGATTACTACCTAGCAAATCTCAGCTGCATATACACTCAACATGACGTGTAGCTTTAGTAACTTAGACCATAAACTGACACCTGTTTAGCTTTAGCAGGAAAGCACGTTAAAGTTATACTGGTCACTGCAGAAATAAGTCAATATAACGGGAGAATGTTATTTTAAAATGCGGTGTATTTGTTTGTCCTCACGTTACACTTCAATCCACCACACCGTTTGAATATATTGTATACCTTGCGTACGTACGGTGCTGGTTTTAAAAATTAATCATAAAAATATCCGACAAACAGACAGAACTTCTGTGATCTGACCGCAGGCTCCAAATGATTTCCCGTCGCACAATCGTGAGGAAATACGTGTGCGCCGAAGATCGGTTGTTGTGGGGGACAGGTTAGTGTTCCAATCCACTCTGATAGAAGATGTGAATGTATGTTGGTTGTGAATGATTCTCAGTTCTATGATCCGGTGTTCATTCGTGTATCACTAGATAAACATATTTCTGTTCTGTTTCGTGAGTTAGCTTGTCTTTGCTTTACTATGGTCATATGGTCCAAAGTTGTAGCTCGACATTTAGCTGTCTAGTTTAGGGGAACGTTGGTGAGCAATAACTAGCAGCACTTACGGTCCTGCATAATAAAACCAGTGTTGCTGAGACGAGAACCATTTGTATGGCGTAGTGCTATTATTAGCTTTCCCGTGTTTTAGCTTTCCTGTTTATTGCATTGTGTTTAGCTAAGTTTAAAGTTGGATTCCTATAGACAGTCGGTTTATCTTTAGACTGTAGTGCATATCATTTTTCAGAGATCAAACTCCAGTTAAAAGTTATCTAGATAAACAAACCCGTAACGAATCGCCTCGAGTGTGTAGCTATAACTTTACATCACTAGATAACGTTAAATTGGTAAATGTAAAATCCCTGGTGTCAAAAACTGTGCCATTGTCCATGCTGTGCACGTGCAGTTACTGAATAAATAGCTCAATGCGTTTCAAAAAAGCAAGATCACAAGATGTGATGACAGTCTGCATGTGTATTTTCTACCACTATTTTGCTCTTCAAGTTCATGATGTCTTCTGAATAAAATATTTATGCAATACTTTAGCAGGTATAGATTATTTATTTATTGAATAAATCGGGAGTCTTTTGTTTGAGTGTTTGCTAATCTGTTCACAAATTTTTACACATTATTAATGTTTTTTTTTTATTGTTATGCAGACTTTTTAAAGCAATTGGCAAAACATAAATCATGTGGAAGAATTGCAAAACCTATGCCAAAAAATACAATGTACAACTAAATCACCTTTGATGTCAAATGAACAAAAATGATACATATGGGATATTAATCAACATTGTTCTATGATAGTGTGACTATAGTGTGTACGCTTTTCTTTTTTCTGACATGCATTTGAATATATTCAAATATAAACGGTTATTATGAAAGCTGTTTAGCTGTAAGAACTTCTAAAATTTCTGAGGACCACAGAGGTATTATAGACAAAAATGTACATCCTATAGCTACACTGTTTGGGTCCTATGTTTGTGGCCAGAATGTGTGTAATATGTGTAGTGTGATGGTGTGTCTATTGTGTGTGTGTGTGTGTGTGTGTGTGTGTGTGTGTGTGTGTGTACATGCATGTATACATGTGTACATTTTTGTTTTTAAATGAACAGAGGTGGGGATAGCGCAGAAGGTGTACTGTCGATCAGGTGTGCCACAGTATATGCTCAGAAGATGGAATCGGGCCCAAATCCGGATTCGGACCAGGATCTGGACCCTAGCAGAGATGACCTGCCACTGAAGGCCAACACCAACCACATGCTGGTGAAGCACTATGTGCTGGACCTGACTGTTCACTTCGACTGTGAGGTCAACCGTGGGAGCATCGTCCTGTTCCTGGAGGTGGGGAAAGGGGCAGGACATGAGTATGTGGCGGGGTCTGGACCAAACCCCTCCCCCTCTTCCACAAGCCACACCACAGGGACAGAGCGTCCCGTCTCTGACTTAGCCGGCGGGCCTGTAGTCGGGGCGAGTGGGGGTCGTTGCCATGGCGAACCGCAGACCTCTGCGGCCGCCTCAGAAGGGGTCACCTGGGAAGAGGCATCCTGGGAGGACGGGGGAGATGATGGCGATTTCGTCTTGGTGCTGGACTGCTGTGACCTTGCTGTGCAGAAGGTGGAGGAGGTGGACGTAGCCTCTGTTCCAGGTATGGGGGCGCTGTTGGCGGGCAGGGTCCAGGGGCACTCGGGCGGAGCACACTCCGCTGTCCTTGTGCGTGCGCTGGCCTCAATGCCTTCCTCAAGCTGGAAGCACCAGCAAGACCTTTACTCCCAGTGCAGCAGTGCTCCTGTCCCACCAGGAGGGGGCGCTCTCCAGTTCCGCACTGACCGCTGGAGCCTCCAGATTAGGAAGAGGGGTGTTCAGACACCCCATGCCTTTCCCCTCGCTGTGAGGATCTGGTACCAGACCAAACCCGAGGGAGCTTCAGTGAGGTGGACCAAAGACCAGAGCGACAGGTAGGCATGGAGGAGGATACACCTCCTTCAGTATTTTTTAAATAAACAATAGAATAAAATAACTCTTGTTCATCTATTGACGGTGACATATTAGGTTAGGTATGATGCATTTTTCTGTCTATGTATAGACAAGTATTTAGATGCAGGTTTGTGGCTTGATCGGGAACTATCAGTAAGTTGGTTCTATTCAGTATACTTCTTGTAAGACCAGGAATGACTTACATTGCTATGCATTGAGAGTGCCATTTCCATCTCTGAGAAACCATACTAAACCAACATTCTTTGCTGCCAACGTACTGGACCGGTGCAAGACAACCTTTTGCAAATCTTTAACCTTAGCTGTAAATTGTGGGGGGGACATTGTAAACTCTCAAAATAGATTGAGATAATGATGTAGTAACAATGTTTAACCAATAGTTGATTAACTGTGAAACGAGCACTGGTCAGTTAAGTAACAAAGTTAAATGAAGTGTGTGGTGTCTGAAATGCCGCGTCTCTCCAGGCGATGTGTTTACACCCAGGGTTCACCCATCAACAACAGAGCCCTCTTCCCCTGCCAGGAGCCTCCGGTTGCCATGTCAACCTGGCAGGCCCGAGTGCGTGCCCCCAGCAACTACGTGGTCCTTCTGAGCGGGGAGAACGAGGCCTGTCCCGTCCCAGATGAGACAGGTGCTGATCTGCCTTCTCTTTCCTATTATAGAGCTCGAACCAGGCTAGCTCATTATACCCCTTTCCCACTGTAGAGCTGGAACCAGGCTGGCTCATTATACCCCTTTCCCACTGTAGAGCTGGAAAGAGGCTGGCTCATTATACCCCTTTCCCACAGTAGAGGTGGAACCAGGCTGGCTCATTATACCCCTTTCCCACTGTAGAGCTGGAACCAGGCTGGCTCATTATACCCCTTTCCCACTGTAGAGCTGGAAAGAGGCTGGCTCATTATACCCCTTTCCCACTGTAGAGCTGGAACCAGGCTGGCTCATTGTACCCCTTTCCCATTGCAGAGTTGGAACCAGGCTTTGAAGTACCATCTCTGTTCCGTCCCCATTGTCTCTCCTTCTGTGTTCAGGGTTGTACCGCTGGGATTATTATGTCACAATGCCCATGCCGGCCTCCACTTTCACCATAGCAGTAGGGCAGTGGGTGGAAGCCACGGCAAGATCCACCTCTGCAACCATGACTGATCCCAGGACAATGATGGATGTTGTTGGTATGAATCTCTCTGCGAGTTGCAGGTAGACCGTTTTGAGTTTGCGCAGACAAATGTGAATCCCCAGCATCACACATGTAAGATTGGGTATAAAAATAGTATTCTGTGTGTGTGTGTGTGTGTGTGTTGCAGTTTGGAACAGAGATTCAGCCCTCAGGATGGTGTAGATTCCTCAGGTCTGGCCAGTAAGGAACAAACCCCATACTCTGATATTGATTGCTCAGGTCTGACTAACCCAGAGGCCTGTAGCCACATGGATTACCCGTGCCGGTTCCCTGATGCTACAGCCCGGGCCCAGGCAGTGATCCGCCACCGGGTCTTTGCCCCGCCCAATCTCCAGAAGCAGGTGGAGTCCATGCTCCTCCCCCTTCTGCCCCCCTGCCTGGCCGCCGCCCATTCCCACCTCGGGGTCCACCCCTTCTCACGCCTCGATGTGCTCATTGTCCCCCCTGGATTCTCCAGCCTAGGGATGGCCAGGTAAAAAACTCCACCCCTCTGCACCTGCATGCCAATTCTCAGACTGGCCAGTAGAGGGCCCTGTGTAAATCCAGTTTTCTGAAAAAGTCATTTTGTGTAAAAGAAGATCTTTAATGGAATACCACAGGGGCTTTCAGTGAGCTGAGGTGTTTGACTTGCAATTTGAACTTTGTAACTGTTTTCTTTGGCTAAAGTAAATCTCAGAGGGGCAGTGATTTTACCACAGTGTGAAAGAGCTATATCAGCGCTGTGTGGATGTGAGACAGAAACATCCCCATAACGCTGGTTCATTGCCATGTAAACTGAACACAGCCACAAAATTGCTGTGTGACGTGTGAAATTACAGTGTCGTGTAGAAGTTCACGGCAAAAATGACTCCATAATTTCACATTTTTAATACTGTCATTTTGTATTATCAACGCTGCTGGCCAAAGTTCAGTGCTTACCCAGCTGTGCTGCAGTGTTATTCATGGCCAAGAAAAGCTGCAGCTCTATGTGCAGCTCTATGTGCAGCTCTATGTGCAGCTCTATGTGCAGCTCTATGTGCAGCTCTATGTGCTGCTCTATGTGCAGCTCTATGTGCAGCTCTATGTGCAGCTCTATGTGCAGCTCTATGTGCAGCTCTATGTGCTGCTCTATGTGCAGTTCTATGTGCAGCTTTATGTACAGCTCTATGTGTAGCTCTATGTGCAGCTCTATATGCAGCTCTATGTGCAGCTCTATGTGCAGCTCTATGTGCAGCTCTATGTGTTATCCCTGTTCTTCCCTTGCATACCTGAGTCTTCAGCCCCACCTGTGAGTCTGACTCTGTACCCGCAGCGTGCTGACATCACGTCCACATTTCGCCCTGCGTTTGTTCTGGACTAGAATTTGACCACTTTGCATTCACCTTGAAACCGAATGCATTTCATAAATTAAAAAAATGATTGTGCAGGCAAACACACTCACACACGCACGCACACACACACACAAACCAAAACAGCGTTGGTGTTCTAGTGCACTGCCAGCTCCTGGCTTCCTTGTGGTAGAGCACAGAGCCATTTCCTGGACGTAATTCCCGGCGGTTTCGTGGGCGCACACTAGTGGGCCTGTTTCTAGTGTTTAACCTGCAGAGCAGAGACTTATGGGTAGGAGGGTTCTGCAGAACAGAAACCCAAAGTTTTGTCAGTTGTGACCCTCAGTCCTGCATGAGTTCTGCATGAGGCTCTTTTAAAACGGCACCCATGTCAGCCACCATGGAGGAAGGGACCCTAATGACCAAGGGTAAGCATATGGTCGGTCATGCTAAGCTTTCTCTGTGGTTTAAGTATTGCTTTTTCCAATACTGACTGGCTTTTTCTGTTAGACTTTCACTTATATGTATGCTAAGAATGCTAATTGTTTTTAAGTCTTAATCTCAAGTTTTTTTAGTTTAAATTTTAAATTAGAATATGTTTAACCTCTGTGTTTGCTACCTGCCCTTTCCTGCATTACTCGGTTTGTATTCCGAGTCGCACAACTCCTGTCTCTTATCACTTGTTAGGGGATTGCTTCGTGTAACGGGTCAAGTCAATCTGTATCGATTTGATGCATTTCTTACTGAAAGCCTCAAATATGACTGCTGTAGGCACTTCACTTGCACATTTAGGGTTCGCCACAGCTCAGAATTGAGCGTTACTGAGGTGATTTGAGGACAGGGTGCTGTGATACAGCAGTAGCCTGTTATCTGAGAACGGTCAGGTTTATCGAGAAACTATTTTCGTTCTGTGACATAAGGTCTGGACGGTTTTTGGCCAGAACTTGATTTCCATGTCAACTTGTGCGTTCAAATGTTCTCTCAACACAGTGGAACGTATGTGTCTTCACAAACAGTGTTCATGCATTTCATGAGCTCAGTTTCTTCATATAGCCAAGAAATATGTCATATGCAGCTGCCAATTTAAATTTATTTTTGCAATTTATTATCTGTCATTGGCTATTTGAAGCATTTTTTTTTTGTTAAATGAGATCAAATGTTTATTTATGAAGATAAAATTCAAATGATGCTTGATAAATGGCAGCATGACTCTTCAGAAGTTCGATATTTTGCCTTTAGAAGAAGAAAGAAGTGGGGAAAAGACTGTTTCGGACATTTCTTAGATTAAAAAAAAAAAAAAAAAAGAGTCGGCACCTGGGTGGCCATTCGACAGGTTCCAGTGTTTTCATCCAGAGCTGCCCGTCACTCTGCCAACATTCCGTCAGTGGGGGAGTGTTCTGGAGAAAATGAGGTCATCGCTCTGAGCCCCAGACTAGAGATTAGCTGGCCCTCAGGATCAAAGGCAGCGACTATCGCTGCTTTAGCGCTGCTTTCGGATCAGTGTGACAGCCACGCCCTGGCTTTCTGTGGGCTGCTCAGACGAACATTGACATCTTGACTTTTTTTTTTTTTTTTAATTGGTAACCAATGCCCTTAAACCTGCTTTTTTATTTCTTGGAGTTGATGCTCTTAAGAAGTGTAAATGTTTGCCAAGGTGATGTTTGTACAAGTTTCTTTTTCCTGTATCTGCAGGAATATGTAATTATGAAGACTTGGCTGAATTCCAGTTCATTTGTGTCTCTCTGTATAGCGTCACTGGTTGATTACAGACAGGAAGGTTTTCATCATCGCTAATTAGAGAACCACCCCCCCACCTCTCACCCTCGTTACAGCAGCGTGTAATGCTCAACCTTACAACTGTCCTGCAAGGCCAAGAAGGGGTAGAAGACATTGTTTTCTGTGTGTGTTGAGTGTGTGTGTGTGTGTGTGTGTGTGTGTGCAAAGGGGGTGGTGGTGTGGTACTATTGGGGTAAAATTACCATCCTGAGGGATGTGGGAGAGGATATGTGTGAGAATATGTGGATTATGCCCAGCAACAAAAGCCATTAGCTCCTGGAAGAACTTCAGAGACCAGAGGCATTTAATCTTCAGTTTGGAAAGTATAAGAGTCCCTGGATCTGACACCACGCCAAATGTAGCTTTTGTATCCTGCTCCCACATTTTTGGGTGAGGGGGGTGGTGGCTGCGGTATGAGGGGAGGGGGGGGGTGCAGGAAACCAAAGATTAAGAAGTCAAGTAAGGGCAGGCCAAACTGGCCAGACCTACCCTGAGCTCACTAAGGAAAAAGGCATCATGGGAATAAGATCTTGCCATCAGCGAGAGCCTCTTCTCCAATCAGCACAAGCTTTCTGCTGTAGTGTCACATGACCTGTAGGGTGTAAATATAGTCACTGGCTCTCCTGTAGTACTGTGTGTGGCCTGTAGGGTGTAAAGTAGGCAATGGCTCTCCTGTAGTACTGTGTGTGGCCTGTAGGGTGTAAAGTAGTCAATGGCTCTCCTGTAGTGCTGTGTGGCCTGTGGACAGCCCCCTTTAGAACACGGCACTATGTCTTGGTTTACCCAGTTAAAGTATGGTTATAAACTAAGACTGTCAGCATTCCAAATAAATCAGGAAAAACCCTTTTAGCCAAGCAAAGAAATCATGCAGAAGTATATATTTTCCATCATACAAAAAAAATGTGAAACATTTTTTTGTTGATGCTGAGAGAGGGGAAGTGAGGCGTTGCATGGAGGGGTCGGAATCAGGTCGTGATTGTTCTGCTAACTCCCTCTCCTGTGAGCCGGCGGCAGGAATGACTTAATGGGCCGATATCTCAGCATCTGGCCAGAACCATCGCTCTGCTTGGGAGTTTCAGGAAAAGGGCATGACATTGTTTTCTTTTCCTCCACTTTGAAGCCGGTCGGTTTGCCTCCTTCGAAAGAACGAAGCACCGCAGACGCTTAGGCCGACGTGCCGCCATACGTAAGTCGGGAGTTTTTATTCTCCGCCTTTTTTTTTTAGCAAGAGTGATTGTCATCAATCTTGAGGGAATTCTTTTTTTTTTTTAATTTAAGCGCCATCTTAAATAGCTTTGTTTTTGGCATTGGGTCAAAATGTGTGGAAATCCTTTTATAGGATTTAGGCTAAAGGAGTCGTTCCGCCGCTCTTTAAGGGCTGAGCGTAGGTTTCACGGCTGCGCGACATGAAAGTGCCCCGAGCCAAGAAAAACTTCTAAATAATTTTTTTTTTAAATCATTAATCTCTCTTTGGATTTTAAATTAGGCCATGGCCATGTTGTTTGTTGACATATCTGCGTATGATTGTTTTCATACTGTAACCTAAGAGCTGAAGGAAAATTTCCATGATTTGATGGATAATAAAGATTTGTGTTGTATTTTGTTCAGCGTGGGAGAGCAACTCTGTTTGGTTCGCTGTTCGAAGGCCCTCTCGTCCTGGTTGACTTGTGCAGTTAAATTTTTAATTTTTACAGTCTTAAAGATGCATGTCTACAGCGGTGATTCATGGGTAAAGCTGTTTGCTGAAAGGGACGGCCAATGTGCCGGCCGTCTTGTCGGAAGCACCCAAGCCCATCTTTCCTGCACGCCTACAGGTTTGCCTTAGCAAACACGGACATGCAAGCGTGAACACACCTGCAGTGTACAGGTATAGGCATTAAAACCAAACCCGTCTCTCTATCCCTCTATTTCTTTCTCTCCTCTTCTCTCCTTGTCTTTCTTTTTCCCTCCCACCCTTTTTCTCTCATTCCCCCTCGATCCCATTTCCTCTCTTCTTTAATCTTTGGCTCTTTCCCTTCCTTTCTCACGTCCTCCTCCTCCTCCCTCTCGTAAAGTGCAGCAAGCTGTGAAATTCTCTGAAATAAACGCGCAGTGGATGTGATGTTTGTGGAGATGTAGGGATTAGCAGGCTGTGGGGGTATAGCATAGCAGAGCTTTTACAGCACAGGCTGACACAAGATCCGGCCAATCGGAGAGCAGATGTCGCTCTGGATCGGACCTCTGCTATTGACTTTCAACCATTTGTTTTGGAAAAGCGTTTTTATTCTGTGATTGCAAGCCTTCTGAACTGACGTTCGGACACGTTTTATTTCACCATGACGCGGTCTCTGCCTAAAACTGTAAAATAACAGCGGGAAAGATGCGAGGCCTGGCAGAAAAAAAAGCCACAAATTAACGCACCATAAAAGTGTCAAACGCTCTGGAATCTTCACTTTTTTCTGTCAGGTTTTCAGTTGTTTATTGCATTGACTTGGGGTGATATCATTGTGCTGTAAGATTTTTCAACTCAAAAACAAAGTAAAATGAAGCTGTTAAATCTCAATGGGCACTGGCCTTTAGCCCTGGGAGGGGAACAAAATGAATCCCCTTTCCCACTGTAGAGGTGGAACCAGGCTGGCTCATTATACCCCTTTCCCACTGTAGAGGTGGAACCAGGCTGGCTCATTATACCCCTTTCCCACTGTAGAGCTGGAAAGAGGCTGGCTCATTATACCCCTTTCCCACTGTAGAGCTGGAAACAGGTTGGCTCAGTATACCTCTTTCCCACTATAGAGCTGGAAACAGGCTGGCACATTATACCCCTTTCCCACTGTAGAGGTGGAACCAGGCTGGCTCATTATACCTCTTTCCCACTGTAGAGGTGGAACCAGGCTGGCTCATTATACCCCTCAGTCATCACAGGACAAGGCCCCAGGTAATTACTTTCAGCAGGCGTAGCAGTTTACTCATGACGGAAAAGTACATTACCATGAGCGACTCAGCATCTGTACTTGACTGTAAACAGGCATTTGCATTTATTTTACCACAGGAATGGCTAATATCTGTATTCAGGAGAAGGGTCAAAATTGAGCTGTCAGTTCATTTGAAGCCAGAATTAGGAGGTTTTTAACATGCTGTTATGACAGGGCAGGAAACAGCGTGCTTATACAGAAAGTCATCTATTTTCTGAAAATAAAGAAGAAATTCCTGCCCACTTTTCATTGAAGAACAGGGATGTCACAATGTTTTGAATATTCTGTCAACTCCAAAAAGCCGCAAGCAGTAGAAAACGGAGGCTACTGCACATTCCTCAGAACCCATTACCTGTGACCTGTCTGTTCTACCTGAATCTGCCATTACCCTCAGTGTCTGGCCTACAACAGTGTTACTACTGCTGACTGGAAGGGTTTTGAAGGGTGAACAAATGACTTTTGATCAATTGAAAGAATATAAAAAGACATACTTCCATAAGGACCCATTGCTTTTACACAAATGTGGCTGAAAGAGACCAGACCAGACGGACATCGAAGCTTTGTGGAATTCTCACAGGAGATGCAAAAAGGGGGGGGGGGGGTGATAATAGAATTTAAATATTTATTTTCCTCTCTTCTGTGATGTCAGTGTTTTTTTCTTTTTTTTTCTTTCTGCGGTTTTTTATTTTCCCACTGGAGCGTTCCTGCCTCGTAACCCAAGAAGTGTGTGACAGGGCCCTCGTTTTAAGGCTCAGGGACTTTGGCACGAGAGACGGCAGTTAATCAAACTGTCAGTTGATGAGGCGTTTCTTACTGAGCGTTTTAAGAGGGCGCTTTCTTAGCCCTCTCCTCTTTTCTCTCTCTTTCTCTCTCTCCTCCCTTGTAGCTGGGCACACAAAAGCACCGGTGGAGTAAGGAATGCGGTTCATCTCCTTCACCTGGTGAAAAGGAGAGGGGGTGGCGGGTACCGTGCGTCAGCCTTAAACGGCTCACTTCATGCCAAAAAGAAGGGGTTGCCGAAACTTTTTTTTTGTGTTTGACGGTCGAAGGATGGATCTGTCCTCCCTTCTTTCTCCTTGACCTCCCCACTTCTCTCCATCCCTCCCTTTATGCTTGAAATATACCCCTCTTCCTGCCCTCCTGCACTTGAGTTCAAAAGCATCCTTGACATCTAATGGAGATAGCAGTATCCATGTAGAAACGCTGTTGTTATTTTAAAGCACAGTCCACTTCTTGTTATTGCTGGGATGGGGAGGGGGGTACTTATCTGTTGGATATGTTACTGCTCCTGAGGGAGGGTTCCTGCTCCAAAGAGACCCTTTTAGCTCCTTCATCTTTTCTCTCCTCGCTGAATAAGGTCACCAAGAAACCGAGCACGTTGGCATTTTGCCGTGATCTACCACCAGCAAACGTCAAGGGCGGGTTTAGAAAACCCTCATTAGTAATAGGTGCCCTGAATACATGCATACATTACGGACCACCGGCTGATTAAAAAGCGAGCACAGCTTGAATGGTCCCCCGGTACTCTAGCTCTGTACATCTGGTCACCTAATTAGCCCACCCTCTACGTCCGATTGGCTGCTCAATCCCTCACGTTCCCCACCCGCTTTGAATCCATAGGTCATCACTACTAAAGAACTGAGTTCTCAATTAATCTACCTCATGAAATTGAGGTATAGTAAAGAAACAAAAATATACTAATATACAAATATTATTTGTGAACAGCGGTTTGATATTATGATCAAAGTTTCTCACAGTTTCCATGGCTTTATTTATGCAGTGTTGTCCGGTCATGTGGGAACGTTAGAACATGGAGCCATAATTTTGCCTTACTGGCATCTATCGGATACTCTTATCCAGAGCAATTCGCAACATAACCTTGTCAACTGCCTTACTGAACATTAGAGTCATACAGATATACAATAACAAAACTATCTAATGCATTTTTCTAACATGAAACTGCATTATACAAACTGTCTACTGTTCTACTGTAACTGTTCGTATAACAGCTACTTTATCAGGATTAATGTCAGGACAGCAGCAGTCAGATAAACATCGACAGAGATATCTACAATGTTAAAATCACAGTTCTTTTATCCTTTTTTTCTACACTCATTCATTCATTCATTCAAACCTTTATTTTAGCAGGGGGGACCCACTGAGATCAAAATCTCTTTTCCAGGGGGGCCCTGCGGCAATACAAAGTTAAAAGCAATACAAAGTTTTTAAAAAAAAAAAAATTTTAATTAAAAAAAACAAGTATAACACATAAAACGGACATACACATACAAACATTTCAAGAACAATTACAAATGCTCTTTTTTCCCCATATTTCAACCACTAGCTCTCTAAAAATCTTATAAGACACCAGAGAAGATAGTTTATTTGTATCTTGAAATTCATTCTATAGAAGGGGTGCTGAAACACTAAAAGCAGCTTTGCCCCATTCAGTCTTATATCTGGATGTTTTTAGGGTGATACAATCCTGAGATCTAGTGGCATAGTTTGAGATGTTAATTGATAAAAGACTGGATACATACAGAGGAACTTTAGCAAGTAAAGCTTTGTAAATAAATAATATATAATGCAGCTTCCTCCGTAGATCTAGAGAGAACCAACCAACTGTGTGATACAGGGTACAATGATGAGTACGGAAGCCAACGCCCGTAATAAATCGCAGAGCACTATGATAAACGGCATTCAATGGCTTCAAAACAGAGGCTGAGGCATGCATATAAAGTGTATCACCATAGTCAATAACTGACAATATTGTCGCCTGCACAATCCTTTTTCTGTTGCCCATAGAGAGTTTTCTAAGTCTAAGTACTTTTCCTCCCATACATTACATGAGTTTCAGATGCCTAAAGTTGAATACCCTCTCACATTTAACAACAATATTTTCTAAATCGCTCACGCAGTGTATGGTTGGCATAAACTTTTCTCTAACCCACGTCCCACTCTTGATGTCGTGGCGACGCACCGCCGTGTCAGAGAGGTGTATTTGGAAGGCAGAACACAGCATGTAAGATCCACAACAAGCACAAATTATTTAAAAAATTAAAAAACATTATTTAAAATCTTCAACAGTGGGGATATCATTAAAATACAAGAACCTGGTATTTGCATGCATTAATAGGCCAACACGGAGTAAAATGACTACGTACCGAAAACATCGGATCTCAGTATTTTTTTTGTCATAAGATGAGGCTAAAAGATTCAGCGTTTCAGCCTATGGCTTTCGTCTGTGAAATAGTGCTATGTGATGGCTGTGTACTTCTTCGAGAACGTGGCTGATTCTTATTAATTGAACACCTGCGGCAGAACTTAACACGGGACTTGAGGTTCTAGTCCAGGTGCAATCACATCTAAGCCTCAGAAGTGTCGAAGAGTTTGTTGTTCAAATACAGCCAAGCTTCGGGGGCTAAAATAGAAACTTTGACCACTTTTCTAACGGTGCAGGCTCTGTGCAAGTCAGTTGGCCAGGGTTGGCTTTCTGAATGAACAGACAGGCAGAGCGATCTGTGGAAGAGATGTCTGCGTCTGGCATTTTTTCTGCTTCTGTGTCTTTGGAAGCAGGAACATGAGAAACCACAGTCTGGGCTCAGAGTACTCCGGCCACCATCATAATGTGGATACCCATTTATTTTTCCCAAAATGGCTTTATTTTTTTCTGGTTCTAGGGTTAATTTGATAGTGTCAGACAGAACATTTTGAGATCTTTCTCTTGGATCTAACTCAGAAGAACACACCACCTTATCAAAAAGAAAAAGTGTTTTTTTTCTTCTGTAGATCACTGGCCATTGCTCGACCTCTTCTGGTTCTTTTTTTTTTTCTTAAAAAATTTGACGCCTAACCCGGTGCTGTATATATCAAATTCCCACCCCAATCTGGAATGTCCAACTGTCTGCAACCGCAGCCACGTTCCATCTGTGAACCACTCTGCCAAGTCGGTAGAACTGAGACATCTCATCTCCTCCGGAACATGTGATGCTCCAACAGCCACGTCTTTGTGTGTCGCAGACCTCAGCCAAGCATGCACAGAGCTACATTGGAAGACAACCTTTTATATGCTGCTTTGACGTGCAGTCTTAAGAGCGCTCGAGAACGAAGACACGTTGATCCCAATCGGAATGAACCCTCCCATATCCTGGGCGATGCAGGAGCCAATTGCGCGTCACAGTCGGTACTGGCATGGTCCACAAGGCTCATCCATGCACTGTAGAGAGGTGCCTTAACCGAATGAGCCATCCAGTAACCCCCATCTTCTTGTTCTTAAGGTCAGCTTCCTCAAGATTGCTGTAATTCAGTCTTCCGGTCACCAGAGGGGGCTGAAGTCACCAGCCACTTGGCTGAAGTCACTTATAGGTTCCAAATGCCAGGAGGCTATCAGCCATTTTTCCATTTGATAAGTTTGCTTACAATTTTGCTTCAGTAAGTGGATATTTCCGATTGTTTTAACCTTATTTTAAAGACCCTGCAGGAGAGAACACTTTGAGATGAACACTTTGAGAAGCCAGATACAGATTGCAAAAGATGGTGGTTCTGTGGTAGCTGATTGATGAAGTAATTTTCCCCTGGGATACTGGCTGAGTGGCACAGGGCCTTTTCTGAGAGCTCAGGGCTGGAAAGATTGCTTCTCTTGAACAGAGATTTTTTGGATTTACCAGATAGACAGCTCCGTATTCTTAAAATGAAAAACATTTTCTCTCCTGCCGGAGCTTTCTAATTTGATGCATGTTCTGAAAATCCATTAAGAGGAATGAACAAGTACAGCACTGAGGAATGTTTGTTTTATACTGTAATACAGCATTGAAACCTCCTGTTACCTACCAGAACCTCTTGTAGTTATGAAGCAGAAAGGATGGAAGGAACACAGGAGCTGAGTATCTGGTGAATCTATACAATCTGTACATGCCACACAAAAACTATTCCAAAGCTGAGAAAGAAATGAAATTGAGTGATGTCATAATTATTTTTTCAACGGCGGTCCTGGCTGGGTCTAAAACGGCACGTGTGAGCATGTGCAATTCTCCCGTCCTGTCGCAGCTGTTGGCGTCTGCTAACACAGTTACCACAGCAACAGCCACCCCCCTCCACCATCCACCATCATGTGTGTATCGAAAGCAGTGGCAGCCATGTGCTCTGTGTGCCCCCCCCCAGAAATCCCGCCCCTCACTGCAGGACATGTGGATTGTGTTAATCGCTGCGAGTACGGCGTGCCTGTGGAGTTGAAAACATCTGCCAGAAGCTTCTGGAAAGGCCAGTGAGCCCCTGTGTGCATGGGCCCCTGTGATGGCGTTGTGATATCTTTTGATACTTATTTTCAGAATGTGATGTTTGTGGGAGCCGCGCGCCCTGCCCAAAAATGGCCAGGCATTTGGATTGGCCCGGAGCGCCATCCTCGCCATGGGAACACGGACCCGCATGATTCCGGCTGGCCAGGCAGGAATGACTGAACTTTGAAGTCAGAGGATTTAAAGAGACGGTGGGAGGAGCCTGTTTGAGACAGGCCCTGTGTGAGTTTGTGATAAACCCCCACCATCCAGTCTCCCACTGCTGAAATTAGGAGCAAGTTCCTTATCTGCACTCTTGGGCCTGTTCCTCCTGGTCAACATGACCTCACTTTCCAGAGTCCTGCTTGGAGTTGGAATACTGGAGCGATGTTGAATCAGAATACCAATGTAGCGTAGTGTGGAATCAGTATATCAGGATCATTGCAGTGTGGAGACATAATACCAGCGTAGTTCAGTGTGCAGAGTTGGAATATCAATGCAGTGCAGGCTGCTATTGACGCCAAACACTTAGAGTCTGAATACCAGTGCAGTGTAGAGTCTGAATACCAGTGTAGTGTAGAGTCTGAATACCAAGGCAGTGCAAAGTCTGAATATCAGTGAAATGCAGTCTTGAGTCTGAATATCAGTGAAATGCAGCCTTGAGTCTGAATACCAGTGCAGTGTGGAGTCTGAATACCAGCGCAGTGCAGTGTAGAGTCTGAATACCAGTGCAGTGCAGTCTAGTGTCAGAATACGAGTGCAGTGTCTGAATACCAGTGCAGTGTAGAGTCTGAATACCAGCACAGTGTAGAGTCTGAATACCAGCGCAGTGCAGTGTAGAGTTTGAATACCAGTGCAGTGCAGTCTAGTGTCAGAATACGAGTGCAGTGCAGAGTCTGAATACCAGTGCAGTGTAGACTCTGAATACCAGTGCATTGCAATGTAGTGTCAGAATACCAGTGCAGTCTAGTGTCAGAATACGAGTGCAGTGCAGAGTCTGAATACCAGTGCAGTGCAGTGCATAGTCTGAATACCAGTGCAGTGTAGACTCTGAATACCAGTGCAGTGCAATGTAGTGTCAGAATACCAGTGTAGTGTAGAGTCTGAATCCCAGTGCAGTGCAAAGTATGAATACCAGTGCAGTGCAGAGTCTAAATACCAGTGTAGTGTAGAGTTTGAATACCAGTGCAATGCAATGTAGAGTTTGAATACAAGTGCAATGAAATGTAGAGTCTGAATACCAGTGCAGTACAGTGTATAGTCTGAATACCAGTGCAGTGTAGAGTCTGAATACCAGTGCAGTGTAGAGTCTGAATTCCAGTGCAGTGTAGTGTCGGAATTCCAGTGCAGTATAGAGTTTGTATACCAGTGTAGTGTAGTCTGAATACCAGTGCAGTTCAGTGTTGGAATACCAGTGCAGTGCAGTGTAGTATCAGAATACCAGTGCAGTGTTGAGTCTAAATACCAGTGCAGTGTAGAGTCTGAATAGCAGTGCAGTGTCTGAATACCAGTGCAGTGTAGAGTCTGAATACCAGTGTAGTGTAGAGTTTGAATACCAGTGCAATGCAATGTAGAGTTTGAATACAAGTGCAATGAAATGTAGAGTCTGAATACCAGTGCAGTACAGTGTATAGTCTGAATACCAGTGCAGTGTAGAGTCTGAATACCAGTGCAGTGTAGAGTCTGAATTCCAGTGCAGTGTAGTGTCGGAATTCCAGTGCAGTATAGAGTTTGTATACCAGTGTAGTGTAGTCTGAATACCAGTGCAGTTCAGTGTTGGAATACCAGTGCAGTGCAGTGTAGTATCAGAATACCAGTGCAGTGTTGAGTCTAAATACCAGTGCAGTGTAGAGTCTGAATAGCAGTGCAGTGTCTGAATACCAGTGCAGTGTAGAGTCTGAATACCAGTGTAGTGTAGAGTTTGAATACCAGTGCAATGCAATGTAGAGTTTGAATACAAGTGCAATGAAATGTAGAGTCTGAATACCAGTGCAGTACAGTGTATAGTCTGAATACCAGTGCAGTGTATAGTCTGAATACCAGTGCAGTGTAGAGTCTGAATTCCAGTGCAGTGTAGTGTCGGAATTCCAGTGCAGTATAGTGTCGGAATTCCAGTGCAGTCTAGAGTTTGTATACCAGTGTAGTGTAGTCTGAATACCAGTGCAGTGCAGTGTAGTATCAGAATACCAGTGCAGTGTAGAGTCTGAATAGCAGTGCAGTGCAGTGTCTGAATACCAGTGCAGTGCAGAGTCTGAATACCAGTGCAGTGTAGAGTCTTAATACCAGTGTAGTGTAGAGTAGAGTCTGAATACCAGTGCAGTGTAGAGTCTGAATACCAGTGCAGTGCAGTCTAGAGTCTGAATACCAGTGCTAGGCAGTGTAGTGTCAGAATACCAGTGCAGTGCAGTGCATTCTGGGTCCTGTGGTGCTGTAGGCTGATGTGGGTCACTCTTTGCTGTGGATCTCGCAGAAAGCGTTCCGTAGGAGAAAACAACCAGTCAAAGGCCGTCTTTGTTTTCCACAGGAACAAATAACAAACCGCTTTTGTTGGGACGCCACAGAACATGATTAATTCACGAATGGAAAAAAAATAAACTCCTAAAACTAACTTTGGAGCAAGGCTGAAAAAAAAGGCTCACGGCCTGTCCTCACTCGCCCCTGTGTTTGCATGCGGTTATCCTGCAAATCAGAAATGGTTAAAAAAATGCATTTCAAAGGCATTTCAATACAATTTAAGTTTTTATTCAAATAAAGGTTTTTTTATGGCCTGATTCTTGTCCACATGGCCAGAAACTCGAGAACTGTGCTTCTGCTCTTTAAGATAAAAGTTTCTTTGCTGGGAAATATTGTTCTTGTCGTTGTACAGGAAATGAAATGCATTGTTCTTTGTAATTTCCTTGTTTCCCGCTCCTGACGAGACAGATTTGGCCTCTTCTTAAACAAGCGTTGATGGACACTTCTTTGACTGGTCTCTCCTTGCAAGTTCTCTCTCTCTGCGTAATTCAGTTAACTCATTTCACCAAAAAATGTCATCACCAAAAGAGAGGGAGACGAGCCTCCATTTTTATGAGGCTGGATTGTGGAACGTCATGTTTTTAGATCTCGCATGTTTGAATGTTGAAACGGCATAATTCCTATGATTTCCCAGTCAGAATGCATTTTGCCTGTGTTGCCTGGATGACTTGCAGAGGGAGGGGTGGCGGGGGGGGGGGGACGACAATGTCTCCCTCTTAATCACTGTCCCAAACACAGTTAAAAAACTCTTCTGTGTTTGCTCGGTAGGTTCACTCTTTATCTTCAGTAGTTTCTTTTTTTCTCCTCCTTCTGGATTCCATTGAACCCAGACCCTTGGGAAACATAAATTAACACAAAAAATATGGTGAATATGGTGGGCGGGGGCAAGATGCAATCCTGTTGGGCCGCCCCTTTACTTTTGGGGTGCACCCAGATTGCTCCTCTCCGTGAAGGCTGTGGCCTCGCGACCTGACGACACCTCTTCCTGGTGTTTTTCCGCCAATTTCGGAACAAGGACCAATGAGGATGGAGAACAGGGAATAGCAGATTCAGCACACAGTGCTGGGCTGCCCAGTGATATGCTGAGGTGGACGAGACATGAGTGGAAACCAGTACATCTGTCTCTGGAGACTGAGTGGGCTCAGTTTAGCAAACTCTCCACTACCACATGGCACACAACCACCAACCAGCAGCTTTTGAACTGCAGCCCCAAAATCCAGGCCCTTACCAACCTGCTCCAGCTTATTCAAGCTGAAATTGGCTACACACCTTTTCCTGAAGAAAACTGTTGGGTGGGTGGTGGGGTATTTGTGATTCCAATCCGCTACCAATGGGGATGTATCAGTACTTACAACTTCCAGTCGAGGCCAAAGATGTTTAGCCTGCGATACCAAAATATCCAGGTTTGCGACATTGGGGGGCAGAGTTAGAGAACTTTGGCTCATTCTGAGTGATGATGTGAATATGCCGTTATGCTAATGAGTCCTCCTGTGAAGTTGCCGATTGGAGGACTCGGCAGTTGCCTGTTTGGCCCAGCTACAGGTTCTTTAGACTCAACAGATAACTTGGCTCCAACATTTCTTCCTTCCTCGCAGCTTTATAAGCGCAGGAGATTCCAGTGCTACAACACGTTACACAATGTACAATGTCCATTGACAGAGTGTTGTAAAACGTAATGTAATGTCTTGCGCAGTACTTGCAAGCATTTTCAGAAGGCATATCAATGGGAATGCTTTGGCTATAACAGTCAGGGGGACAACATTCAACGTATCTAGTTAGTCTGTAGCATCTGTTGGGATTTGTAGAGAGAATTTTCTCTCCTGCGCTTTCCTGGTTACCTGCGAGCTTATTTACCTTGTGCTGTTGTACCTCTGTATTCAGTGAAAAGTAAAACAGCCGAAGCTTCTGAATTTCTGAGAACACCCTGGATTTGCCTTCAGGCTTGAGCGGGGATGTGTTTCTCTTACATCTGTCCCTGATCGCAAAGCGCCGTGAGGAACTCGAGTTTGCAGTCATTCCTGGAGTCTGAATGAATGCTTCTAAGCTACGCGCAGCTCCTTTGTGTGTGTGTGTGAGTGTGAATACGTCTGTGCACATACAGTATTTGTGTGACTTGCAGTCTTCTTTGTAGTCCTGAGTAGCCTACTCAAGCACACCTCCACTCTGTGAAAATAAGAGAGATCCATTATACCTGCCACGGCGGGATGGGGTTGTTGCGAAAGCTCCCGGATAGACCTGGAATGGTCCGGATGTTTGTCTGGACACAGCGTTTCCTCTATTTGTGCCTGGCAATGGCCATGATGCGGGGAGCATGAAGAGTGCGATATGTTTACCGCCGGCTGTGAAGAACCAGGATGGACGCGATATGTTTACTGCCGGCCGGGAAAAACCAGGACAGGCGCGATACGTTTAAGAACCAGGACAGGTGCGATACGTTTAAGAACCAGGACAGGTGCGATACGTTTAAGAACCAGGACAGGTGCGATACGTTTAAGAACCAGGACAGGTGCGATACATTTACTGCCAGTGGGGGGAGGAACCAGGACGAGTGCGATGCGTTTACTGCCGGCCGGTGAAGAACCAGGTTGGGCGTGAAACGTTTACTGCCGGCCGGGGAAGAACCAGGATGGATGTGAAACATTTACTTCCGGCCGGGGAAGAACCAGGATGGACGTGAAACGTTTACTGTCAGTTACAGTGGAAGCGCCAGGACACGCGCAATATGTTTACCGCCGGCTGGTGGAAGAACCAGGACGGGCGCGAGAGCCGTTTCTGAGGGACGCAAGACAGATGGGGCTCAAACGGGAGCTATTTTTCTGTGGGTTGCTTTTATCCTCAAATAACCTATTTAAGTTGAAAGGTTGTATAAATAAGTACTTAAGTATTTACCTCTTCTTTTTTTCTCTCTTGCACATTTGCTAGCCATTACGCTGGAATGTATAGGCTGGGGAACACAAAACAGGCGGGTGCTGGGTCTTGTTTTTCTTTTCCCTGACTCTGAACTTTGATTGGAGCCGTGCCTCGATAAGACCGAGCTCGTTCGTGTCTGCATGCCGGGCTCGCTTTACTGAGGTTTTTATCAACACATAACCTTACTTTACATTCATGGAATGAGAACAAAAAAGGAGATTGAGCCCTGTGGAGAAAGTAAGTGGACATACCAGACATGCCCTGGCCTAACAGCATCAAGCCTTGAGGTCTCCTTTTAAGAAAAGACTTGTCTGGCCAAAGAATCACTCTTCCTGGTTTTGAGAAACGGACCAACAGACGACGGTCCTTGTGTGCCTTCAGGAGTAACATTTTGGAAGAGGCACGTTTTTCTTTGTGTTTTTGGGTGGGGGTGAGGGTTTGGCGTTGTGAACACACGCTCCAGGAATGTAGCGAATGGGGCGTGGCCCACCCCTGCACACGCCTTGATCCTTCCCAGGCGGTTTTTCTCCAAAGCCTGTTTACCGCGGCTACAAATAATTTGGGATGTGTTTTCTTCCGCCCTAATGATAGGGTTCCGCAAAATAAACTCTTTGAAGTCCATGCAGGGTGGTGGTGGTGTGTGTGTGTTGTGTGTGTGTAGGCATGAATGTGTGTTTTTATCTAAGTGCTCTTTCAGTCATAGTGGGTAGCCTCTCAATCTGGAAAAGGTACTGCCATGGATGTTACTATGTACTAACCAGATTCTAAAGCCGAACAATTACAAATCGTACACCTTCTCATAAATACAGTAACAGAAAAACTCCGGTTTTCCGACCGAAGCCACCTGTTGGAACATGGAAAGGATGTTGTCTGGTCAATCTATTGTAATATGGTTGGGATGCCTTCTTTTCGCCTGTTCTGTATGCTGCACATTCACTGTTTTTAGATATTTGTATAAACGGAGTGATTTATCAGGTTTACAGCCTGTGCGAAAGTCATTAAAGTTTGTTGGCACTGAAGTTGAGTAGATACAAAATCTAGACATCCCTGACATGAAAAAAAGCTTGGGACCCTTCACTGTACCTGTTCCCTGTTTAACTGTGTCGCAGTAATAAAGAATGTGCGTGTGTTTGTGTGTGTGTGGTATGGATGTGCCGTGTGTGTGCATGCGTGTGTGTATACGTGTGTGTGTGTTTCTGTCTCGTTCTCCCCACAGCCCACACATGGTGTTCCTGTCTCAGAGTGTGTTGTCAGGAGAGAGCGAGCTCTGTGGCGCCAGGCTGTGCCATGAAATTGCCCACGCCTGGTTCGGCCTGGCCATCGGAGCGCGTGATTGGACGGAGGAGTGGATCAGTGAAGGCTTTGCCACCTACCTGGAGGACGTGCTCTGGGCACGGGTGCAACAGGTACCGACCGCCCTCTCTATCACCGACTCAAGCCCACAAAATTCTGTCTACCGACTCAAACCCAGAAATCCTCTCTGTCACTGACTCAATCCCAGAAGTCTTTTTTCTCTCACCAACCAGAATTCTGAAAACTGTTTCTCAGAACCATGTAGAGGAAAGGTGTCAGCATGGCTCTTAATTTATTTTTGTTTTTTTTGTCATGGTGACTTTTGAACGCTGATGAGACATTATTGATCCGGGGCTAGCATCTCGGTGGCCCACCGGTTCAGACGCGCCTCAGTTTACTTCAGTTACTCTATTTGCGCATTAAAAACAAGCGTGCCTGTACCAGACGCTCGACCTTGAGAGGAGGAGAAAGGAGAGCGCTGTGGAGATGGGACCTAAGGGGACTCACCTGTACAGGAATGGCGGCCAGCGCCAGCGCGTCACCTGGAGAGTTGACTGAGGTGAAACTTCAAGGCTAATTAGCTCCTATCTCTCCATCTTTGGCACATTGCAGCCTTCTGATGTGGAGCACGCTTCTGTAAATCGCAGGGCTGTGATATACAGCACTTTAGAGATGGTGACGGATAAGGCTGTTAAAAACAAGGCCACAAGATTAATTACCCACAACTGATACTGTTGCGGAGAGGGTGGAGTCCCGGGCAAGATTCTGGTAATTAAGTTTTGAAATTTCATGTCCTGTTTGCCAGAAAGGAGAGATTAAGACGTCTTTTCGCACTGACGAAACCCGCCCCATGCTGCAATGGTGTCCTTTGGGTCAAGAGGAGTGATCTTATTTGCTCCTCTGTGCAGTGTTTATGTGTGCTTTTTGTAAGCGGAGAGGGCACTTACAGTCTGCGCAAATGTTTACGGTGACAGAAAACAGAAAGGGCCTTCTTCTCTCCTCAGATGAGTGAGTGCATTACTGCTTCCATTGACAAACAGTTTGTCCTTTTGTTTTCATTTTCTGCGATTTGATTGATTGCTTTTCCCACAGACCCGGGCTTTCTCTATGCCAAAGCAGAAACATCCCAACTGCCAACAAAAACTTGCATGGAAAACTGGGTGGGAATGGTTCCAGTGTGGCCAGTTGTGAGGGAGAAAGAGCGGGAGAGATGGAGGAAGAGAGAAGGAGAAAGGGAGGGAGCGAGGTCTAGTTGAGGGCATGTGGCTAAATAGACTGATTCCAACTGACAGGAGAGCCTTCTTAGGCCAAGTCAATACGTTGAATAGATTAAAATTATTTTTGGTTCAAATCAAAGCTCAGCTCTGTTTCTCTTTCACTCTCTATCCCTTCATTTGTTTATCTCTCGCTCCCCCACTCTCCCTCCAACCCCCTTACTTTTAGCAGAAAGCAGGGAATGGGTGGCAGTTGAATCTCTCTCTCTCTCTTTCTCTCTCTCTCTCTCTCAGCAGAAAGCAGGGGATGGGCGGCAGTCGAATCTCTCTCTCTCTCTCTCTCTCTCGCTCTTTCTCTCTCAGCAGAAAGCAGGGGATGGATGGCAGTTGAATCTCTCTCTCCCTCTCTCTCTCAGCAGAAAGCAGGGGATGGGTGGCAGTCGAATCTCTCTCTCTCTCTCTCTCTCTCTCTCTCTCTCTCTCTCTCTCTCAGCAGAAAGCAGGGGATGGATGGCAGTTGAATCTCTCTCTCCCTCTCTCTCTCAGCAGAAAGCAGGGGATGGGTGGCAGTCGAATCTCTCTCTCTCTCTCTCTCTCTCTCTCAGCAGAAAGCAGGAGATGGGTGGCAGTTGAATCTCTCTCTCTCAGCAGAAAGCAGGAGATGGGTGGCAGTTGAATCTCTCTCTCTCTCTCAGCAGAAAAGCAGGGGATGGGGGCAGTTGAATCTCTCTCTCTCTCAGCAGAAAGCAGGGGATGGGTGGCAGTCGAATCTCTCTCTCTCTCTCTCTCTCTCTCTCTCTCAGCAGAAAGCAGGAGATGGGTGGCAGTTGAATCTCTCTCTCTCTCAGCAGAAAGCAGGAGATGGGTGGCAGTTGAATCTCTCTCTCTCTCAGCAGAAAGCAGGGGATGGGTGGCAGTTGAATCTCTCTCTCTCTCAGCAGAAAGCAGGAGATGGGTGGCAGTTGAATCTCTCTCTCTCTCAGCAGAAAGCAGAGATGGGTGGCAGTTGAATCTCTCTCTCTCTCAGCAGAAAGCAGGGGATGGATGGCAGTTGAATCTCTCTCTCCCTCTCTCTCTCAGCAGAAAGCAGGGGATGGGTGGCAGTCGAATCTCTCTCTCTCTCAGCAGAAAAGCAGAGATGGGGTGGCGTTCTCTCTCTCTCTCTCTCAGCAGAAAGCAGGAGATGGGTGGCAGTTGAATCTCTCTCTCTCTCTCAGCAGAAAGCAGGGGATGGATGGCAGTTGAATCTCTCTCTCTCTCAGCAGAAAGCAGGAGATGGGTGGCAGTTGAATCTCTCTCTCTCTCTCAGCAGAAAGCAGGAGATGGGTGGCAGTTGAATCTCTCTCTCTCTCTCTCAGCAGAAAGCAGGGGATGGGTGGCAGTTGAAAGCTCTGCTGCGCTGGCGAAGGCTGAAAGACGAGCTGCACACCTCCGAGGAAGAGCTGCAGATCCTCAGGTCCGTCTGTCTATCTGTGCATCTCTCTCTCTCTACCCCTGCATCTCCCCAGCCTTCTGTCCACCTGTCTGTCCCCTCTGTACGTGTGTCTTTACTCCTCTTAAACTCAGAGTGTCTGTCTGTCTTTGGTTTCTTTGCCATATGTCCATCTTGTGTCAGTGTGTCTGTCCATGTGTCTCTGCCTTTCCCTCAGCTTGCCTGTCTGTCTGTTTGATGTCTGTTTGTGAGTGTCAGCGCTCACGCACACTGAATCAAAAAGCGCTCGCACACATCCGCAGATGCAAATGTCACAGCTGCACCTGGCGGGGCGTAAGGTCAGGACACTGACATTAAACAAGCCTCTACATCTCTCTACCGGGTCATCCCGTTATTTTCTGTTACCATGGCAATTACTCCCAGTGTTTTTAGGGTTTCCTTGTGAAAAAGCCCCAGCGATGGCTTTGTGACCTCACTATGTGACCTCATCGCTCGTGCCAGGAAGCAGCGCAGATGTGTAGATCACTTCTAATCTTTCGCATCTAATCTGCCGTCGATAATGTGGCCCGACAGGGGGAGAAACATCACTGCGAATGACTCAAACTTGAAAAGTACAAACGTACGGACTCGCGACGTGTCTGAACTGTTGAACATTAATAATGTATTGTATGGTGCGTGGTGTGCCATGCGTTGAGAGCAGTGATATAGCGTCATGCACAGAACAGGAGCGGTGTCTCATTCTCGTGAAACCGATGTGTGTGTGTGTCTGTGAGCAAGACAGAGACAAAGAGAGAGGGAGAGAGAGAGAGAGAGAGAGAGAGAGAGAGAGAGGGAGAGAGAGGGAGAGGGAGAGAGAGAGAGAGGGATAGAGAGAGGGAGAGAGAGAGAGGGAGAGAGAGAGAGGGAGAGGGAGCGAGGGCGAGGGAGAGGGCGAGCGGTCTGGTTTTTAAGAGTGTAATTAAAATGTTGCAATGTACTGTTGTGAAATAGTAAAATGCCTGTCAGATTACCCTTATTGTGATGGGTGATTCACTGCTGGTCTTAAAGCAGCCAGTACTGCAAGAGAATAAGAGGCATTTTACCACACAACAGTGCCCTGGATACACCACTGTGTGTTTGTATGCATATGTATGTTTGTTTACGTGTGTGTGTGTGTGTGTGTGTGTGTGTGCAGATGCGTGCTTGTAAATGTTTGTGTGTGTGTGTGTGTGTGCCCTGCATGTGTCTGCATATGCCATGTTACCCCAAATCCGCATGTGCTTAATAAGCACAGACTGACGCCAAACAGTTTTACGATGCTCAACAGAGAGACAGCCTAATGACTGCTGTTTAGCGAACGCTCCAGTGCTCCAGTTTTCTGTCTGCGGCCGCGTCTCCTCCCCCGGCTTCGGTATTTCACTACTAAATCTTTTCGAGATTTCTCAGGGTTCACACATAACAGGCACACAGTCCTCACATTTCACCCTTTTTATGCATCAGTCAGTCAGTCCTGGGTCGGATAATTACGTGAAACGCTTTAGCCCTTTGGACACAAGTAAAGTTCCTGCAGATTACAGACCATTTTAAAAGAACTATCTTTTGTCACCAGCATTCAAAATAAAACGATTCTTTCATGTGATTGGACGCTTTGGTTAGTGACGTGTTTTCAAAACAAAAGTTCTCAAAAAAATATACTGGAGTGCTTTCAAATTGTACTGGCATTTAGAAAGTATATAAAACAATTATTTTTCACAGCAATATACAATCTGTCTATCCATCTGTCAGCCTGTATGTCTGGGTGTGTATTTGTGTGTGTGTGTGTGTCTAACTGTCAGTGATTAATACCTATAGGCTGTTTCCCAGGCCGCCATGGTGCTACCTCTCAGGGGGGTAGGTGACTAAGAGAGATAGGTGTGGTTCACAAAGGGGTTGGGCCTTATCGCTACAGACCATGCAGGGTGGAGGGCAGGGGGGTTGGGCTCATCCTTTCAGAAAAGGAATCAGGGCCATATTTAAAGACCCAATGAAAAGAAGCAAAGAATGCATCGGTCCAGACCCTACACCCGATCGTCACAGAGACTCGTTGTCACGGAGACTCTTGTCTCCGAGAACTCTAACTGTCTGGAACTTTCACTGTCTGGTACCAGGAGGACGTGTGGAGTTAGGCAGGGGGCATTGTGCAGAGATGTATGACACAGTGTGTCTGTGTGATGTGTGTGTGTGTATTCTTCAGGCCTAACAGGGAGAACACAGGTGAGGTCAGCGAGTCGGGAGCCTCCGTGGTCAAACACGCCCTGAATCCAGAAAAGCCCTTCATGCAGGTGCACTATCTAAAGGTGAGAAGGCCTGTTTGCAGGAGGCAGAATACTACTTCGCTACGCTAAAGCTATGGATTTACAATAAGATGCTAATCAGATGACGGTTAATAAAAGTACTAAAATAATAACTTCTGGGAAAGTTTCTAGTTTGAACGCAGGCAAAGCTCAGTTCAGAGGGCTGCTGGCTGTCGCTGTAAGCTCTGCATAATTATCTCAATTTTTATTCTGCAAATTTTTTGAAGATTATACTTTTGCGGTGTGCTTAGGCCCCCTAGGAATTACCACCTTGATTTAGACTGCCAAAACAAAAACTATTTAAAAAATTGCACACACACACCATATGGGACTGCTCGTATTGGCTTAACTAGTTAAGGTTCACTTTAAGTTCTTTTGTTGCTTCAAGTACTGCAGTTGTGTTTTGCCTTTGTAATTTGTATATACCCCCAGAACAAGAAATTTGATCTGTTTGGAACTAAATTAATTTTGTTAAAAATGAATGGAACAATTTTGGTCTATCTCAATATACAAAGTACATTTGGGTGTGGCTTCACTTAATATCATCACAGGGGAGTGGCTTAACTCTGGAGATCTGGGGCTCTATCTTGACGATCTTAGCGCTTGGTCTAAAACGCATGGCGCAAGTGTATTTAGGGCATGTCCAAGTCCAGTTTTGCTAGTTAGACGGCGTGTTATTTGAGAGCTAAGTACGGCGTAAGGTGCAAATGGGCTGAACTTAGTCTCTTTATTAATTATAGGTGTGTCTTGGGCGTAACATGCAATATACCAATCAAAATGTCATATCCCATTCTCCTTAAAAAGCCACCTGCATTTGCACCTTGGCGGATTGCTAATATGACGGCCTACAGTAAGACTGTAAAAACAGCAATTTACAGCTGGCGAAAAACAGACATGCTCGTGCGCGTAATTGAAGTGTGCGAGCAAGCAATATGCTATATGGATCAATATTATGATAAATATTATTTGGACTAATCATTATGATGTGTTTTGATATACACAATAATAATCTTTCACATTAGGGTTTAACACCTGCACGGGTTCCCGGTAATTCCCGACCAAACTATTTTCCAGAAATATAATAACGGGAAAACAGGAAAATGTTTTCCATTAGCTTACACCAGCGCTGTTATTTTACAAAATATATACGGTTTAATTTCGTTATAACACCTGCAGCAGCTGTGAATAAGCTACCAGAACTTGGCTTCCCTCTCAGCTTAGAAAATGCCAAATTAGCCTGCTTTTTTTAACGAATTTCATTTGATTATTGAAACGTCTGGACTCAGAAAACCCAACCACAGACAGGATAAGGCAAAGAACGTGGTGTATTTCCAGTCCAGATCAAAAAGCCAGGTAATCAGAAGTAGAGACAGTACCTAATCAAAAAGCAGGAGAATAGTAAGGAATCCAAAAATCAAAACCGGGAAATCACAGGCAACGGTACAAAAACGGCAAGCAAAGGCAAAGTAAAAAAACAATCAAAAAGTCAAAACCACAAAACAACAAAGGCAAACAAACAGAATCAAAACTCGGAGTCGGAAAACGGAAATGATCCTGGCCACACCTCATCTTAAGACCAACCCACACAGTTGACTTGCTATGGGCGCAAGTTCATTTGCTATTTAAACAACATGAGCGCTGGATGTTAACATGACACCTGGGCCGGTCTGAAACTAGCAAAGACACTTGCGTTTGGGTTACCGCCGCTTAGCACCAGGTGTAAGATAGGGCCCCAAATGTCTCAGTGGCAATGGGGATAGCATACATTTGCGGTTATTGATTTCCTCCAGAAATATGGTTTATGTTCATTTATTTTCAGAACGGAATTGTATTGTTCAGTAATACACTGACAAACACAGGCACACAAAGGTATATGCACACACCCAACCACACACAACTACACACACACACACACACACACACCAGCACGCACACCCACACATATCCAAATAATTGTCTTTCCCAGTGGCCCCTTACAGCCTACCCATGCTAACAGACACATCTGACTCCAAACTTATCAAAACATGATTGATAAGTGTTCTCTCATATTGATTTATTTTTGCCATTTTGTTTGTGTATGTGCATTCCGGCACCCAGTATATACAGGGGGTGGACAAAATATTGGAAACAAAATATGGCTTTAATTTGAAGCATCTAAACCACAATTACAAAAGCATCTACACAGGTGATTCCTATTAATTTGAATGCTAATTGACAGCATGTGTCTGCTTGAAAGAGGTTTTACCAGCAGCACTTTGCGAGGTAAGTCTCCAAAGCAAGATGAGGATACTAACAGAGTTCCAAAGTGGCCAAACGGCAAAATTATTTAAGATGTGAAGTGTCAAAAATTATGACAACATATGCCAAACACAAAAAACTGCATCAGGAAAAAACAACTATGGCTGCAAGTCAAAGCTCTCCGACAGGGACATACGGACACTTTGTAGGATAGTGGTTAATAATTTTACAGCTCTAAAAATCACCACAGAATTGAATCAATCCATATCTGAACCAGTCTCAACCAAAACAGTACGTTGTGCGCTTCACAAAGCAAGGTATTTATGGCAGGACTGCCATTCGGAAACCATTTGTATCCAAGGCTAGTGCACAAATACGCATAACATGGTGTAAGGAATACAAAACCTGGACTCCTGAGCAATGGAGAAAAGTGATATGGTCTGATGAGTCATCTTTTACTCTTTTTTAATACATCTGGATGTGTTTATGTTTGTAGAAAGCCTAAGGAGGCATTCAATCCACAATATCTGTTGCCAACTGTTAAATATGGTATGTTATGGGCAGCCATTTAATGGGACTCATTGGGTCCAATGATTGCTCTCCATGGACGTGTAACGGGCAAACAATATGAAACCATTTTACAAGACCAGGTGCACCCTATGGTGCAAACACTGTTCCCTCATGATGTCCCCATATTCCAACATGATAACGCCCCCATACACGCTACTAAAAACATTAAAGAATGGTTCCAGGAACACAAGGATGATGTCAAATGCCTTCCATGGCCTGCACAATCACCAGGTCTAAACATAATTGAACCTTTATGGTTAGTTCTGGAGTGCAGAGTGCAAAGTAGATTTCCACCTCCTTCATCCCTCAAAGAACTGGAGACTGTCCTTCTTGAACAATGGGCCAATATCCCACTACACACAGTTCAGAAATTGCATGACAATATTCCTAGAAGGATTTAAACTGTTTTGAAGGTAAAGGGTGGGCCTACTCGTTATTAGTTACCAGAAATTCTGTTTTTGTAGGTGTTTCCAATATTTTGTCCAGCCTGTATATATATATATATATATACTGCTCAAAAAAATTAAGGGAACACTTAATCATCACAGTATAACACCAAGTCAATTAAATCAAACCGGTCATGCTGGATGATGTTGCAGGCAGCATAACATTCACCACAGCGTCTCCAGACTCTTTCACGTCTGTCACATGTGCTCAGTGTGAACCTGCTCTCATCTGTGAAGATAACGGGGCGCCAATGGCGAACCTGCCAATTGTGGTGTTCTCTGGCAAATGCCAATCGAGCTGCATGGTGCTGGGCTGTGAGCACAGGTCCCACTACAAGACGTCGGGCCCTCATGCCACCCTCATTGGTCAGAAACATGCACACGAGTAGCCCGCTGGAGGTCATTTTGTAGGGCTATGGCAGTGCTCCTATTGTTCCTCCTCGCACAAAGGAGCAGATACCGGTCCTGCCGCTGGGTTGTTGCCCTTCTACGGCCCTGTCCAGCTCTCCTTGTGTAATGGCCCGTCTCCCGGTATCTCCTCCATGCTCTTGAGACTGTGCTGGGAGACACAGCAAACCTTGCGACAACACATATGGATGTGCCATTCTGGAGGAGCTGGACTACCTGTGCAACCTGAATGGGCTGCAGGTACCGCCTCATGCTTCCAGTAGTGAGAAGGGCACACTAGCAAAATGCAAAACTTCAGAAAAATCAGTCAGGAAGGATAAGTAGAGATAAATGGTCTGTGGCCACCACCTGCAAAACCATTTACTTTTTGGGGGTTGTCTTGCTGTTGCCTCTCCTGTCCATCTGTTGTCACTTTCATTTGCACCAAAGCAGGTGAAATTGATTCACAATCGTTTACGCTTCCTAACTGAACAGATTGATATCCCAGAAGTTTAATTGACTTGGTGTTATACTGTGTTGATTAAGTGTTCCCTTAATTTCTTTGAGCAGTGTATATATATACTGTATATACTGTATATATATTTAGTTTCAGGAGACTGCAGACAAGCACGTGGTCTCTTCCGAAGTGTGTCACATGAGCCGCCGCTTCTTCAATCCACAGGCGACGGATCACCCAATGGGGGTCACTGGTGTGCAATTAGATTCTGTCACCCCCTCCGATCCCCTGGGTGGCGCTAGCGGCAGTTGTGCGTCACACTGTGGGGCTGCCTGCCATTGTTGCCACTGATTTCAAATCCAGACTGTAGGGCCCATCCACACCAGAACAGTCCCATATCAGGATGAGCCATCCAGCTGCCTCTGTCATATTATTAGTAATTGTGTTTTATGCTTATGTTTTATGTTCAACTTCTGACAGCTGAAGTTTTATTTAAAACTGAAGGGAATGCAGTACCGGGTGTCTAAACCATAAAAAAATCTGAATTAAAGTCACTCAGAAATGACTTGTCTGGTCTTTTTAAAGTTGAGTATACTTTTAGAACTCACAGATGTCTTTTGGGAAGGAACTTTTCTTCTACGCGCGGAGAAAAACATTGGCTAACAGAGAAAAAATCTCTCTCTTCCCATTTTAGAAGCCTTGGTTTTGATGAAGAAAATCCATCTGTCTCTTTCAGGGCTATTTTCTACTCAAGTTTCTGGCCAGTAAAATCGGAGAACAGGAGTTTCTCAGATTCATCCATCTCTTTGTGAATAAATACCATGGACAGCTTATTCTATCTCAGGTAGGTGACCAGTTCTTTATGACATTGGTACAGAGACCACGCCTCTCAACATTTTCTTAAAATGTTATTGTTAAGAACAGAGATTTCAAAATCACTGCAGGTTTTCGGTGTTTCATTTAAGTCACTGATTGGCTAAAGAGTCCACACACCTTGTTTCCAAGGCCGAAACTGGGAGCTCACTGAGAGGGAGACATGAAAACCTGCAGACAACTCCAGAACTGGAGTTTGAGATAAGCGGTCATGTTCCGACTGTCACTGTGGCCTTAAATATGCACTTTACATTAAGATCATTTTGAAGGTGAAGGCTAAACCTGGTTTGAGGTATGATTGGATAATTCACTCAGTAGCAGAATTTAAATGAATGTGTACATGTATTTTTCGTAATCATGTCATGTTTAACGTTGACTTTTTTCTGTAGTTTGAGCCTTTTGTCTGAATTTTGTGTTGTGTATTTACAGGCAAGTGTAAATCTGTTACAGGGTGCTTAAAGTAAATACTGATGTGCAAAATCGGTTTTTGATTTGTAGGATTTCCTGCGAATGCTTTTTGAAAAATTTCCACATGTACAGAGGTAGGTCGATTCACAGTCTGAATGTACACATACACTTATACATGCAAAAAAATCATTGGGATTTAAACTTGGAGCCATCCATTCATTGGTGTTGCAGTAATATTGGCTAATGGAAACTCTGGAGCTTTACTTGAAGGTTCCAGCTGTTATCTGAACGGCACACAATTTCACTGGCTGTATTTGGCATTGTACCAAGGGACTTTCTCGGCTTTGTTTTTGTTGCCTGTCAGTGTCTCGCATTCAACTTGAACCCTTGACCCCTGGCACGAACAACACCTAGCTCTGTACGAACATTCAGACACGATCACTAGGCTAATTATCTGTGGAGTGTCTCTACCACAGCTGTTCCAATGACTCACCAGATAAGGGCGAAATATGAGCTGTACCAACTTGAAGAAAGTCTATTATTATTATTTAATTATTATTATTATTATTAGTAGTAGTATTTCATCACTGGTTTTTCGGAGGTCCTTCTTGCCTGCTTTATTTCTCAGCCGTACATCAGGGATTGTTTACCCATGTACTCTATTTTTAGTTTGGTCATTTAGTGCGAACCAAAGCCGTGCAGTGTTAGTCGTGTGGGGGTCACTGTATTTAGTTTTTTTGGAATAAATTCATTCAAAACAAAGTTAATGAGGCGATGACTTGCAGCTTGCAAACCTCCACCAGGCCCCCTTACTTTAATTAAGCATTTAAAGGATAATCTCTCTTCCTCCTCCCTCCTCCCTCCTCCTCCTCCTCCGCCTCCCGGGTTACAAGCAATGAAGAGGTTCAGATAAGGAGGGAGGAAAGGGGGGGGAGGGGCTCATGTTTATGTCATTTTTCTCTTTTTTACTCCTCTGTTCTGTTTTACTCTTCTGCCCCTCTCACATTCTCTCTTCCATTTCTTCTTTCCCTCTCTCTCTCTCTATACCTCCTTCCTCCTCTCTCGCTCCTGTCTTCCTCACTGTCTATCTTTCTCTCTGCACGTCTCCCTCGCTATCTCTTTCTCCCTTTCCCTCGCTTGCTCTCCTTCTCTGTCTTTCACTGTTTCTAGCCGCCTCTGTCTCTCTCTCTTTTCTTCCCTCTCTTTTTACTTCTGTAGCAGTAAGATAAGGTCAAACGGGGGAAGATTTATCAGGCCGGCACCGACTTGTTTGATTAAAGTAAAGATTTTTTCTTTTTTGGACGGCCAATATTTGTGTCTGTTGTCGGCGTTTGTAAACATGGACGGTGGAGAGGAATTCAGTGATTCAGTGACTGAGTGAAGGGGGGAGGGGGGCAGTTCTTCACCTGGATCTGCGTTGCCCAGATAGTCATTTTGGTGGCTTCTCTGCACCCCACCACACACACACACGCACACACACCCACCACTGATGTGGTATATACCACGTGCAGTGTTCCTGCTGTGTGCATCATGCGGTGGTCTCCATGCAACAAGAAGGTCTTTGATTTTAGCTGCTGCTCACTTGAGTCCTGAGCATTGCAAGCTGTTTAAATACTTAACATGTAAACTATAAGACCTGAATGTAACATTTAATAAGCGTGTCTCTTGTGTAATTAACATTATAATAGTAGATATTATTATTATTATTACTGTTATTTTTGTTGTTTCTTGCATTATAGTAACTCAGAGTATGCTGTGATATTAGTCCTTTGATTAGTAATAGGGTACGTATCTGATTTTATCTCTTTTGGGCGGCCATTTTGAGGGCTGTGGGAAATCAACACTTAGTCAGATTCCTTCAGAGTAATTTCTGACTCATCACTGGTGAAGTATGATTTATTCATTATAGTGTGGAGTTATGCAGGTGTTGTCCTCGTGAAATCGGGCTGGAATGGAGAGTTTCCCTTTTTTTTTTCACTTTTCTGGAACTTTACCTGGTTGCAACTCTGAAAATTGCAACCGAGTTGCAAGACTGAATTATTTGTCATCTTATCAGTTCAATTCAATCTCAAATGCTTTTTTGCGTTGTATTATTGCATTGTATTTATGTTGGTAAGTGTATCACCAGGCGAAGATTATATTTAGAGCCTATTAGAAGATGTTTTTGAAAACAAAGGAATATTACGTTTCTGAAAATAAGAATAATTATTGTGGGAGAGAAAGGTAAGCACATATCAAACTGATTCTCATAAGAAGATGATTCTTGGGAGAATGAGTCATACGTGTCCTGATTTCAGTATGAACTGTGATTAATTCGAAAATAATGGAACCGTTTCTGGCAGCGTGGGCCTGTTTCAAATTAGGAGTACATTTCAATTAGCTGCAATTTACTGGATATAATTGTGCTAATTTGCCACACACTTGAAAGGAAGACTGCACACATACAAAACCGCGACCCTCTATTGCAAATTAATTAACAAATCAGCGTTATGTCGCAGGGCTTTGTGTCTAGCCGTCTAATTATAGATTTTTATAAATGAGGCTCTATTTTTTTTTTTATGATCTAAATGACAAACCATTTGGTCTTGTTTTAATTACTGGAAAACTTTAATGACTTAATTAGGGGATCTTATTGCTCAGAAATCCAAACGCCGTGAATCACTTCAAACGATCTGGTCACGTTTGGAATACTGAAATGTATGTCCTGCCTTGTTATTGGCGAGTAAATTTGATACTGTAATATAAACACACGGTACATGACCTCTGTTCTTCTGGGAATTGTAGTCACTGTGGTATGTTTATTAATGTGACTGCACATTAACAAAAAAAGTAACTCTTAGCGGGGTTACTGTGCATTTTTAAATTGTTTTTTCTCTGTGTGTGGCCTAAATATATCTGAATGTATGTGATTATTAATATTTTCCAAGGCTAGCGATTTTTCTTATTGTCTCTCTTGTAATAACGTCCATGGCAGTAACAATAATAATTATATTGTGCTATTGTGTTTCAGTCAAGGCCTTACCCTTGAAGCTGTTTACTCAGACTGGCTTGATAGACCGGGAATTCCAGAGGTAAGTCGCATTTATTTTTAAAAACATGTAATTTTCTACATACTGTACAAAAAAAAAGTAAAAAGAGAGGTGGTGGGATTAGATACAGATGTTTCTGTGCTGCAGTTGTTTTATTTATTTGGAGTTTGTGTTTTTGTTTATTTAGAGTAGGAGTGTGTGTTGTGCAGTGTTTGAGAAAGGGTGACCTGCAAGGAGGTGCACGCACGCACGCTGTGAGCCGTATCCAATCAGGATGAGCTCCGCATCCCCGAGGGGGAGGGGCTGACACGCTGCCATGGGAACAGCAGAGCTGTCGGCCATGTCCGTCATGGGGTATAAAAATGTCACGAGGGGAAAAAAATTGGCATCTCTTTTTCTTTCGAATGAGTTTCCTAACATAGATACGCGCCTTTCACATTCTCCGTACGTGATAAGCGCCCGGCAGCAACTGTCACTATAAGCGAAATTTGCGTTTCTCTGAGCTGCGCAGCTGCTGTTCTGGGAGAACACTTGACTGTGCAGCTGGCGCAGCTGGGTCACAAGCACTGATTGACCAGAGGGGGCGCTGTTGAGCGACGATGCGGGGAAGTAGGTAGTCAGTTTTGTCTTTGCAATGCTTTTGCCAGTCACATAGTCATTCATCTACTGCCAGGATACGGAACCCTTGAGGGCCATGTCTGATGTGTGTGTGTGTGTGTGTGTGTGTGTGTGTGGATGTGTGTGTGTATGTGTGTGTGTAAGTGCGCGTTTTTGTGTGTGTGTGTGTGTGTGTGATTAGGGGTTTTTTCGAGTGAAGCACAGGCAGATCGTAGGATAAATGCTGTATCTTCAGGCTGTGAGAGACTAAGGAACAAAAGCGTGGCTATGCTGGGAGCGAGGAGACTCATCTCAGCCATAAAACAGCTATGTGTGGCATCCCCACAAACAATAGTGCTTTACTGCCCCTGCTCTGCCCTGGATAAGGTTCACATTCTGTACATCCCACTCTCTCCCCCCTCACACACTCACACACACACTCTCGCTTTCTCACACAGACACACGCACACTCACACAGACACTTTCTCACATGTCAGTTTACACACTAACGCAAACACGCAATACATACTAAAACATGCACAAGTACAAATATACGCATATGCACATACACACATAGACCCATGCACATACACAAACATGCACGCATACACACACACGCACATACACGCACACACACATGCACTCGCATGCATACATACACACACACGCACGCATACACACACATACGTGCACACATACACACGCACAGGGGACAGAGCTTACTGTCATGCTCTGTGCAGAGGGAATGTCGTCAGCTGCAGTTGCTGTAAAACCTCAAATCGGGGGGTCTTTGTGTGAGAGCATATATGTGTGTGTGTGTGCATGTGTATGTGTCCATGTGTTTCCTGTCACCTGTGATGCTGGGAACTTTGTGTCCTTCTGCTCTTCTGAAATATGGATGTGCTGCTGTCACGACACCATCTCTTATTATTGCTCATATTGTACCCAATCGACCACACACTTTACCAAATACACCATATACCACATAGCTGTGCTTTACCAAATATACCATATACCACATACTGCACTTTACCAAATACACCATATACCACACACTGTACTTTACCAAATATACCATACACCACATACTGTACTTTACCAAATACACCATATACCACATAGCTGTGCTTTACCAAATACACCATATACCACATAGCTGTGCTTTACCAAATACACCATATACCACATAGCTGTGCTTTACCAAATACACCATATACCACATAGCTGTGCTTTACCAAATACACCGTATACCACATAGCTGTACTTTACCAAATATACCATATATCACATACTGTACTTTACCAAATATTCCATATACCACACACTGTACTTTACCAAATATACCATATACCACATAGCTGTGCTTTACCAAATATACCATATACCACATAGCTGTGCTTTACCAAATATACCATATACCACATACTGCACTTTACCAAATATACAATATACCACATACTGTACTTTACCAAATATGCCATATACAATATACTGTATTTTCCCAAATATACAATATACCACATATTGTACTTTACCAAATATACCATATACCACATACTGTTCTTTACCAAATATACCATATACCACATACTGCACTTTACCAAATATATTTTATACCGCATACAGTACTTTACCAAATATTCCATATACCACATACTGTACTTTACCAAATATAGCTGTGCTTTACCAAATATACCATATACCACATACTGCACTTTACCAAATATACAATATACCACATACTGTACTTTACCAAATATACCATATACCACATACTGTACTTTACCAAATACACCATATACCACATACTGTACTTTACCAAATATATCTTATACCGCATACAGTACTTTACCAAATATACCATATACCACATACTGTACTTTACCAAATATCACATATACAATATACTGTACTTTCCCAAATATACCATATACCACATACTGTACTTTACCAAATATGCCATATACCACATATCCTACTGCACTATACCAAACATACCATACACCACATACTGTACTATACCAAATGTACCATAGAGAGTGCTTGTGTATAGACTATGTGTGTGTATGTGTTGTGTGTGTAGATAGTGTGTGTTGTATAGTGTGTATAGTCCAGGTAAGTGTGTATGTTGTGCGTATGTGTATAGTATGTGTGTGGTGTGTGTGTGTATGTGTATAGTGTGTATGTGTGTGCATGTGTGTATAGTGTGTGTGTATATGTGTGTATAGTGTGTGTGTATTGTGTGTGTGCGCGCGTATGTGTGTATAGTGTGTGTGTATGTGTGCGTATGTGTGTATTGTGTGTGTGTGTGTGTGCGCGTATGTGTATAGTGTGTGTGTATGTGTGTGCGCGTATGTGTGTATAGTGTGTGTGTGTATGTGTGTATAGTGTGTGTGTGTATGTGTGTGTGCAGTAGCTCCTCCCTTCACTGCTGTGGGAGGTAGCAGCTTGATTACAGCCACTGCTGCTCTCACACTTCTGAAGGATCCCAACGCTGGTGCTACCGACTGCTCTCTCTCTCTCTCTCTCTCTCTCTCTCTCCCTCCCGCCGTCTCACACCCCCTTTCCACATTCTAGCCTTCTCTCTCTTTCTCTTCCTCTCTTTGTCTCCCTCCCTCCCTCTCTCTCTCTCTCCCTCCCTCCTTATGACAGAGCGGGAGTTGTAGCGCTTATGAGTTCGACGTTGGTGTTTAGAGTGCTCTATTAAGGTTAAGTGCAGTGTGACTGTACACGGCAGCCCACCGGGACCTGGGAGAGATGGACTCTGACGGACAGACGGAACGACGCCTCTTCAAATTAACCAGCCCGTTTTTCCTCCTTTTAATTCCTCTTCTCTTTATGATTCAAGCTCCGAAGTCAAAAGGCAAGTTCCAGTCAGAGGGAAACAAGTGATCCCTGTCTCTCTCGCTCTCTTTCCTTCTAACTCACCCCTCTCTCTCTCTCTCTCTCTCTCTCTCTCTCTCTCACTACTCATCTCTCTGCTCTGTTCTTTCTCTTGTTCAGACGCTTCTGGGAGTGAGCGAGGGATGGTTCCGGTGCTCACTGGTGGAAGAAGTTAAAGAGGAGGTAAGGAGGCTGCTTATAAAATCATCCCGCTTCTCACAAGTCTTCAAGGATTTCCCTCTCTGTTTTTCTTAAACGCTTTCTCACGCATATATATATATATATATGTATATATGTGTATATATACGTGGGTGTGTATTCTTAATCTAAGGGTGTCCTTAATCTAAGCAAGTAATGTTAAAGTGTTGTACTCTGTATAGCAGTCTTTATTTCGCAGTGAGTGAGTTCTGTAATGGCTTAAGTAAGCTGGCGCAGTTTGGAGCCACTATGTGTTAGCGGTCCTTACTCCCCTATGCTCTGGGAGTGGAGACGCACTTCTTATTAGACCGTGCCCTGCGCTAAGTGCGTCAGGCACCTGGAGCAGCGCGTGTAATCCGTGGTACTGTTACCGCCGCTGTGCAGACAGAGACAGGCGGGAGAGAGAGAGAGAGAGAGAGAGAGAAGGGGGGAAGAGGGGGTTTTATCTCTTTATCTTTTCTCTTTAACTGTTACTGGGAGGAAAAAATATGACCCCAGCACTCTCAGAAGGGACTAATTGAGTTACCTAAGAGGCGGGAGTGTTCTCTCGAGGCAACCGCATGGTTGGTGTGTGCATGTGTGTGTGTGTGTGTGTGTGTTTATGTGTGCATGTGCGTGTGTGCGCGCCTTTCCACTCAAGCAATGGAAAGTATGTCTAAAGTGTGACTATATAGTCACTTATAGTGCGCTCTGTTTTGTTCAGTCTCTCATTGTCATTTGCATTCTCTCTCTCTCTCACTCTTTCCCCCTTTCGCCCTCCCCTTTGCCTCTCACTCCTCTCCTCTCTCTCATCCCTCTCTCTCTCTGTCTCAGGTGGTGAAATGGATTGATTTTGAGGGTTGTGGCGGAAGGGGCGCTAAACGCAGGAGAGTGGGGCCCAAGGTGAACTACAGAGAGGTAGGCGCCCCCTGTGTGAGCTTTAAATAGATTCCACAAACACTGACGCCCTCTCCTCCACTGTTCCTCCTTCTATCCCCACACCCTTTCTTCTTTTCTCCTCCCATTCCTTTGCTCTAGTCTGTTCTACTTCTCTTCTCTTTTCTCTCTCCCTCCCTCTTTCTCTCTGTCTGCTTGTTTTTTCTTGCAGTTGTCCTTTTCTTTGCAGTGCAGATGAACAGTAAGCTTGTTGGGGTTCCTACAGAGTCATCCGTGGGGCTTTTGTCATTTGTCCAGGGGTGGGGTGCGGTGGGGTACGGTGGGGGGGCAGGAGGTGAATAAGCTCCTCGTTCCAGCTGTTACTTTGGGTCCGTCGCCGTCGGAAACTAATCTGGAGTTTAAGCCCGGTCTTATCCCAGGCTAATTCTTTTGGTACTTTTCTGCAGTACTTTGGCGAGGCAGCAGCAATGTTGTGGGAATGTTGTGGGAATGTTACGCATGGAGCCTCTGCTCTGATTATGTAGTGAAGTTCAGCAGTTAGACCCTGGAGATACTCGGCTCTGCCTGACACTATGAAACAGCAGCGCAAGACACAAAAAACTGCAGATAAATGAGTCCTGTGTGTGTGTGTGTGTTTGCATGTTTGTTTATACGTGTGTGTGTGTGTGTTTGTTTGCGTGTTTGTGTATACGTGTGTGTGTGTGTGTGTGTTTGTGTGTATATGTGTCTGTGTGTGTTTCGGTGTGTCTGTGTTTGTACGTGTACATGTCTGTGTTTGTGTGTATCTGTTTGTGTGTGTTTGTGTGTGTATATATGTGTGTATGTGGACATGTGTGTGTATACGTGTGTGTGTATGGAGAGGCTTGAGTGTACATGTCTGTGTTTGTGTGTATCTGTTTGTGTGTGCATATATGTGTGTATGTGGACATGTGTGTGTATATGTGTGTGTATGGAGAGGGGTGAGTGTACATGTCTGTGTTTGTGTGTGTATATATGTGTATATGTGGACATGTGTGTGTATATGTGTGTGTATGTGTTTGTGTGTATGGAGAGGGGTGAGTGTGCATGTCTGTGTTTGTGTGTGTTTGTGTGTGTATATATGTGTGTATGTGGACATGTGTGTGTATATGTGTGTATGTGTTTGTGTGTATGGAGAGGGGTGAGTGTGCATGTCTGTGTTTGTGTGTGTATATATATGTGTGTATGTGGACAGGTGTGTGTGTATATGTGTGTATGTGTTTGTGTGTATGGAGAGGGGTGAGTGTGCATGTCTGTGTTTGTGTGTGTATATATGTGTGTATGTGTTTGTGTGTATGGAGAGGGGTGAGTGTACATGTGTGTGTTTGTGTGTGTATATACTGTATGTGTGTATGTGGACATGTGTGTGTGTATGTGTTTGTGTGTATGGAGAGGGGTGAGTGTATATGTGTGTGTTTGTGTGTGTATATACTGTATGTGTGTATGGAGAGGGGTGAGTGTGTATATGTGTGTGTATGTGTTTGTGTGTATGGAGAGGGGTGAGTGTATATGTGTGTGTATGTGTTTGTGTGTATGGAGAGGGGTGAGTGTATATGTGTGTGTATGTGTTTGTGTGTATGGAGAGGGGTGAGTGTATATGTGTGTGTTTGTGTGTGTATATACTGTATGTGTGTATGGAGAGGGGTGAGTGTGTATATGTGTGTGTATGTGTTTGTGTGTATGGAGAGGGGTGAGTGTATATGTGTGTGTATGTGTTTGTGTTTATGGAGAGGGGTGAGTGTATATGTGTGTGTTTGTGTGTGTATATACTGTATGTGTGTATGGAGAGGGGTGAGTGTGCATGTTTGGAAGGCAGAAGCGGAGCGGTCAGCGCTCACTTGTGCATCCGTGCCAGGGAGGGTCAGTAATGGACTGTGTCTCATAAGTATATGTGTTCAGGGGGGCCTTCAGTCAGACAGAGAGTGGTCGGTGGGTGTGTCTAGGCAGTCAGTAAAGCCATCAGTGTTGTTGTTATATCTGGTCAGTAGACGAGTCCGTATATCTGGTCAGTAGAGCAGTCAATATTTATGCATGTTTGTGAAGAGTATTTAGTCAGTAGAACGGTCTGTATGGTGAGTAGAACAGTCTGTATATCTGGTCAGAAGAGCAGTCAATGTTTACGTGCGTTTGCTTCGTGTAAGAAGTGAGTATATCCGTTCAGTAGTTCGGTCGATGTTTGTGTGTGTTTGGTCATTGTAAGCGATCAGAGGAACGGTGGGTATCTGGTCAGTAGTGCGCTCAATGTTTATGTGTGTTAGACAGCTGAAATCTGTTTCACTTGGCAGAGGTTCATGATCATGCGTCGTACGCGGCCGGATATATCAATCCGCACAAACGCTCTGTGAAACAGCGATGCTATTGCTTCGCATGGCAACAGGCCGTTTGCACTGTCTTTAAAAGAAATGGCCACGCTGTCTGTTTATTCACACCAACGAAACACAAAATGAAGTTGGAAACGCTGTGAATAGAGGGAGATCTCGGGTGTAGAAGAAAGAATAAAAGATTATTTCTACAAGAGAGACCTGAGGATGAGTGACCAACAACACTGCAGTATGAGTTTCACAGAGGGGGCGAGACAGGAGGAGAGAGGGGGAGGAAGAGAGAGGGAGGAGAGAAAGAGAGGGGGAGGAAGACCGAGAGAGGAAGACCGAGAGAGGAGAGAGGGGAGAAATAGAGGGGAAGAGGGAGAGGGGAGAAAGACAGTGGGAGAGGGAGAGAGCGGGGAGAAAGAGAGGGGGAGGAAGACAAAGAGAGGAGAGACAGGAGAAAGAAAGGGGGAGAGGAAGAGAGGAAAGAGGGCAGAAAGAGGGAGAGGGGAGTGAAAGAGAGGGGGAGAGGAAGAGAGAGAGGGAGAGAGGAGAAATAGCGGGGAGAAAGAGAGGGGGAGAGGGAGATTGTTTGAAGTGCGCTATAAAAGCAATCCTGAAAGGAAACACGAGGTGACCCCCCCCTCACCCCCACCCCGCCCCACCCCCCCAGTTGCCGTGGTGAGCTGTGGGAGCCCCTTGGCGTTCCAGGTGGATTTTATATTGCCTCTCCCTGAACTTCAAACACACACACACACACACACACACATATCCTCTCCCTGCACCCACCCCCTCAATCAAACCTGCTCATAAATCAGTACCCTCAAACACACAGACACACATATAAGCGAGACCACAGGTTGGCGGGCAGTCTGGAGTTCAAAGTTAATTACATCACAGATAATTGCAGCCGTAGTGAGCCAATGCTAACCCACCTTTAACACACACACACAGGCACACGCACACACACAGGCACACACCCACAGACACAAACACACACACCAACGCTACACTGATACCAGGGTCACTTTAATATACAATGCACGTTTTCCAGGGGCAGGGGCTGGGGCAGGAGGGGGTGTTATACCTTGTTTTTGTGGGGATCGTGGGACTGGAAGGGGGGGCACAGGAATTTTGGGGTGTGGGTGTGGGGGTGGAGTTGGGTCATAGAGAGAAGGGGGGGTATTAGTAACGCTCTGGTGGTAATGAGCCTCATTTCTGTCTCATTTCAGTCCAAAGCCACTCTAATGAGAGGCTGTGGCCGTGCATGCAGAAGGACGAGGGCGGGGGGTACACCCCGAACCCCAAACCCCTCCATGATCCTCCAAAATACCGTCCTCTACCGCTCTGACAAAATTGGCTGAGTGAAAAGCCAAGTCAAACTTTACTTAGTTTCAAAACTTTTTATACAGAAAATAAAACTAGTGTTTGTGTGTGTGTGTGTGTGTGGGGGGGGGGGGGACAGCTCCTGGGTTTCTACACAGCGTCAGGATGCACACATGCATACACACACCCTTCAACACACACACACATACACACACACACCCTTCAACACACACACACACACTTGCATGCTCTAAGACCGTAAATTCAGTACTTCGAGGAGGCTCAGACAGTTGGATAAGCTTTACATGGAGTGTGGGGCACAGATTTAATACTGTTTCTACAAAGTATTGAGTTGAACTTAAACATTTTTTTTACTTTAACCCTCTACTGCACAGCGTTGCCCTGAGGCAACAGAAAACATTTCTAACCCCCACATCAATTCAAGTGTATTTTGGTCCATTCGTAGACATGCAAATGTAACATGACACTGTGTTTGACCAATCCAATGGGGTATTGGGGGGGTATGATGCAATGAGTGGAGGCGGGACTTCCTTTCAGGAGGTGATGCCAAGTGGCCGCATGGTCTGAGCATAAGGTAAGACAAATCAACTCTTTTCACATTTTTAACCATTGATAAGTTGAAAATAAAAAATATATTCAAGTGTATAAACTTCTAAGGAAGCATATTTCATGATTTTTGAGAAAGTTAATATTTTTAAATGTCGGAGAAATGTGTTTTTCTTTTCGTTGCCCGAGGGCAACGTTGTGCAGTTAGGCACCTTTTCCAGGGCCAATTCATTTTTCACATAGAACATATAGTTTGGTTATATGAGATTGTTTTAAAAATATTTTGCTAACATATCTACTACTGTTCACAGGCAATGGACACAGCAACATTCTATGGCAGAAAAGAGACTTCTAGGGCAGTTAGGGACATACCCTCTGATAGTGAGGACAGTGAACTTGAGGGTACAGACAGTGAGGAAGAGTGGACCCCTGAATCAGGTTTGACAGACAGTGAAGCTTAAAAAATAAGTGTTGCAAAGTTCTGCTGTTGCAGAGAATAATAGTTCTGCTGTTGCAGAAAATAAGCATTGACAGTGAAAGAATACCAATTGATGAAAGGGTTAGCATTAACAATTGACACTTATAGGGAGAGGTATAGGCAAAAGGAATGTGCAATAAAAGTTTATGTTGAATAGTACTACACATTTTTTTTAATCATAAAATATTAGCAAAATCTTGGAAAACTAGCTTTTTCTTGGTGTTTTTATACCCTTATGGTACAACGTTGCCCTGAAGCAACAGAAAAAAATTGGGGTGCAGGGGTCAAAGGTCATGCAGGTAATTATTGAAATATAATTAAAGTGTCCCCCACTTGTGAAAAATAGTATGGATTTTTTTTTTAACCTAAAGACCAAAATGTGTGCAGTAGAGGGTTAAATACATTTGTAGGGACACACATGCTTGCTGTTTGCTGTTACCTGCACTATTGTCTATTATCACTGGTAATTTTATTTTTTTGCTGACAGTCTCACATTTTCAAATGTTTTCTTTTTTACATGGTCCAAATAAATTTTTTCTTGCTTTGTATTTGATATATTTTTTGCTAGAACAGTGTGGAATGCATAAAGCAGGATGAGGAGTATGTGCTTATGGAACTAATGTATGCTGGCTTTGAGAGAGTGTAAGTACGGGTGCAACAGTGTGTGCTTGTACTCAGAGCAGACGGCTTTCATCATTCTAGGAATGTGATTGGCCGCGTGTGCTGTGACCTGTATGCATCATTAGACGTGTCCTCTGCTGAGTTTCTATTTTTCAATTCTGTTTAACAGGGTAGAAAGTTCCGGGAGGAGAAAGGACTGTTGTCATTTTTTTAAATTTGTGGTGCTGGCTTCTGAAATATTACCAAATGCCCTTGCTTTGAGAATTGTGTTTACTTTCATTTGTTGAAATGATGAGAGTGCCGGAATTTTCCTGAAAAAATGTGATGATATCACTTTTGGTGCCTTTAGGTTTTTTGTTTATACAGTGCACAATGTTTAACATAAATATCACAATTTCACATATTGTGCCAGATTTAGCCATGAATAATATTATATATACATACATAAACAGACGTGTATGTGTGTGTGTGTGTGTGTGTGTATGTACTGTATGTATGTGTATTAATGTATGCAATCATTTAATAATTGTTGACAACACTGTAATGTTTTGTGTTTCTGAACTTCCTTACTGTGTTTTGGCCGTACCACAAAAGGTCATTTGAATTTGATAGAGAAAGGGAGAGATGGAGGAAATAGGGACAGAGAGAGAGAGAGAAACAGAGAGTAGAGAGGGAAAGAGAGAGAGACGTTCTCTCTATGTTCCGTGAGAAAAAAGGTGGCCTGTTCTTGATTTTGGCAGGGCCCACTACGGAGAAATGTGTGGTTTGCAGGAAGGAGCCAGATTCTGAATCTGAATTCAGCTCTTATTAAAGCAGACAGCAGCAGTCTGGATGTGTATATGAAGAAAAAACACCCAAAACCATCCCAAAAAACTTTAAAAAAAGTTTATCTGTGTATTTACCAAAGCCGTTTCACATGATCTGTGGTTGCCAGGGGCGACGACGGACACGGTGTTATTATCGTAATCTCTCTGATCACTTCCCCAGGTCGGCCAGCGGGGGTCCCTCCCTCTTCCCAGCTCATTTGTAGTCATTAACTCCTGGCCCAGCGTCGCTGCAATGTTGAGGGAACATTACTCAAATGTTTTTATGGCCTTGGGTGTGAACCCCCCATTGGGAAGCTAGAAAATACTAGTGCACAGCTGGCAGGACACAAGTGGCCCTGCGTGTCACGCGTGCGTGTGTTTGTGTGTGTATATGTGTCTGCAGGCTCTCTGTTCACATGACTCGTGTCTGAATATGTGTGTGTGAAAGCTTATGTAGTCACATGAGGAACTTGTTTTTGTTTTAGGCTTTGTGGTCACATGACACATCTGCGTGTGTACACCCACTCTTCGATCACATGATATGTCTGAGTGTGTGCTCCAGATTCTCCGGTCACATGACAGACGTGTAAATGCGCGTGCAGTGCTCTCCGGTGACATGACGACCGTCTGAAAGCGCGGTTCAGGCCCTGCTGTCACGTGACGCGTGTGTGAATCCGCGTGGATAATCGGACAGCCGTGCCTAATGAGAAGGGGAGCTTTCCTGAGTGAAAGCAGAAAGCCAGGCGGCTTTGGCTGGGAGGTCATGTGTTTCCCATTACGCACACCGCAGGAAAGTGGATCGCATTCCTCCGCTCACGTCACACGGAGACCTGCTCCAGCTCCACGCTGCGGCTCCAGATCCTCTGAGCTGGCACGCCCTTGGCAATGAGCGTCTCAGACGCACGGGCTTGAGGTTTTGCTCTAACAGTGACCTTTGACCCTGTGCTGTGGGCTGGCTCAGCTGGTGTTTTTGGGGTAACCTTTTTGGTCTACGGTTTGCTGAGTGCCAGTCAGCCCTTCACACCAGTGAGTAGATGGGGTACCAGGTCCGTAGACGGCAAAAAAAAAAACGGTTTGCATTTTTTCCAAAGAGCACCTGGCCATAACAGTATGGCTGTTGTGCAAACTGATTAACTCATTTGCATTCATGGGTTGGCTATTCTTTAGAAAATAATGTGCCAGTCCTCATTAGTGCGCTAAAAAACAAACTATGTAGCTTGCTACGGAGAAAGATAGCTAATTAACTGCGTTGCAATGAAAGAAGTGCACAGAAGTTGACTGCTGGCACACAATATAGCTCTCTTAACTTGTGACAAAACTGCAATTTAAAAAGCAAATTGCATTAGCAAGCAAGCATGTAAGTAGCCCACCAGTTAGCTGACTACAGTCAAGTCGTTAAAACCAATGGAATGAGGCAGAACTTTAGAAACGTGCACCACGTGCAGAGTGTTGGGTGCATGAGCCATAGTCCAATCAGAAGTGAGTGGTTGTTTTCTACCACCTCCATCTACCAATGGGACGGCAGCTTTTTGTAACTCGCCTTCAGGGTACCGGAGCTTCGTGATGGAACGAGAGCCATGATTAATCCTCCGCCACACCCCCCCTTGCGAGCCGACGCGTCGCACCTGCGTGTCAGGCGCCCTCTGGCCTCGCCACGGCCGTAAAAAAAGCACCCTCCCTTTTCTTACTGCCCCCGGAGAACGGGCTGTTCCACCAGATTTTTACAGCAGTGGGGTGGGGGCAGGGGGCAGGGGGCCGGAGCTGGGGTGGGTGTGTCCGGCGGGGGGCGTTGGGGGGAGGGAGGGCGGGAAATGAGGGGGTGTTTCCAGTCAGTTTTTTTGGATGGGGGGAAGGGAGGCCTGTCCTCGCTTCTAGTTCCACCGTCAGGCAGTTAAACATCCCCAGCGCTGATTTAGTGTTTTACGTAACGCTGAACACACTATGAGCGCTTCATCTGTCAAGTACACACACACACACACACACACACACACACAATTTATAGGAAAAAGTAATTTACAGTGGCCTCTGAACATAAACATCAGTAGGCGTTTTACATAAATATATGTGTACTTACATTGGTATAAATATTTATTATTGGTGGAAGTTATTGGTACTTAAGTGTATATTGTAGAAGTTCTAACATGTAATAGATACATAATAGATGTGTAATAGAGGTTTATAAAGGCTTAACACATATGGTAGGCTCCTTCAGTCTACCAAGGTTGTCTGTGATGGGTGACGAGGGGGAGGTGTAGCAACGTGGTCCCTCCAAAGGCACTCCCTCCAAAGTGACTGTAAATTACAGGCCGGCCACCCCCCCGACAAACCACTGGCGCCATCCCACAGAGGCCACCGCACCCCCCAGAAGTCCCCCCCCTTTTACGTACCCCAAAATTGGATGCAGAAAGCCGTGGTGAATCAGACAGTGTATGTATCCTGTAAGGTTCCCAATGATATATTTTATATTCCTCTGAAAAGCTGCCCCTTTTTTCACTGTGGCGACGGCGTAATCGTGTAAACGCTCATGGAAAATGGTGGCTGTTGATAACGCATGGCTTGTGTGCTCTTAGTTTGATGATTGATGCCTGGCTGCAGTCAATGGAGAAGGTTGGGGGGGGGGGGTGTCCAGGAGAAAGAGGATGTCAGCTTTGGGTTTGATGAATGATGTCTGGTTTCTACTGAGTGGGGGGGGGGGGGGGTGACATCATTGTGGTTGTGTGGTCGACTCGTATTTCTCTGAAGGTAGACTGTAGAGGCCATGGACCAAGCACTGATTTGTGCCTGATTCAGGAAGCACAGTAAAAAAGCTCTGCAAATCTTGCTTCATCTGTCTGTTTGTCTGTCAGTCTGCCGTCGGTCTGTCTGGCAGCATCTAAAACCCTCTGAGCGCAAGGCTCAGCTCCTGACTGCTTCTCATTGGTCAGCTTGGTCATGTTACAGAGGGTCTGTTTTCAGGTCAGGCAATGCTGATACCATGTTTCATATCCTGCCAGGTGCCCCATAATTTTGTTAATTTTGGGGTCCCCCCCTTCCCGCTGCAGCCACACTGAAAGAGAATTGTACCCCTATTGAATTATGAAATGTTGTTCTTAGGCCTTATTGTAATAATGACAGCATTTATGACAAACACACTTAATTCACAGAACGAGATCTGGGCTTTCTTGAAATTGCCTTGTTATTGTTTTTGTCATGCATAGAAAGAAGTTGAAATATTGATTTATGGGTGAAGTTGGCCTTTAGGAGACATGAAACTACACCTAAAACTCACGGCTCAGACATGTGGGGAATGAACAGCCATTATATTCAGTCATATAATGCAGCAGTAGTAGTAGTAGTAGTAGAAATAACAGGAGTAGTTTATTTTTGTTTCCCCAGCTCCTACAGACAGGCACTTTCAGTCTGTTTGTACAACTGATTGACATTACATATCAGCCACACCATGTCATGTCGCCATGATTTGTGAATTAGCTTTGCCTTATTTAAAAGGCCTCCAAATGGCCGCCTGCTGCAGAGGGCGAGGGGGAAAGTTATTTTAAGTCCCTTTTGCCTCTGCGGAAAGCTCAGAGCAGCACTTCCAGCGATGAGGTCCCTTAAGTCCGAGGGGGGTGGTTGATGGGTGGGCATGGCTGTTTAATCGCACCAAGTAATGACGCACGTGCGACGGTCTTCCATTCCGGTAATGAACGGTAGAGCAGGCAATTACGCGCCTCTGGAATCTTAAAGTTAAAGACCGGGCCTGGTAAAGCCAGTGCTCGGCGCTGCGCCTCTAATGTGCTCTACACCACATTACCGAGACCGTACAAGCTGTAATGGGGGGAGGGGGGGGGGGATAAGCCAAGGATTATGGGAACTGCACCTGGGTCCAATCGCCCCAGTGGAGCCCTGTTTGCCTGTGAGGGCCTGCGGATATATATGGCTGCTGTCTGGGGATGAGATCGCCAGACGTGCGGTCCCTGATGGAGAGCCAGGCCCGGCACTCGCCTGCCCCCCCCCCCGGCGTTGGCTTTCTTTGAGTAACTGGCACAAAATGGCGTCCAGGAGGGTGCTTCAGCCAACGCCCAAAACTGCCCTTCATCTGACTTTTTTAAGGGGGGGTTACAGTGCCTGTTCTCTGTCTCTTTCACACTCGTTTTCTCTCTTCCCCCTCCCTTTCATACATCTCCCCTCTTTTTCTTTCCTTTCCCCATCTTTTCTTTGCTCTATCTCCCCTGTATTTCTGTCCTCTGTCCCTGCCTGTGATTGGATAACCTGACGCTTATGATGGTGTGGCTGTGCAGTATGCTCTTCTCATTCCCTAAGCCCTCATAGCAGTTTGAGGTTTGATATGACGAGCAGTTTGACACTGACTAGGATTAGGTGATGTAGAATAGGCTCAGGTGCAGGGTCTGAGAACGGACATCTACACCTTGCCGTTCACCTGTGTGGCCTCAGGTTACCAGTTGTCTGAGTGGGTGTGACCTCAGCTTGCCAGTTGTCTGAGTGGGTGTGGCCTCAGGTTACTAGTTGTCTGAGTGGGTGTGGCCTCAGGTTTACAGTTTCCTGAGTGGGTGTGGCCTCAGGTAACCAGTTGTCCAAGTGGGTGTGATTTCAGGTTACCAGTTGTCTGAGTGGGTGTGGCCTCAGGTTACCAGTCACCAGAGTGGGTGTGGCCTCAGCTTGCCAGTTGTCTGAGTGGGTGTGGCCTAGTGATGGTTGTTCTTTGATGGTTGTGTGGACAGTGGCCGGTCCAGTGGTCTGAAAGAGAAATAGCCTGGTTATTTAAAACTAAAAATGTAGTGCTTTTCAGCAAATGAGCACTGTTGAATGAGGGAGCTGTGTATACTATTGTGAGCTGTTTTTACAGATGGTGCAGAATTAAACACCACAGAGTAGCTTTGTGATCCCTGCTGTATTGCAGAATGGTGTTTAGTAAGAGAAGAGCATCCTCCATGTTTCTGTTGCTTTTTGTGGTGTCATTCGCCGGTCCCGGAGGGTGCTAAATGTTCCGTTCACCAGACCTTATGCAGCTTCAAGGTCAAGCTCCACATTCAAGTTAAAAAAAGAAAGAAATTCATCAGCTTGGATCGATGCCACAGAGACTTGGCTCCAGCTGGGTGTGGATCTTCCAGGGGGATGAACTTTGACCCCTAATGGTTGCACATCTCCCAGCTTTGGTCTGAAGCTTCTGCAGGATCACATAGGCCACACTAGCTTCAGCCCAAACCATACAGAACCACACAGGACCTCATAGAACCATGCAGAACTGCACAGGATCTCACAGAACCATACAGAACCACAGAAGACCCCACATAACCGTAAAGAACCACACAAGGCCTCACAAAACCATACAGAACCACACAAGGTCTCATTGAACCATGTCAATGTGATTTTTGTATGTGTATTACATTGTCTGGGCTTGTATGAGTGTATGTGTGTGTGAATTTGTGTGTGAGTTTGATTGTGTGTGCTGTGCATTTGAGTGTATGTGTATGTGTCTGAGTTTGAATGTGTGTTTGAGTGTGTGTGCCTGTAAATGCATACATGTGTGTGTGTGTGTGTGTGTGTGTGTGTGTGTGTGTGTTTGTGTGTATATGAGTTTGAATGTGTTGTGTGTTTGAGTGTGTGTGCCTGTAAATGCATACATGTGTGTGTGTGTATATATGAGTTTGAATGTGTTGTGTGTTTGAGTGTGTGTGCCTGTAAATGCATACATGTGTGTGTGTGTGTGTGTATATGAGTTTGAATGTGTTGTGTGTTTGAGTGTGTGTGCCTGTAAATGCATACATGTGTGTGTGTGTGTGTGTATATGAGTTTGAATGTGTTGTGTGTTTGAGTGTGTGTGCCTGTAAATGCATGCGTGTGTTGAGTTGGAGTAGCTGCTCTTGTCTCATTCTCTCTGATGAGCTTCCACAGGACATCCTGATTGGTCAGGAGGTTATCGGCGTACACCAGCTGGGTTTGGGGGGGTGGAGGCGGAGCAGGAGAGGGGCGGAGGAGTGGGGGAGGGGTTTGTTTTATAGCCGCTCATGTTTGCTAGGAGCCCCTCCGCACCCCTTTTTGAGAGGGTGTGTTTGGGGACTGGAGTCCCAGAATAAGAAAACACACACTTCCTCCTGCGGGCCCCTGGAGGACATATATCACACAGCCATGCAGTCAGAGAGAGCGGGGCCAGAAGGGTAGTGGAGGGGGTGCATGTTAGCGGGGCCAGAAGGGTAGTGGAGGGGGAGCAGGTTAGCGGGGCCAGAAGGGTAGTGGAGGGGGAGCAGGTTAGCGGGGCCAGAAGGGTAGTGGAGGGTGAGCAGGTTAGTGGGGCCAGAAGGGTAGTGGAGGGGGTGCATGTTAGTGGGGCCAGAAGGGTAGTGGAGGGGGTGCATGTTAGCGGGGCCAGAAGGGTAGTGGAGGGGGTGCATGTTAGCGGGGCCAGAAGGGTAGTGGAGGGGGAGCAGGTTAGCGGGGCCAGCAGGGTAGTGGAGGGGGTGCATGTTAGCGGGGCCAGAAGGGTAGTGGAGGGGGTGCATGTTAGTGGGGCCAGAAGGGTAGTGGAGGGGGAGCAGGTTAGCGGGGCCAGAAGGGTAGTGGAGGGGGTGCATGTTAGTGGGGCCAGAAGGGTAGTGGAGGGGGTGCATGTTAGTGGGGCCAGCAGGGTAGTGGAGGGGGAGCAGGTTAGTGGGACCAGCAGGGTAGTGGAGGGGGTGCATGTTAGCGGGGCCAGAAGGGTAGTGGAGGGTGAGCAGGTTAGTGGGGCCAGAAGGGTAGTGGAGGGGGTGCATGTTAGTGGGGCCAGAAGGGTAGTGGAGGGGGTGCATGTTAGCGGGGCCAGAAGGGTAGTGGAGGGGGAGCATGTTAGCGGGGCCAGAAGGGTAGTGGAGGGGGAGCAGGTTAGTGGGGCCAGCAGGGTAGTGGAGGGGGAGCAGGTTAGTGGGGCCAGCAGGGTAGTGGAGGGGGAGCAGGTTAGTGGGACCAGCAGGGTAGTGGAGGGGGTGCATGTTAGCGGGGCCAGAAGGGTAGTGGAGGGTGAGCAGGTTAGTGGGGCCAGAAGGGTAGTGGAGGGGGTGCATGTTAGTGGGGCCAGAAGGGTAGTGGAGGGGGAGCAGGTTAGTGGGGCCAGAAGGGTAGTGGAGGGGGTGCATGTTAGCGGGGCCAGAAGGGTAGTGGAGGGGGAGCAGATTAGCGGGGCCAGCAGGGTAGTGGAGGGGGAGCAGGTTAGTGGGGCCAGCAGGGTAGTGGAGGGGGAGCAGATTAGTGGGGCCAGCAGGGTAGTGGAGGGGGAGCAGGTTAGTGGGGCCAGCAGGGTAGTGGAGGGGGAGCAGGTTAGTGGGGCCAGCAGGGTAGTGGAGGGGGAGCAGATTAGTGGTGGGACAACAGGTTAACAGGTGGAGAGCAGGGTAGCAAGTGGAGAGCAGGGTAGCAGGTGGAGAGCAGGTTAGCAGCTCCACACTGCAAATTCAGTGCGGCAGAGGTTTACTGGTAACCAGAATGTAGCCGCGATCAGCAGACACTTACCGAAGATAAGGCACAAACTCCATTATTATGGAAAATAGTTACAATTACCACAGTACTAATGGAATACATTTAGATCACACCTTTCACAGTCTCAAATCAGTTCAGTGGAAAGGAGCGGAGCTAAAAATCTGTATCTGATTATGAATGTGACCTGTGCAGCACTGCTCACTGGCGCTCCCTGTTGTTCATGTTAGTTGATGAAGATGACGAGGCTGTCCGTGCTTAGTCCTCCCAGTTAAAGTTTTTATAGTAATCGCTGTGTGTATAGTGGCCCTGAATATATTTGTATTGCCATGAATACCACCTTGGTTAATAGAAGCATTTTTCTGCAGCTATGCGTGTTACTGTAGGGGTCTGTGTCCCCTGGGAACGGTAGCTACAGTTTAACTGTAGACGCCGGAGAGCAGTTTTATCTTTGGAGATGCATTGTAAAAGGTGCATGGCAGTGAGGCTAACCCCCTCCCAAACCTGCCTGTTTTTACCCCTCTTGGGACCCTGCTCTGGTGATGGGTTCCAGGTGTGCTGCAGGTCTCAATGTACAAAGCTTTCTCACTTTGTCTCTCTCTGTCTATCTCTCTCTCTCCCAGCTGTGCTTTAGCTCCAGATCTCTCCAGCAGCTGGAGGATTACCCAAGCAGCTTTTTGCAAGAACGAGGGGGGGAGTTAGTGAGAGAGAGACCGAAACAGTGAGAGAGTGAGAGACAGAGAGAGTGTGTGAGAGGCAGAGAGAGTGTGTGAGAGGCAGAGAGAGAGTTTGTGAGAGACAGTGAAAGAGTGAGAGGCAGAGAGAGAGAGGGTTGCTTTTTGCTGGCTTTTCTGAGGATCCGATGCAACCACATTCCGGTGCATCACAGGTGCTTGAGCTCTGCTGCGCTACTGAGCACTTTGTCTCACAGAGAGATTTGAACCTGCAGCCTTTCAGTGTGTTAGGGTGAGCACGCAAGGCCAGTGGTCATGGAGGTGTCCGTTTTTTGCTTTTTTGTGCATATGTGTGGTTGTGTTTGCCTTAGTCTGCATGGGAATACACACCTGTTGGAGTCAAGTCTTTGGATCGTTTGTCTAATTAATGATTCACAGTTTCTAGCCAAACTGATGAAGCTGATCTTATTATTTGTAAAATATCATTAAGAAGTAGCTGATTTCCATAGGCCCTCAGTCTGTCCCAGCAAATAGGGGGGTGCTTAGGGTTTGTCCTTTATGATTATAGTAATATGATTCTGTTGCACGATGTCACATGTTGCACGATTTCATATTTACTTCATGATTTTATCTTCATATGTGTGGCATTCACTGAAGCTTAAAGGGTAACTCCACGGGCTGTTTCAGAGCGACCACGCCTCGTTTTAGGTTGGGGGTAGGAAAGATACTCATGAAAGGGTTGGGCTCAAGTTAGCAAGCCACGCCTCTTTTTTTTAACGTGTATGCTCATTCACAGCCTTAATGTTTTGTTCGAGCCGCTCGCTCCGGCTGCTGAGTCTGGAGCAGCGGCCGTGGCAGAGGCGGAAAACTGGAGAATGTAATAAACTTAGCTCTCATCTTAATTTGGATAATTTTCTAGGAACAGTTAACGTTAGTAAAGACTGCTAAGTTAACCATTAATTAACATACAATGAAACTCATAGTAACTTAGCTAAATTGAGTCATATAGCCACATTAAAACCTCAAAAAACATCTCATTTCGGTCAAAACTGCATAAACATGAACATTGACCAGTCATACCTGTTTAACTGTTAGCTAAGTTAACTAACGTAGGTAACCTATCTTGTGGGCTACTGTGTCAGTTTTAGATTAGTCCTGCTACTTGTTTTTCCCATGGCCTAACAAAGCGGGAGAATAGCCGAGAGGGAGAAAGAAAATGTGATTGCTGCGATTAAATTAATTATTAATTAAAGGGACAATGCACATTAATAAACGTAAATGTGCCAGATTTAGCCATTGTTGCTAATTTTCATCTGTAGTCCCTGGGCAGGTTGATGGAGAAACGTCTGGAAAAAAAAACGTATTAGACTAGATTTCCCAGAGCATAACCTTATACGCCCGTTTTCCTTTGAAAAGTTGGAAAAACCGTATATCAAACTGTATGGGTTGACACCTATGCCATCCTCTCTATCAATAGCCTGTCGGCTGTCGCTCACACAAATGCTCCTCTCCACAACTTGCTGGATTTGGAACAACAACAAAAAAACTTATTTATAGTGTAAGATGGAAGGGCGTAGCCAGATTTACCAGTTGGTGTGACATGCGCGTCACATATACTGTACAACAGCCAATAGTAAATTACAACTGCAATAGCCTACGCTTCACCACCAAAATGCTAGTTAGCCAAAATACACTACTCTTCCTATAAAATGCTAAACATTGCGATGAAATGTTGCGATTTGCAACAGGATCCATCTCTAGCACATGGATATGTCCAAATATATCAGTAATCAACTAAAAAAAGTGGTTTTAGGGCTTACTTACCCTTTAACTGCCACCATTTACCGCTTGAATGTCTATGTGTGACAGTTGCCGTGGAGACAGGTGTCGGTTAAATAAACAATCAGAGCAAGGCTACAGATGTTTGTAACGGGTCTTTTCACAAAGCAGTCTGGCTTATGCACTTGTGTGTGTAAAGAGGTCGATTTTCACTGAGTTTGTGAGAGAGACAATCCCTGAATGCATTTTAGAGGTATTAAAAGTCAGCCGTACATTCCTACCGATGTTCGTTATTCTGATTGCGGTTAGTGCCGTGACGCGATCAGGGGGTAGTTTACGCCTGCGTTCTCTCCCGCCCTGTGAAAATGAAATGATGTCATGGTGCAATTAAGCCCTTTCTTAATACTGTTTACTGCCTTTCCCGTGTCCTTTTGTACTCCCAGACTCCTCATCGAATCATCTTGCTTAATCTGCCCTGCTTCACAGACCGCTGGTGTTGTTCTTGGAACGTGATTGGCCGATGAGAATCTGGCCTGGTCTGCCTGATTGGCTCGTCTCCCTCTCTTGGATGTGACTATGCTGTTATCTGGCTGAGCTGCAGTGACTTTTTCGAGAAAACTCGAAAGATCATTAATATTGTCTCCGCATTCATCTATTGGTTATTTGATATTTATTTTTGTGTATCAGTATTAGTATTACTCATGTATTTGCAGGGTAATAGTACATTGTAGTAAAACATTTCAACAAGTTTTAGATAGATTAGGTCCATAGATCAGGTTAAATACATTGCCCTAGGGCAAAACAGCAATGTCTCTAATGAAGATTTTAACCCGTGACAATTCGCAAGGCCCTCGAACCTCGATCTAGTCCCCACAGCACCTCATATCACACAAGGGGGGAAAAAAACGAGGTGGAGGAGGAGGGGTGGATAATGTTGGCCAATAACAAACCATCAAAGACTTCCTTACATGGTGCGCTTGTGTGATCGAATGCGATTGAGAGTGTGGGGTTAGCCTCAGCAGCGTCTGCACTTCCTACCCCAGGCTTCCTTTTATGGAGTAGCCAGGGTGGAGGTTGCGGATGTGATTGGCTGAGGTCACGGCGCTCTATTTTACTTATTTATGGCAGTCTGACTCATAGCATTTCTCTCAGTCGTGTGTGTGTGTGTGTGTGTGTGTGTGTGTGTAGGGGGGTGGGGGTGGGGGGAAGTATCTGCTCCGTCTGGTCTCACAATACACAGAGAGAAACAAAAAAGGCTTTTTTGAAGGAGTGGTGCTATGTTGAGCGAGTGGCGTTGAGCTCTGGTTTTATTGGAATGCCTTTGTCTTTGTTCAGGTTGACTTTGGGTGCAGGAGCCCCTCTGACTCGCCCACCTGCTCTGTCACAGGCAGGAATGTGCCCCATACAGGCCTGCTGTTTGTGTGGCTAAGGAAGGACTATCACTGTTAATCAATGCAACATGTTAGGTATTCAAAAAATGGGATCCATTACCTGTGTGTGTGTCTGAGTATGCATGTGTGTGTGTGTGTGTGTGTGTGTGTGTGTGTGTGTGTGTGTGTGTGTGTGTGAGAGCCTGTATGTGTTTATCTGTGCGTGTGTGCGTCCATGCGTGTCTGTGCGTGTTTGAGTGTGTTTGTGTGTGCATGTGTTTTTGTATGTTTTTGTGTGTATGTGTGTTGGTTCTACACTGGTGTGTGTCCCTGTATGTGTGTGTTTGTGTGTGTTGGTTCTTCACCGGTGTGTGACCCTGTGCTTATCCCGTCCTGCATACCCGCTCAGCTCAGACGTTCTAATCCATACCTGATGCTGTGTTTATTCCTCTCCTATCCCCCATCACCCTAAAACATCTCCACAGCAACTCACCCACGACCCGGCCCCAAAACATGTTACCCCATCCTCCCGTCCCAAGAAGGGATAAACTCCGCCCGCCAGTTTTTGGCTTGTTTTGGAATTTGACTGTTTAAATTACTGTACCTGTGTTGTTAAGTTAATTTAAGTTTCACCTGTTTTAAGGACGTTCCTCTTTGCAATCTGGGAAGGGGCCACGTTTGCACCCCAGTTCTCTCCGTCTCACTGTTCTGTTTGTCCCTCTTCATCTGATTTGCCGCCCAGCTTTCCGGAATCTGATTGCTCGACCCGGACAAAGAAGTGAACATGCCATCCAACTTGCGTATCCATAGTCAACAGCGGGTCAGAAAATGAGTTTTGCCTGATGCTCAACCATTTCACATTGTGTATCCGATTTGTTTTTGTCCATCATCTAGACTACTGAGAAATAAAGGAGCCCTGCTGTGTGACTAACGGAAAGATACCCGTCTTGAGCTCGCTAGCGCTGCAGGTTTCCTGCTTTATTATGTTAAGTTACCAGCAAATGGTGGGCGGGAGTAAACGTAGCTGGCGGCAAGGTGAAAAACCTTACAGCGCGCACGCTGCTCGAGTAGGTAGGTCACACTGAGGGGATGGACAGTTTGTCAGAACAGAGGCGTCTCCCGTCGGTAAAATGCCACCCGCGCTCTCCTGATCCCTCTCTTTGTCCGGGCTGACCTATCGCTGTTTCTTTTTCGTGTTTTTAAATATTTCCCACACAAGTGTAGCCTTTGTCCTTGCCCCCTCCCCTCCCCCCTCATCTATACAGCATTGATCCATAGTCCTCACACCTCACACCTAAAGCAACAGACTCGTCTAAGGTCAGCCGTCTGCTCTTTCAGGAGGAGATTGACAGAAACTAATGAAACTTCCTGTGATGTAGCCTACTCACTCCTTCACTCAGACTGGGGATAAGGTGAGCCTGTGTCTGTGTGTATGTGTGCGCGTGTCTACTGAACTTCAGTTCACACCCTGTCCTCTGCTACGCATATAGGATTACTAGACCAGTCACGCTCTTCAGGAGCTAAAGCAACTGATGGGAAAAAAGAATGGCAGAACGCGGGATGGGAATTGGAACTGGAATCTTGCAGTGGAATTGGAACTGGGATCCCCGATCCGCAGTGGAAAGCCGCCGTGATTCTAGAACTCAGAGCCTGTGCGACGGAGCCTGTGTGGCAGATTTTGGGATGGGACGGTTTCACCACAGACCTTACACACCAACCAGATACTCAGCTCCATATTCTTAACACTGAAAGGTCTTTTTCCATACCTGCCGAAGCAAAAACATTTCCAATCCGACGCATCCTCTGAAACATTAACCATTTAAGGTGTGAGATCACAAATATATCATTAGAATGTTCTTAACTGAACATTCTAATGCTGATGTCACAATCAGTACTGGAAAGCAATGGGGTTCTAGAACACTGACTTAGAATTTTGAAAAACAAAAAAAAACTTTCCAAAAAACCTACTCTTCAAAGGGTTAAGGGCCGTGACCAAGTACAGTACTGAGGTAGCAGACGTTTTTATACTGCAAAGCAGCGCCAGGAACTCCTGTTAACCAGAAGCTAAACGACCTTGAAGTTAAAGAGCAGGGATGACAGAAAGAAGGCATGAGCTAAGGAGGAGGAAAGGGGGGTCGATAGAATCTGTGATCTCACACACATGTTGAACGATCTTCTACGGTGGGCCCCCCCTCTCGCCCCTCTGCATGTTTATTCAGCTGTCCTGCATTAGACAAGGTAGCCCCCCGATTACAGGGCCCCGCCCCTGCTCCACATCCCTGGCCCCACTAAGCTACCGGAGTGTCAGAAGGACTACCGGAGTGTGTAAAACGCCTTTAGATGCCTGGTGAAATCTGAAAACGTGTTACTGGCATGTGAACATATTTCAAATTATAATTTTAGCCAGGTGTGCAAGGTGGGGGGGGGGCATGTTAAGAAGAAGGATAGCATGAACCTTAATTAGTCTTAACCAAAGAAAGTTCACAGAACAGACACTGAGTCAGTAGCTGTTTATTCCCCCTTTTATGTTGAAATATGCAAATTTGGACTCAAACTCTTCAGTTTGAGTCCAAATGCTTTGATCAGTCGTGAATAATTATCCGTCAGTGTCAGAACTCATCTTTGGGTTTGGCTTGGGACTTCCTTTTCTCTCCCTCAAGATTTACTTTTGTGTTCAGAAAATGAAGTTATAAATAGGAATCTCAGCAAGAGCTTTACAAAGATTAATGAGCATTTCCAGTGTGTTTTCAGCGTTGCGCTATGAAAAGGTTGTTGGGCCTAAAAGAAGGGCTCTGGCTGTACAGTACGCAGCCCAAATTTCAGAGAGGAGCAACAGCTTCATTCGGAAAATTGGTCCCTCACTGAAAACCTTGTTTATCCTCAATAACAGAGTATAAAAGCGGAAAATATGCCTGGTAAATGTAACTTTTAGCAGACTGTTGATCAGATTTTTCCATGTTTTAAATATGTACCTATTCAAAAGCAAACGTTGCTGGTTAGCATGCGTAACTGGCCAAACCAGGATAGTGATGAAAGAGTATCAAAGCCTTAGAGTAGTGGGGGGAGGGGGTAGGGGGGGGGTAATGGCATTAGCGGAGCCTGTCGTCAGCCAAGCTCAAGGGCACCTCCCTGTGCTCCGCCCGTACTAAAAGACCACAACTGCCTCACAGCGTCAGTTGGGGGCAGTGGGTTAAGCGCGTTAAGCATGAGCACGGGAGCGCGCGTGTTCGCTCGCCCGCCCGCCGGATGACAGAAACGGCGGCTGTTTGGCAATAGTGACATCATGCGTTTGACGGGCGTTTGATCCGTTTTTAGACTCAGACAGGATAGTGCGTAGTGGCGTCGCGGTGATGCACAGATAGCGGCTTCCTTTAGCGCCATGCTCTCACTGCTCTGCCCAAGCAGGGCTGCACTCTATTTTGACGGGGTTCTGATAATTGGAATCACCATTGTTTTTCTCGCGCTGAATTTTCGGGGCGAACTCGCAATGTTTTGGCCAGAACCAGACGGGCAGACAGGGAGTCTGGAAAGAAAAGAATCCATTTCACAAAGTGACACTGTATTGATCTAGGAGTCTGGGGACAACTGCTTGAATATTCACAAGAATCGATCTCACTCAAGTTGTAAAAAAGTGTCTGGGCCAGGCAGAGATGGAGACACACACACACATACTCACACTCACGTACACGCTTGGTCATGCATGCATGCAAAGAGACATACTCACATAGTTTTACGTGCACTCACACACATTCACACACCCATATGTAGTCAGACACATGGCATGCTCCGCCCCTTCCTGTTTCTGCTGAACATGCTCACAGCACCTTGGTTATGTTCAATGTGTCATTCAGTAAAGCAGCGTTCCTGTTTACCATCACTGCTAAAACCCCTCCATGGAAGCTGTGTCTCATGACTCCAATAGCAGTCACCTCCCCTGACCCGTGACCCCGTGCCCCCGTGACCCCCCCCCTAAACATGGTCCTTGAACCCCCCTCTCTTCACCCCCTCAGTCTCGCTCTTGTTTCTGAGAAGAATCTCTGTTTCCGTGTTCAGAGCACAGCACACTCGGGCACACAGAGCAGGCGGCAGTGACACATCGGAGAGTACCACAATAAAGACGAGAAAAACAAAGAAACAAAAGAACAAAAAAGAAACTCGGGCGAGACGCCTGAGAGTTTAAACTCGTCGGCACAAGTCCGCGTCTCCACGTACAGCATAGTCTGAGCAGACCGACGCCACTAAGGAGCACATTTCTGACTCTTAATAACGTCTGGGTGCATTACACATTCGGCAATTCATGCCATATATTATATTTCAGGAGAAAAGGGAAAGACCGTGCACGGATTTATAGTCGGAAACAAAAACATTTCTGCTCTTCAGACCCATCCTGTGTGTATATTTAATAAAGACCCATCCTCAGGTAAAAGCGCTTTCATCTTTTCTGAGCTGCTTGTACCTTGTAAACCCCCCAAAATAATAAACGTCCCAGAAACACAGTTACTCAGTCTGAACTACTTACATTTGTTAATTTCTTGTTTAATATTCCTCTTGCTCCTGCCGTGGACCGACTAAACTTCCAGGCACAGTCTATCCATCTTTCTCTTTCCTTTATTCTTCCAGTGGAGCCTGCGTTTCTCCCTGACGGAGGGCCATCTCCATCTTTATGGTCATCTTTAAGGTTTATGCAGAGTCTGAAAAACTGACCGTTTTGAGGAAAAAGCGGATTTTTAAAAATCCGCCGCTTGTTTACACGAACGGAGCAGAGCATGGATTAACGGTCTCAGTGAGAACTGAAGGGGGCCACTGGGGTGTGATTTGAGCTGTCAGAACACAAGGAGGGACCATTTATTTTTATTGGGGTTTTGTTTTCCATTATGTTTTGTGTTTTTTTTATTTTTAATGCTTTCCCCCTCTTTCTCCCCAATTTGGAAAGCCAAGTCCTACATATATCACCGGTCTCCTCTGAAGCACGCGATCCGCCGTCCGCAAGTTGGGCTGATGGACATGAGAGGAAGAGAGTCAGAGGAAGACTCTTTATGTGTAGCTCAACAAATCAATTTGCAGGCACCCGCTGGTTGGCGGTGCATGATTAGGGTTGGGTATCCTTTAAAATTTTTCGATACCGATGCCAAAACCGATAGCCTCAATTCGATACGATACCGGCACAATACTTTTTCCGATAGTTTATATCAGGGCTGCCCAACCCTGTTCCATCTACCGTCCTGTAGGTTTTCATATCAACCCTAATTCGGCACTCCTGATTCTACTAATGAGTACAAGCTGTCTAGCTGTTGAATGAGGTGTGCTTTGTTAGGGTTGGAGTGAAAACATACAGGACGGTAGATCTCCAGGAAGAGGGTTGGGCAGCCCTGCTTTATATGAAAACTTTATATGTTTTTCGGCCAACTATGTTTCTATAAATTATTATAACTGATAGCTTTACTATTTGTAAACATTTTCATTCTGTAAACATTAAAAGAAAATAAAGTGCAATTCCAAAACTTTCAAGACATTCATTTTGGAGATTCAACTGTATTGACAGGATGTAACCCCTTTACGATAAAGCGGGTTACAGCACAGTGCCGTTCATCTCTTTTTTCGTTCTTCAGCTTAGTTCTACTTGCTGCCACAGTAAAGGGAGTTACAGAAGTGGTGCAATCAGCGACACTAACTTTCACAGAGGGACCTTAGTATGAAATGAAATAGGAGATAATCGAATCATTTCACAACTGTCGACTGCAAACGTTTGTTTACGATAGCTTCAACGATACGAGGTAAGCTAACGTAACTAACATCCACCTTAGCCAGCTACGCATATGTTATTACAAGGCAATCGTTAATATCCAAACCAAAAGTTCTGTTTGCGAGAACCGTATCTGTTATCAATCGTTGTCAGCAGTCAGAAGACCCAGCACTGGACGATCAAATTCTTTACCATATTCGATGTGTTATTGGTGTTTCATTTAATAGTAGGCTAGTTGCGCTGCTTTTGGTGCAACGGATTGAAAATAGCATTCACGTCAAAAAGTAGCCTACTGTAAAGTATCGAAATTTGGTACCGTTTTTTTCCAAAATATTTTGATACTCAGTAGGACTGACGTATTTCAGTCGGTGCCATGTTTTTTGATACCAAACCCTATGCATGATGGGATGTAGTCATCCCGGCTGACGCTAGCGGCGATTATACCTTTTTCTTACCTGCTGTTCATTACTGAATTAGCCCAAATCATGTATGCAATGTCATTTCATCTCCATTCATTGATGGGCTTCTAATGAAGAGGGTTCTTGTGTCTCTATGTGAACGGTTTTACTGTCGTGTAATCGATGAGTGAGACAGCAAGTGTGTACAGTTAGGTAGTTATTTTATCCAGGGTAATTGGCTACACCTTCCTACACACTTGGCCTCTAGGCGCCAGGGTTTTGTTAACCTGTGAGATCAGTGCTGAGGGAGATGAGGTGCAAGTCTATGCAGAGGCAAAGCATTCTGGGAAATCCCAGTTGATTCTGCTTCGGTTGGCCAACTCTGGGTGGACCTGCCGTTCAAAACGCTGATGTTTGCTTTGGCACATCACACACAGCCTTCAGATAAAGCCCTGGGGTCTCCAAGCGATCACACACACGTGCAGGCTGCGTACATATAGTACATACAGTGGGGACCAAAAGTGTGAGGACACTACCACGTCCTGGTTGTTTTCATTATTTATCAAGGAATAATGCAATTATGATACTCCAATTACACTTCTTATTCAAGAACACACTATTAAGAACGGTTACAAACCAGAATTATAACACATTTCTGAAACACTCGTATGAAATAGAAAGCTATAAGGTAAGCATTTCTCTATTCGTTGTCATACTCTTTATTCCTTTCAAATATTAACAAATGCAAATATCTGTGCTATTTACAACTATCAGCATCTATTCATTGAATTAATCTGCCATTCTCCCTGTTAGTGTCGCTATTTCTAGTGGTTTTACTTTATAAATACCTACATTTTTTGGATTTATGCACTCTTGAATAAGAAGCATAAATGGCATTTCAAAATTGTATTAGCTCTTGATAAATAATGAAAACAATCTGTTCCTGTTGGTAGTGTCCTCAGACTTTTGGTCCCCAGTGCCACTGTATATAAATGTGTACATTGAGGGTGTTTGTGCATTCTCTGTGAGTCACACATGTTCGGTTTCCTGTTTTATTGTACCCCGAGATGTCACTCAGTCCTGAGACAGACGAGGGCACAGCTCCATTGTTCTTGTGTTTACAACTCGGCGCTGATTTGCAGAAGCCAGGACGTGACGGGTCTTTTTAAATCACGCTGTTTAAACGTAGAGGCCCGATGCTGGCCTACATTTAAGGGAAGATTGCAAACAACCCCTGCCCTCTGTGTGTGGGAAATAAATTTGGAAAATGGTGGACTGTCGAGGCGAGGAGGGAAAGCTTTCAAAGACTGTGGGCCGTAATTTCTGACCTGTGGCCTAATATTTCAAAGTCTGTGCCGTGAGGGGGCTCGGCCGTGCCTACCTTAAAACCCACAGGAAAATAAACAGGCTTTCCAGAGAAGAGAGGGGAATTCACCGCTGAAGTTATTGTGTTCCACAAGGGCGGATTTGAATCGGATCGTGTTCCCCCTCCTGTTGGATTTTAAAATATTTTTATAGGGCTTTCTGGGCTTGAGACAGACACACTCTCACCACAAAGGTATTAGCAGAAGGCACACAGGCCACAGGGGTGATATCAGGACACACTCAAACTAGATATATATATATATTTGGGGCACATTGAGGTAATATCAGGGCACATTAATATTATAATACTGGTGTTATAGCACAATGAGATTAGAGTACTCGTGTTATAGCACACAGATTAGAATAGTGGTGTTATAGCAAACATATTATAGTAGAGGTGTTATAGCACACATAGATTATTGTATTGGTTTTATAGCACACTGAGATTAGAATAGTGGTGTTATAGCAAACATATTATAGTAGAGGTGTTATAGCACACATAGATTATTGTATTGGTTTTATAGCACACTGAGATTATAGTAGTAGTTTTTATAGCACACAGAGATTATAGTAGAGGTGTTATAGCACACTGAGATTACAGTAGAGGTGTTATAGCACACAGATTACAGTAGAGGTGTTATAGCACACTGAGATTAGAATAGTGGTGTTATAGCACACTGAGATTATAGTAGAGGTGTTATAGCACAATGAGATTACAGTATTGGTGTTATAGCACACTGAGATTAGAATAGTGGTGTTATAGCACACTGAGATTATAGTAGAGGTGTTATAGCACACTGAGATTATAGTAGTGTTATAGCACACTGAGATTACAGTAGAGGTGTTATAGCACACTGAGATTATAGTAGGGGTGTTTTAACACACTGATATTACAGGAGAGGTGTTATAGCACACTGAGATTATAGTAGTGGTTTTTATAGCACACTGAGATTATAGTAGTGGTTTTTATAGCACACAGAGATTATAGTAGAGGTGTTATAGCACAATGCGATTACAGTAGAGGTGTTATAGCATACTGAGATTAGAATAGTGGTGTTATAGCACACTGAGATTATAGTAGAGATGTTATAGCACAATGGGATTACAGTATTGGTGTTATAGCACACTGAGATTATAGTAGTGTTATAGCACACTGAGATTACAGTAGAGGTGTTATAGCACACTGAGATTATAGTAGTGGTTTTTATAGCACACAGATTATAGTAGAGGTGTTATAGCACAATGGGATTACAGTATTGGTGTTATAGCACACTGAGATTAGAATAGTGGTGTTATAGCACACTGAGATTATAGTAGAGGTGTTATAGCACACTGAGATTATAGTAGTGGTTTTTATAGCACACAGAGATTATAGTAGAGGTGTTATAGCACACTGAGATTATAGTAGAGGTGTTATAGCACACTGAGATTACAGTAGAGGTGTTATAGCACACAGAGATTATAGTAGAGGTGTTATAGCACAATGCGATTACAGTAGAGGTGTTATAGCATACTGAGATTAGAATAGTGGTGTTATAGCACACTGAGATTATAGTAGTGTTATAGCACACTGAGATTACAGTAGAGGTGTTATAGCACACTGAGATTATATTAGTGGTGTTGTAGCATACTGAGATTATAGTAGCGGTGTTATAGCACACTGAGATTACAGTAGCGGTGTTATAGCACACTAAGATTATAGTAGCGGTGTTATAGCACACTGAGATTATAGTAACGGTGTTATAACACACTGATATTACAGTAGTGGTGTTATAGCACACTGAGATTATAGTAGTGGTGTTATAGCACACTGAGATTACAGTAGAGGTGTTATAGCACACAGATTATAGTAGGGGTGTTATAGCACACTGAGATTACAGTAGTGGTGTTATAGCACCCTGAGATTATAGTAGTGGTGTTATAGCACCCTGAGATTACAGTATTGGTGTTATAGCACCCTGAGATTACAGTATTGGTGTTATAGCACACTGAGATTAGAGTAGTGGTGTTGGAGCACACAGACTAGATTAGTGGTGTTATAGCACACTGAGATTATAGTAGTTGTGTTATAGTACATTGAGATTATAGTAGTGTTGTTATAGCACACTGATATTAGAGTAGTGATGTTAAGCAAATCACTGAGGGATTCATGGGAGCACTCTGAGATATGAGTCCTTAAGCAAAGTCCAACTCTAATACTGCGCTTTAAGGGTCAGATTTACTAAGACTTTTAGAGGATGCAAAAACATTTAGCGCATGCAAAACTAATAACACAACCAATGATTGGTGCACAACAAATACCATGACCAATCATTTGTGATGTCATTGGTTTTGCCTGTGCTAAAAGGTTTTGCACACACGAAAGGTCTTAGTAAATCAGGCCCTAAGTGTTCATTTCAGAATGTCAGAGTGGCAGGATCTTGCACACACTCAGTCATTCTGTCAGACTCATCCAGCCCCCCTGACACGGTTTCTATGGGATGGGCTGAGCTGTTGGAGTAGCTGCGGACAGCCAAGTGCCCAGCGGCTCAGTGTTATTGGAGCGGGCGGCTCTTGCGTGTGGGGGTCGGGGGGTCGAACAGTCACCCGCCTTTGGGCAGCACCCTAAGGGGGACGTGGTGTCACCAGCTGGAAAAGTGTGAGGAGGGGGCACGGGGCTGTCAGTGAAGTGTGAACGTGTCCCGTAGGGCAGGCAGGCGGAAGAGAAACAAGGGCACGGCGGAGAATAACCACAACCTGCTGTGGACATGACCTGACGGAGACGCTTACATCTGCGTGAAGCTGCACACCCCCTAACCCCAAACCTCCCCATCTCCCCTCTCAGTTCAGGGCGGGGGGGGGCACAGTGATTTCCATGGCAGCAAGCTTGCACACTGACAGCCCTGTCAATCGTTTTGTCAGTCAATGTCACTGTGGGAGGACCTTAGAGGCACAGGCCTGTTTGACAAACATGCATGTGTATGTAAGTATGTATCTATGTATACAAAAACACAAGAACACAAAGTGCCATCTTGAGAAATACAAGCGTTTCCAAACGTTGTATTTTACTCTATACACACACACACACACTATATTTAGCTTACAGTTATGGTATTGCTGTATGTAACGTAACACTGTCTCAGGGTGCAGAAAGACCCTGTAAGTCTCCACCGGCTCTTCCCGCCCAAGCCATTATCACATTGCGGCAATGTTGTGGGAAGGCTCTCTGCGTGTGGTGAGCGGGGTTTCCTCTTCCCCGGGAATCGCAGTGCATTGTGGGTCATTGGAGCTCTGGCCTCCAGTCAGTGTCACAGCCCTGACACCGGAAGCATGCGTGTCCACTACCCAGCAGCTGCCATGTTCAAAAGGACCCTACGTTTCACAGAGAAACCTAAGGAGCAGCGCATTATCGGTACCGACTGTGGATTGGACTGATTCTGACAAGATATATGTAGATACATGTGGATTCAGGTGACGATGCAGGTATTTGTGCTGTAGAACGCATGTAGATGTAGGTATGTGTACCGTAGAATGCTTGCCAGGGTGAGCACGGTTATTTTGTTTTCACTTAGCTGTCATCTTTCTGTAAGCTAATGAGTCATGAGAGAAATGAATCAGACTTTGGCTACAGCTAATGACGCACCCTCTGCAAGTGACATTGGGGAAAATAAATTCTTAAGAGTATTAAAACATCGCTCAGCAAACCCTCAAGTCAGGTTTTAATCTCAAATTAACGTGGAGGTAACATGCTCAGGGTTTTTATTTTCAGATTTTGAAAATGTGTGTGTGTGTTGTGTTTAAGTATGTATGTATATATACGTGTGTGTGTGCTTTTCTATGTTTATGTCTGTAAATATGTGTTTATGTGTGAGTACAGGCACCAGGAGGTTGTCCTGTAAATAGAGGTGAGGTTTATTTTCAGGTTTTGAACTCACTGGTTGAAGTGTGTGTGTGTGTGTGTGTGTGTGTGTGTGTGTGCGTGCATGTATAATATATACAGTGAGCACCATAATTTTGGTTCTGTACTCTAGCACTTTTTTGAAAGGATACATAAATGAGGTTGAAGTGCAGACTGTCAGTTTTAATTTGAAGGTATTTTCATCCATATCGGATGAACCGTTTAGAAATTATAGAACCTTTTGTACGTAGTCCCCCCCCCCATTTTCGGTAATAAAAAAATATCGGACAGTTTGACATAATGTAGAAAAAGTAATCATTTTTTATATTTGGTCACATATCCTTTGCATGCCATGACTTCCTGATATATGTGACCCAACAATATCAAATTATGCTGGAACAGTATGGAATGCATGGTTGGCGAAATGGCTGTAAGTCATCAAGGGTTTGAGTTATCAAACAAACCTCAAACCATCACTCTGCTACCAGATATGCAGTAGATATGGATGGATAACTTGAAGGGTTTCTTCTCCTGACTTATTTTTCCATTGAGTTCAATAGGAACATTTGTCAGGAGAAACAACCTTTAAAGTGATCCATCCGTATCTACTGCATATCTGGCAGCAGAGTGATGCTTTGAGGCTCGTTTGATACCTCAGACCCTTGATGACTTATAGCCATTTTACCAACCATGTATTCCATACTGTTCCAGCATAATTTACAGCTAAATCTAGTCCCACCCCCCAATTCCCATAGAGATCCATTCAAATGCAGAGAAGTTATAGTATCACTTGTAAGAGTACCAGAAAATAAGATATCAAGAGTCTTTTGATATTGTTGGGCCACAGACATCAGGAAGTCATGGCAATCAAAGGATTTGTGACCAAATATTTTAAATTATTCCTTTATTCTACATTATGTTAAACTGTCCAATATTTTTTGATGCCCGAAAATGGAAGGAACTATGTACAAAAGGTTCTATAATTTCTAAACAGTTCATTGTTCTTGTATCCTTTCAAACTCAAAGTGCTAGAGTACAGAACCAAAATAACAAAAAATGTGTCACTGTCCAATTAATTATGGCGCTCACTGTATATGCCTGCGTGTGTTGTAAGAGAGAAAGTGTTAAAGTAGAGCACACACTTTGGAAACTCGCTGGTATTCTCAAGGAAGCGCTTTGTGTTCTTGCGCTTGTATACAGGAGATGTGGGCCTTTTCACTAGGGGACATGCTAGATTCCACAGCTGTAACACAGTTACATGTTTTCTCAATTAGGATAATGTTATGGAACTTTGCTGTGCCTTTAAAAAAAAAATTGCAATAACAATAAAGATAGATTTTTATTAATAAATAACTGTTCCAGGCTCTCTGCAGGTAATGAAATTGAAATGCAAAACCTCAAATAATAAGCACACCCTGTTTATGTCTGCACTGCAAAATCAGCATTTCTTCTTTTTTTTTCTCTAAAAATAACTGATTGTTTTCTTTTTCTGTTGGGGTGGGAGGGGGGTATATGACTGTTTCCTTCAAAGCGAGAGAAATCTTCCGTCGTCCTCTCCCAAGAGATAAAATCCGCAACGCCTCTGTTTTTTCCCCCTCTTTACATTTTACGACTTTAAAATACCTTCCCTTTCTAAAAAAAGCCCGGATGAAACAGAAGGGGCCTCCAGCGGCAGAAATCTCCAGAGAGATTTTATAACAATTATAGAAATGCACTGCACTTAAACAGCAGCTTTCCAAGTTATCAGGGACTCTTTACAGGACAATCTCATCGTCCCCGGGAATTCAGTATTATTAAGGACGGCTCAATCTGGGCCTTTGTTTCTTCTGCCTTTTGGACTGAACACACTCTTCAGAGCACCACCAAAAGCTAGACCTCAGACTTTAAATGAACAAACAAAAAATGAAATGATTCATAATTTCACAGGCAGTGGCTCATCGGGTGCTCAGAATGATTCGAACGATCAGGGCCAGGAGAAGAAATCACAGGCAGATTGAGCAGTTGGCACGTAGTTCATGTGATTACTGCAGACAGAACAGTGGAAGTGAACGTGAATCCTGAACAGTGCTAGTGGAGGGCACTGTGGATGAATATGGTTTATTTGGGGGGAATCCCTGCATACCCTTTTTAGCCCTTTACTCCAGCCTGAATCTGGCAACTGTGAAGAAATGTCTTCAAAAGGTCAGATTACTCTGATTCCATTTTCATTTATTTGTGATGAAGTTCTGCCAGCTACATTGTTTCTTGCTTTTTGATGATTTTAGCATCAATTCTTCTGACCATGCAGCACACACACATGCACATAGTTCCTCCTTTAGTAATGCAGACAAACACAGATCACCACATGTGAATCATGGGTGAGGTTCTGCATTTGGGAGCCATTTTTTGCGAAGAAGCCTGAAAAGTGCGAGAGAGAAAGAAAGAATTGTAGCTAAGAGAATTACAGACAGGAGAGGGAGAAGGAAATGGGGAAGAAAAAGAGGACAGAGGAATGGAGTGGGAGAGTGCTGAGGAACAGTATAGACCTGTGTGTGTGTGTGTGTGTGTGTGTTTGTATGTGCGTGTATATGTGTGTTTGTGCTTGCATGCATGTGTATGTGTGTAAATATGTGCATTTATGTGTACGTAGGCCTGAGTACAGGCACCAGGAGGTTGTGCTGTAAATAGAGGTGACACAATTCTGCTGTCGTTGATGTACTTATAGATACAGGAGAGGAAATGACTTCAGACAGGAAGTGAACCTGATGTGGGCAGCAGGCTGATGTGGTGGAGTAAAAATAGAAATCGCGCTACAGCCATTGCACCTGTACTCCAAGGTTTCTACCCAAAGCACATTGACCCCTCCCCCAATATTCCATAGCCCCTCCCCTAACACCCCATGCCCTCAGTCTCTCCCTCACACACACACACACCTACGCCAGGTGCAGCTCAGCCATGCCGGATCTCAGGGGTTAAACGGTTAGTAGCTGCTGCTTCTCCCTTTTCCGCTCTGTGTTTATTTTGACTTACGTCCTCAGAAAACAGAGATTTTAATTATGTGAGAGAGGGAGGCAGGCGTGACCCGGATGGGTAGGGCACCCTGTTTGGACCCTCTTCAGATGAGTGGCAGATGTTTTCTCCATCCTGTGTGCATTTTCCCCTCTTTTTTAACTTTTTTGTCAAGGAGTCACACTTGATTTAGCCGTGCTGACTGTGGGGAAGTACAAAGTACGGGGAGTGATGGGATTGGTCTGACAGAGCGGAAAGGGGCGGGGCGTAAAGGAAATGGTTTCCTGTTGCGATATGACACCACCCTGCCATGTCATCGGAGCTGTTGTGTCCGTGGTCATCAAATTAAGACAAACTCTCTTTCTTTCAAACTCGTATTGTATACTGTGGATCACATGACTTGTGGGTGTTTGTGTTTGGAAAGGTTTGTGTGGGAATTAAAGCATGCCTCTGTCACTTCCCTTATCACCGCTTCCTGTCTGATGGACACAGAGTCCCACAGAAACACGATCACAAACACGCCACCTGCTATCCGCAGCAAAATGGGAGATAACAAATAGGGGCGAGACTAGCAGTAATTGTGTAGAGTCGGGGTTAACAAACTGAGCTTGTGATCGTTGCTTGCGGGCTCAAATCCCAGATGGGGATACAGCCATTGTACCCTTGAGCAAAAGCACTTAACCTGAGCTGCATTGGTAAATATCCAGGAGTGTAAATGGAATGTATGTTAAAGAACATAAGCTATGTAAGTCCCTCCCTGAGGATTTAAGGACCCCTGCTAAACACACATATAATACAATAAATAAGTAATGAGATGCTGAAAGAGGTGTTGTACGCATGTGCGTGCGTGCGTTATATTTTTGCCAGGTAAAATCTTTTTTTTTACCCAGTTTGGAACGCTATGCTGGGTCAGAATCGTTCGCGGTGCGTTTTGTGTACCGGTGGGATACAGCAGCCTAGCTCACAGGCCCTCTCTGAAGGCATGGGCCGCTTTTACAACAGCACCGAGCTTTAACTCAGGGTAACGGCTCCGAATGGATCGCCCTCCTCACCACACACCCCGCACAGCCCAGCGCGTAAATCTCCGATCGATCCGTTTGCGTGTGTGTGTGCGTGCGTGTATGTATGCATGCTTTTAAGCCTGAGCCGTAAATTGAGGTGACGTCATGCGTGTTTCTCATTGTTGGTGTGCGTGTGTGTTTGGTTTGATAGATTACAGGGAGAATGAGGAAAGATAATGACAGTACCTATAACAGCCCCCGGCCACGTCCAGCAAGCCGGCTGGCTCCCTACAGCGGGAATCTATTTATCTCCAACCATAAAACATGAATCCTTAAAAACGGAGGATTGCTGCGGCACAAATGACTGTCATTTATAATTCTAATGAGAGAACTTTCGCGTGTTATATTTCATTTCAAAGCTGGTTTGTTTAGGGTTATTCGTTTGACTGAAGCTGCACACAGACACAGGAGCAAAGTTGGTGTGTTAACTACCTGGTATTTTGCGTAGTTCGCACCGCCGTGCTTTTCTCAGCACGCCACTCTTTGTGATAAAATTACTATTGGATTCACCTGTTTGTTTCTCCCCTGAATTCCTGCGCCAGATGCCGGTGCTGGAGCGTTACACGAGAGCCGCCAGAGGACTTGTAACTTTTAATAAGTGCGAAACGTTAATTTCCTCCACGCTTCGGCGCACCTCGGTGGATTGTTTCCCCGGCCTCTCGTCTCGAGGCAGAATTTTTCACACAGATTACGTCGGCTGCATTTTCAAAATTGGAAAATTTTTTTATCCCTTTGTCAATTCAATCATGCGTTATGGCGTGGTTTCATTAGCTTTCGACTGTTTTCAAAACACTTACAGAATAGGAACGGACTAATATTAAGGTTTGTTATCTGTAAAGCGCTGCTCGGACGAAATTGGAAAATCCACTATATTGATATAAGAGTTTTCCAGCGTTTGGAGAAATAATGAATTCTCCCGGGTTAGACGGAGATCAGAGTTTTTTCTAGTCAGCATTTCTAGGACTGATCTACAGAGGACACCAGTAACATTTCTCATGTTAAAAAATTCCATGTATGGATTCATATTGGTTTTTAATGAGGCTGCATAATGCAGAGTTAATAGCGTTGTATAATGCATCTGTGCGTTCACGTGGGCAAATGTGTCTATATTTTATTACATGTATTTTTTTAACAGGCATGTTTGTGTAAATGTGTTTTATTGCACATGCAGGTGTGTGTGTATGAGTAAATTATTAATCTACTTAGATGTGTTTTTCTGTGTACACATGTATAGATATATATGTATCTAAGTGTTGATCTTTGTGCAAGTGTGTGTAATTGTAAACACCTGTAATTGTGTGTGTACATGTATTTAACTATGTGTGTATACAGGTGTATAACTTTATAGGTGTGTGTAACTCTGTTGTACAGGTGTGTAAGCACTCACAGGTGATCACACTGCTCACTCTCTGTTTACAGCTGACCCCAGAACAGCTGGTGCTGCTATTGGAGTTTCTCCTGGAGGAGGCGGAGCTGAGCGTGACATCACTGAGGACGCTAGAGCGGGTCTACGGCCTACGGGGACAGGACGCTGAGGTAACAGCACTGACGTCACCTATGACATCACTGCGTCTTCACTCAGAAGGACAGGGAGGGAGGGAGAAGGGGGAAAAAAGGAGGGATGAGCAGGGAGAGAAGGAGGGGAGAGGGAAAATAGTAGAGGGGAAGGACGAGAAGGATGCGGGGAATGGAGAAGTGGGGAGAGGAAGAGAGAAGTGGGGAATAAGGAGACAGGAGGGGAAGCGAGAGAGAGCAGGGAAAAGGAGAGGAAAAAGGGGGAAGAGAAGGTGGAGAGGGAGGGCAGAGGACAAAGGAGGGGAAGGATAGAGGAAAAAGACTGGAGAGGGAGGATGGAAATGGAGGATGGGGTGTTCTCAGGAAACCCCTAAAACTCCACTCACATGGGCTCTTGGGCTTCACGCTCTCCGCGCCTCGCTTTAAAGGCTTGTGTTTTAAGTGCGCACAGTATAGGTCACTAAGTGGTGAATTGCAGATTATTAAAAGCCACTTATCAGCTGAGTAGATATGGCTTTATGACTGTTTATACAGCTTATGAAGTGTGAGGGTTGATGGCCTCTTTATTATTAAATATCCCCGGTGGCCCACAGCCCCCTGAAAGCACAATGCTGCACTTTGTCGTAAACTAAGCGGCGTAAAAACGCAGTAAATCCTTCAACCAGGTACAAAAGGGCGCTGCCGCTTCTACCGCCCTGAATTACAGCCACTGCATTTCAGTGTCATAACCGCAGCTGCAGTTAAACTGTAACGGTTAAATGTTCACGAGACACACGTCTCCAAACACAGTCACGTTGCGGGCTAAGAAGGGCCATGTATTGATCGTTCGCCCTGAAATAGTTGGTGCTGAAATATTACTTGAACGTAAATAAAATTGAACATGACTGAGCGTGCCAGTTATAACGGGAATCTACTTTTTAGATTTTCTGTTAGATTTTGGCAGGGGCCAGCCCTCACCTTGTCTGCATCTGTTGTTCGGTTTTCCGTTGAGGACTTCAGTTTTCTGTTTAAACTTGGAGACCGTTTGGAGAACTATTTCAACAGGAAATTCCAAGAAAAACAAGACTTTATCTAAAAATAAATTAAGTGGTACAACCCCCCCATTACCACCACCAGCCAGCCCCCCCCCCTCCCACCAGCACAAATGGACCAGTCCGAACAGCAGCGGTTTCTGTCTGGGGGAAAATTGATTCACGTTTGGCAGTGTGTAAATATAGACTTTTATTTCCATGGTAGAATAACGGCAGCACTGTTTCAGTTCTGTGAGGAATATGCGCTTTCTGCCCTCCTGTTTTTCTTTTCCTTTTGCAGGCTGTGGTGCGATTACTGCACTGTAATACGTGTGTTAGATGTGTATAATGTGCTGCGCATCTATACTGTATACTTGGGTCAGTCAGAGGGCTGTCCTGTATCACTATACACACACACACACACACACACACACTCACATAGACATATACATGAATGCATACACAAACTCTGACTGTCGTACTATCTGCTAGCACTCACACACAAGTGCATTCTCTTAACACACACATACTAGCCACAAAACCATACACTCAGCCCATGATACAATTTGTATCCTGATACAGGGTTCAACACTTGGAGCCGAGAGAAGAAAGCGGTAGACTATGTGCTTAAGGCTGACTTATGGCCCTGTCACACTATTGCGTATGAGAGAAACGTATGAGTTGCGTATGTAAATTCATAAAATAACTGTACGGTACACCTTCATGTCAGCGTATGACCAGCGTACTCGACCTATGAGTAACGTACCTCTAGCGTAATTCTAGCGTATGCCTAGCGTATAAACCATACGTCCGAAAACGCACAAAATTTTTAAGCATGCTTAAAAAACTTTTTGTGCCTCGCCGTATGCCAGCATATGCCACCGTATGCGACCGTGCTTGAAACGTATACAACCTATGCCTAACGTACCCCTAGCGTATGTCAGCGTATATCAGCGTATGAGTGATGTTTTTCATACGCTGGCATACGCTAGTACGATACGGAATAGTGTGACAGGGCCATTACAAATGTTTTGAGATTGATTGATTGACAAAAGGTTCACGATTGGTGATGAGTCGACATAAGGATGGCTAAGGTATAACAGGTACCGCAATCCACCCTCAAATCACACACACATACACACACACCCCAGCTGCACTCATCCTGTGCATTCCTAGAGAGAGCCCTGAAGCCAGGCAGGTGTTGAGCTGTAATTGCCCAACATTCCAGGATTTATTACCCCCACACACAGATTTATTACACACACACACACACACAGGTCCTCACACTCAACACGCAATCACTCACCTGACCGACACACAGGTAAAGCCCCAACCGCAGGCAAACAACTGTGGCTCTCGTTCAGAGAAGTTATAGAGAACCCGTCACCCTAACACATTCCTTTTTTTTACCTTGTGGGAGGGAAAGCCACACTGGCCTGCTCTTGACTGCAAGGGTTCAAGATGCCTTAATGGTGGCTTGGACTGATAGGTGTGTGTGGGGATTTATGCGGTGTGGGGGAGGGTGATTGGGAGATACGCCACACTGTCAGAAGGAGAGCAGAAGAAGAGAGACAGAGGGAGACTGAAAGTAAAAGGGGAGGGTAAAAGAGAGAGGAAGAGTGTGAGTGGGACAGGCGGAAAGAAAGAGCACATAAGAGACGATGTAAAAGAGAGAGGAACAGGTGAAAGAGAGGGAGAACAAGACATTCCGTGATAGAAAGAGAGGCAGCTTTATGCAGCTTAGTATTATTATAAACTATTTGACCGTATGCAACTGTTGTAAACTCTGGCGATATGTAGGGGCAGGTAATCCGTGCCGGCTAGGCAAGCGCATCGAGGCGAGCACAGTAGGAGTGGGGGGTAGAAGACAGAGGGCGTGTGTGAGATCGCAGAATGATGGCGGGAGGGCCAAGATTGCGAGAAGGTGCGAGGGCAGAGTTGCTTCCTCAACACGTTCTGCCGTCCAATAACGGCTGTCGTATTTGACCCCATTGCTAGGATACCATATACAAGCGCCACTTTATTTACGCTGGAGGACGGGGGTGTAAAGAGAGAAGAAAAAGGCCACCTTGAAGTGAATGTCCCCCCCCCCCCCCCCTTCTTATTTTTCACGGCGGGTTCGCACTTACTCGCCAGTCTGGCTCAAACTCCTCTTCCTTCATTAATCATTTATGGGAAAGTTCGTCACCTCCAGAAGTCCCTCCCCCCCTCCCTGCCCCCTGCCTAATTAAAGCCGGTCAGTGTGCGCCTTCTCCCACATGGGGCCCATAATGCCACAGAAGCGATGTGGAGGAACGGCGGTAATCCACAAAGTGGCATGCGGCCACGGTTCTTGCGCCAGCGCGCGGCCGTCTGACGAGTGGAAAGGTGTGCGGACGCTTCGTCTCTCAGTCTCCCCTCAGCAGGGAACTGACTGCCGCTGCTCCTGTACTCTGCCGTAATGGTGCCTCATCTCAAACAAATATAACAAAAACACATTTCCCATCTCAATCCGTCTGTGTGTGGTGGAAGTGACAGTGTGTGCCTGTGCGCCAGCAGTGTTTCTCGTTGTAAGTCAGTCAGGATAATTGAAAGTTTATGACAATAGTGGTGGTAATAATAATAACCGTAATGAGTCGTTTATATTCTTGCGAGCAAAGTTTATGAAATTATAGCGTGTGTGCTTTTGTCAGTATAAAATGTATGCGATGGTAATAAACAGCAGCATTACGGTGTTTGTGAGGACAGAGGCGAGCAGTGTCATTCTCCATGCTCTCCAAACACACACACACACACACACACACACAGAATGAAGCTGACTCATTGTTCTCCAGCAAGCCTCTTTGTGGTGGACATTCAGATCAATTCAGCCCGTGTAGTTTCTTTACCTTCTCAAGTTACAGACTTGCACGCGGGCATTTCCGCATACGCTTCACCTCAGAAGGCCGCAGTATCTTTATAAAATAAAGATACGAGATTAAAGATTTAATCTTTATGAGCTTATATCATGTGGAAACGCATCAGGGCAAGTGCACAGTGAGCAAGGATGAAACGCCCGTGGGCCTTCTTTTTTATTTCTCCAAACAGTCTTCCTGTCAGCCACCATACTTTCTGATCCGGTCAGACCGGGGCATGTTCGCCGGTCCCGTTCAGAAGCTGTCAGGAAGATAAGGATTTGTTGGCTGCTCAGGAGAAGGCTTGGCGCTGACTCCGTTAACGAGTACGTGATTGTTTTGATCGGGAGCTGAAGGTTACCGTACATTTGTACTCGTGAAAGGTGAAAGTGAAAGGTGCTATGTTTTTTAGTTTCGTGCGCTTTGTAGAAGACGAGAGTTGAACATGTTTAATGGTTTTGTTTCCACGTGCCTCTTTGTGGATTACCTCACTAGCAAGGACTTGTAGTTGCCGGAGTTCTGGGAGCGTTCCCTTGGCGACGGCGATGATGTGATTAAGGTGAAAAGTGGGAGCGTCCACTGTGGTGACATGCGGTGGTCTTAATGCCAGGAGGCAGTACTGTAGTAGTGCCGTCTCTCCTAATGAAAGGGATGGTGTGCTCTGTCCTCAGGTGAAACATCGCTGGTGTGAGCTGGTGGTGAAACACAAACATACCGCTGCCTACGGAGATGTGGAGCATTTTCTCATGGACGACCAGGTACAGACGCACACACACCTGCACACAGGCGTGTAGTCGAGAATATTATTCTTACCGTGTGCAGAATCTTTGCGAATTCTGAATGACAAAAAAAGCTTCAGACTAGAATGTTTACAATTACTGCTTAAAGCTGATGAAGCAGGGGTTTGGAATCGGCTCACTCACATGGAGAAATAGGACATCTTTGTTTGGTATACGCTGTTTCCACTGTGGTTGGAAACTTGAACAGGCTCTACGGCACTGTTCCCGGAAACAGCTGGCAGGTCTCACAGAGGTAGACCGAGCTGAGATGGAGAGATGAAGTGGAATAAGAAATCACAGCCTCCAGGCTCTCTGTCTCTCTTTCACTCACTCTTTTTTTCTCTTCATCACTACCTCACTGCAGGGAAAATCCTCAAATTCCCCTGCTCAGTCCCTTGAAAAAGAGCCCAAACTGGCTCCCGCACCTTTAGGTGCTCAGCGGTATATAAACGGGTCAAGCCGGGGCAAAGGCTGTAGACCATGCAGAGGCTGTGGACCCATTTTCTCCCAATGTGGAATCTCCCAAAATGTCTCTATGTCACCGTCAAACACAAGACTTTAGCTCACGTCCTGCTGCCACACTACGTTTAAACTGCGTTTCAGCAACATTAGCGTAGCCGGGACATGAAATAAAATCTAATTTGACTTCTACAGCACATTTCATACAGGAAGCAACTCAATGCGCTTTACATGTGCACAAACCATACAACAAGAGAAATAAAAGTAACGCAAGCATGTACCATAAAATCTAAATAAAACTATTAAATTCCCTTCATTAAAAGTTGCACTGAAAAGATATGTTTTCAGTTCTTTCTTGAAACCCTTTAACGTTTCAATATTTCTAAGGTCAGCTGGCAGGTTATATACATATCTGTTTACATTATGCCACACAGCTGGACAGTAAGAGCACTTGCGTCCAGCTGAGCTGATGGATAACGTGTACAGGGAAAGCTACACAAGTCACCCAGGATAAAGGGGAATCCGCTAAGCCTGCAAAGTATAAACACTGCCGCTACGTTACAGCTGTGTTTCCACGGCATTCCACGCACCGGTCCGGCCGGGAACGTCATAGGTGGGAGCTAAGCTGAAACGGTCCGTATGGCATCGCGCCGATTTTGGTCGATGGTGGCTGGGCTGGGCCGGGCTGCACCGGCTGGACACATGCCTCTTAAGAGGTTTACATTCATTCACGGTGGGCATTTGTATTTATACTCCGGGGGCCAGTACAAACCATGGCCTCACATGCCGACCAGAGCTGAGAAATATGACTTTATCACAAAAACCGCTCATGGTGGGAAGTTTCTTTACTGAAAACAACTTGATGAAACTGAAAAACGGAACTTTCAGAATCCACCCGCATCTCCAGAAAGAGGACGAAAGTGTGTCTGTGTGTTTACAAAGGTTTCCACAGATTTAGGTAAATGATAATGGGCAGAAAGGCGCTGTATCCAGGATGTGGGTGTGTGTGTTGCAGGCCATGGGGGTGTATCTGTACGGGGAGCTGATGGTTAACGAGGACGCACGGCAGCAGGCCCTTGCCCGTCGCTGCTTCTCCCGTGCGCGCCAGGACATGGACCCGTCCGCACGCAGGGTCGTGGAAGAGATGATCCTCTGAGCATGCTCAGATCAGGTACTGGCTCCACCTCGCCGCCAGACTCAGGCACATATCCTACTCACTCACCAGATACTCAGCTCCTGTGTTCCTTCCATCCGCACTGCTTTATAACTACAGGAAGTTCTGGTTAGTATACAGGAAGTTCAGGTTAGTAACAAGCATTTCCAGTGCTTTGTTCCGTCAATTGCCTTTACTCACACCGCTTAATGAATTTTCAATGGATTTGATGCATCCTTTCAAATTTAACAAATGATGTATCAAATTGGAGAGGTTTCAGTTACAGCAGGTCGGGAGACTGGTAATAAAGAGCTGAGTATCTGGTGTTTCTAGATAATCTGTTGCCACCCTCAAGAAAAAGGGGAGGGGACTTCAAAGCTCAGAATGCATAAGGGGCATTGTGGGAAATTTGCGTGGGGCACTGTGACCCAGCAACCCTTGGGGCGGTTGGTATGGGGAATAAAGTTTGTTTTCTGAAAAATTGGCTGTGACATCCTGTGATTGTTTGTTTAAATCAACTAACATTATTTCATGTACAGGTGTACTTTGGTTCCAACTTGCTCATATACAGTGTAATATAATATGCTCTCTGCCTGTTACTGTGAAGACAATACGGCTAAATTTTCATGCTACTGAAGTAATTGAGTACAGTTTGCCCCGTACCTTAAGAACCTCTGGACCAGATGTTGGCTTAGTTTAAAACACACACACGCACACACACTTCCTCTCCCTGACCAAAATGGCAGGGAAAGTGACATTTGCAGGAAAGTATGTGTGAGCATTGGGAAGCCTTGGGAATGTAGGGGAAGTATGTGTGAGCATTGGGAAGCCTTGGGAATGTAGGGGAAGTATGTGTGAGCATTGGGAAGCCTTGGGAATGTAGGGGAAGTATGTGTGAGCATTGGGAAGCCTTTGGAATTTAGGGGAAGTATGTGTGAGCATTGGGAAGCCTTGGGAATGTAGGGGAAGTATGTGTGAGCATTGGGAAGCCTTGGGAATGTAGGGGAAGTATGTGTGAACATTGGGAAGCCTTGGGAATGTAGGGGAAGTATGTGTGAGCATTGGGAAGCCTTGGGAATGTAGGGGAAGTATGTGTGAGCATTGGGAAGCCTTGGGAATGTAGGGGAAGTATGTGTGAGCATTGGGAAGCCTTGGGAATGTAGGGGAAGTATGTGTGAACATTGGGAAGCCTTGGGAATGTAGGGGAAGTATGTGTGAGCATTGGGAAGCCTTGGGAATGTAGGGGAAGTATGTGTGAGCATTGGGAAGCCTTGGGAATGTAGGGGAAGTATGTGTGAGCATTGGGAAGCCTTGGGAATGTAGGGGCTGTAGTAAAAAGTTGTTCTCATCGTTAGTGGAGATGGGGAAACTGAACTCAGATGAACTGCGCTCTACTGGCTGGAGGGAGGAACGTGCCTTCGTCCAATTAGGGAGCTTTTGGAGTCCTGACGCATGAACAATAGGAATTTTTCATTAGGCTTGTGAGGGCGTGCATTTCTCTGTAAAATATCAGTAAGAACTCTGTTTCTGCTAGACTTGGTGTGCTACATAAAATAAATTTTTAAAAACTTGAATTTAATTTCAAAATGTAAAATTAATCCCGTTCACAAATTTACTGGCCCTAAAATCCAGATCAGAGAAAGTGCCGAAAATCTCTCCTGTATACAATGAAAATGTGAGGAAAATAAAAAGCTCAGAAAATACATGAGCAAATATGAGCAGAAATTACTAGTGTTTATTCTGCCCCATGGCTGAATTCTGAACAGGACCACCTGTACACTTGGAAAGAATGAAGATAGCAGTGGGCCATCATGTGGTTCAGAAAGAATAATGAGTTAACAGAACAGGTTTTGGGCCTGTTGGATTCTTTAATAAGACACTTTGCCCTTATTAAAACTCCCACCCCAAAGTCACTTGGCTTCCCTTCTTTAGAATTCTTACCGAAAAGCCAGACACACTTGCTCTTTCTGTGGTTAGTAGAAAAGCCTTCTCAACATGTTTTGTGAGAGAGGGGGAGATGGAGGGAGAGAGCACGAAAGGAATTTGGAATGCGTTCCTCAAACAGACGCTGAAAAAGCAAAAGAGGTCAGCAAGTTTTTTTCTTTCTTCCTTCCATCAAAAAAAAAAAAAAAGTGTCTGGATAACAAAACTCTCCGGGCCGTTCTGAGTCGAGTTTTCTTTTTTTTAACACTGTTTACCCCGAAATTCCTCTTGCTAACCAAGCTGTCATCAGTAGTGCTGGAATGCTAAGGGCTTTCAGCACCGGGGTTTGTTTGTCTCCTCAAAACATGGAATATGGATGCAGCAGTACCAGTGCAGGTTTTTGTGTCTGTTCCATTTTAAAACTCTGGACAGCTCCAACAAAACTGCACTTTTAACCCCTTTTAAATGTGCTGTGCGCATTCGCTGGGTAAGGCCTTAACACTCTCCTTACAGGAAGGGCTCTACAAGCGTGTTCGACATCAGGAAAAGCAACTTACAGCCCCCCTGTCGGGCACTTAAATCCCTTTCTTCTGTCCGTGAACAAAAAAAAACACACTTGGGTGAGGAGTGTGACTGTGTGACGAGAGGAGCTTTTATGGAGATGCTAGAAGGCTTTAAGTACCCAGGGAGAGGGAATTTGCCCGCCCCCATGCCGTGCTTCCATCTTTCAGACCCGGGATAAATCACTTTAATCCCGGGCCGCGTCCGGCGGGCTGTCTCTCTGGAAGTGCCGTCTTCATTGTGAGGGGGGCCCCTCTTCGCTCCCCTTCATCATCCTCTTCTAGTCACCTGGCTGGTGCCAGTATCCACGGAGACCTGCAGCAGTTTACGTTCTGTCTGTAACAATCTGTAATGTGGCTGCGCGGCTGAAATTTTAAGCTTTGTTTTGTGCGGAGCAATAACGATTCAGGGTCTTGTCGGCGAGGCGTTGGAAAGTAGTCTGCCCCACCTGGGAGTCACACCGATTTTCAGGTGCTCTCGGGTGACCCACAGCAACACAGCGCTGTCCTTTCATGCCCCTGGGATTTTCTTTAATCTTCTCTGAAGTCCAAGTTTCCTGGTGGTGGTAACAAGGATGATGATGTCATCGATGACAACTTTGAAGCCAAAAGCTGATTAGCCCCCTCACCCTCCCCAGACTCCCACCTTTGTTTAGCTTTTTTATGCGTGTGTGAAACCCCCCCCCCCCCCCCACCTGGGAGCAGAGCGTTTAATGAGGAAATATCGGCAGCTCAGCGAAGCGCAGAGCACAGCGGCGCTGGCCGGAGAGACCGTCTTCAGGCCTCTTCCTTTCATGTTCAGGCTGTGCGGGTTCCTGGCGTGCTGATTTGTGACTTAAGATAAAAATCACATTGCCAGGGATTACCACACAACCGCGGACCCTGCCAGCTGTCACGGCAACGAATGGCACCATCAAAAACCCAGTTTTAAGGGTGTGTGTGTGTGTGTGTGTGCGGCGGGGGGGGGGGGGGGGGGTTTGGACCAGATAATCTGAGAGGCCTGATGCTGGAAAAACAAAAGGGCCAAAAACTTTCTGTGCACTCCACACTAAAGTATGGCCCTACCAGTGTGTGTGTGTGTGTGTGTGTGTGTGAGACAGATTGATCTTGATCTCTCTGACCAGGTGCAGAGCTTAGCTGATTGGTGAACAGTGATTGATTTCCTCTTTGTTCACAGTGGCTAAGTTCTGCACCTGAAGAGAGCTGAACACGAGACAGAGAGAGAACATGGGGGCTGAACTGAGTTGAGGGGAAAGACCTCCATCTCCGTGGAAACACTACACAGGCAGTAAATCTCCCCTGAGAGGGTGAAACAGAGAGGAAAAGGAGGTGAGACAGGGAGAGTGAGGAGAGAGAGGGAGAGTGAGAAATGGTGAGGGAGGGGGTGAAAAGGAGGGAGAGCCTCCCCAGGCCCGAATGACAGTCAGAAGCTGGACTCTGTCGATCTCTAGAACCACCGCCGTCCAACCCGACACTGGGAGCTCCTTCCTGAATCTGTAACCAACCCCAAAGAGGAGCCAAATTTTTCAGAAAAACAACGGGTTCATTTTTTAACATGTTTTTTGGTCTGTCCTTAAAATATGAATTCTGGCAGTGGTTTTTGTGTCAGCCCTGGCCTGATCCTTTCCTGTCTGTGAGTAAACAGTGTGCAATTGCTGGGAAACTGCTTCTGGGACAGTGGGACGGATGGCTGTGATAAATCAAACCTGCGAGACGCCAGTAATGAGTGCTGAAAAGCAACAAACGGCGTCAATGGAGCTGCGCACATCTCAGGGCACGCAGCGTTTAACAGCAGACTGCGTGGCCCTCCCCACACACACGTGCACATACGCATTCAAACACACACACCCACACAGAGGAGCTGTGCACATCTCAAGTACACACTCAAACACACACACACACATAAAGGAGCTGTGCACATCTCAGGGCATGCAGCGTGTAACAGCATACTGCGTGGCCCTCCCCACACACACACACACGACAGCCTCAGCAGTTTCACCCTGATTTACAACTTTGGCCATAAAACTAAATATTCACACACACTCCGCGCATGCTTATTTGCTAAGGATTGCTGTAAGAACTGTATGGATTTATGGACTGAATGTTAAGAGCACTCACTAAAAGAGGCAATTTTTTCAGTTTTCTGCATTGTGTTGACACTGTATTACGAGGTGTGGATTTCAATAGAAGCCAAATTCTCTGCTGCTGCATGTATGGAGTAACCTCAGACCCTGCTCTACTCCCCCGCCCCATGTGGTCAAACTGCCAAATCCAGACAAGCAAATGAGAAACTGGATTTGTTCTTTTCTTTGGCCCTGCTTCAGTATCAGAGCCAAAGCTGGAGTGAATATTGATCTCCTGGCCAGCGCCCCCCCCCCAAATGCTGTGTGTCTGTAGGGGGACGGGTCAGACTGATGGTGACACTCATCAATCCTGTTGTCACTTCCACAGTCCTGTCACTCCCTGCCTGTTTGTATGGCCTTAGGGCGGGGGGGGGGTGGTGGCTGTTGTATTAGAGACATGTGATCGCCGTAGCATCGCCCAGGGAAACAGGAGTGAGAACTCGTCTGTCACAAGACACAAGAGCGACTACCCCACAGCCAAGTTTTGAAGTGTGTTAATAGCAGCGATTTTTGATCAGGCTAATCAGAGTTGCACACTTGCCACCTGGGTCTACAAGTAATGATAAATTACTTAGTAATTGATAATGAAGGAGAAATTTGTCACTCCCATCATTGCTATACCCAGTCTTGTTGCCCAATAGCGCCTCCTCTGGCCAACCGTAGAAAATCATTTTCCTGCAGCAGGAAGGCATTACAGTTGTGACTGGGTGTTCCAGACTGGGATTAAAAGGAGAAATAACAGAAATAAAGGTGTGTTCTTGGGCAGTAAGCAAGTTAAGTCGACCGGAACGTTGCAAATTTTGTGAATGAAGGCATTTTGGGGAGGGAAGTTGGGTGGGCGGGAATTAATTCAGGGGTGCACAACTAGATTTTGGGGGTGGGGAGGGGCGGTTCAGAATGTTAGAATGTTCTGCCTTAATTTCTGAAAGAGCCCAATACACTAATGCCATGTTTAATGCCATGTTTACTGCTATATTACACCACAGTTAAAGTTTTTCACCAAGGATATGCATTCAATCTGCAGCTGCAGCCTGTGATTTTATTTTAAAAGGTCAGTTAAAATAAATTGATTGGACTAATCAAACAAACACCTTTCTCCAGCTTTGTGTTCAAGGCGATCAAGCGGAGCACGTCCTCCTTTTCTTTCATTAATGTTTCGTTTCCTTCTTTTAAAAGCCAGCGGAGTGAGCTTTTCTCTGCCGTTCACATTGCAGGGCGGTGCAGTGTTCGTAATGTGAAATCCCAGGAGATGAAGGCGTCTCTCTCTCTCTGCAGAAGAGTGTCAGGTCCTGCTCTCCTTCTCCTTTCTGCGCTCATTTGCGTTTTCCCCCCCGATGGCAGCGAAGGCCAGGTGTCGGTACCGACACGCAGGAGCGAGTCCACTTGGTTTCTTGGGTGTGGCCTGGGTCTGGCGCTGGTTCTGGTCTGAACGAACTGGGCCGAGCCTCCTGTGCCTACTGAGCTGATAACAGTTTTACTGACATACTGGCTCAGTTCAGCAGGAACAGGAGTCTGGCCCCATGCACCTGCTCACCTGTATATTACCTGCCCTGTACAGTATACACCACCTTCACCTGCCTGCACGCCTCGCCTTTTTTTCCTGAAAAATACAAAAGAGCCTATTGGCAAAGCAGGCTGTACCACACAATGGCCTGGCCCTGCTAACGGACAGCTGCTAAAACTTGAGGGGTCCCCCTGGACTGGGATAAGGGGAGGGGCGGGTGTTTGGGCTCCCTGTGCGGGAACGGGGGGCTCTCGTGTTTGGGGAAAGCTGCTAAAGCCATCACAGCCGGTGTGTAACCCCCCGCCTCCTCCTCCTCTCACGCTCCTGTCTCTTCCTTCCCCCTCAGGGGCAGCTGTGTCCATCAAAGAAGATCCGGCAGGAGTTCAGCTCTTTTCCGCCTGCCCCCCCACCAAAAAAACCGGAGGAGCGGACACTCGAGACCGACTGTCAAACAGGTTCAGCGGGATCCTGGGACTCTTCCGAACCCCAAGCCGGAGAAGGGGTTGGGGGGCGGGGGGGGCATGGAGAGAGAAACCGGCGTGTCCCTGTGAATTAATCTGGCCCCTCTCTGCACTGTGGCACGGCATGAAAAAAACAATCCCACAATGCATCATCTGCTGTTTGCAGTACTGATGCAATAATGTTTTCATGCAAAACACAAGATCCTCATTCTTTTTTTATTCTGTCCGAGAAATGCTTCCCAAAGTGGAAATGCCAGGGAAGCGTAAACATGTTCACCATTAAAATACACTGTTTTGGTCACTGATTCTGAACACAGGGTTTAAATGCAAAAGAGGCTTTGTAGCGTTTATAAGGGCCGCTTAGTGTCCTCTCTCAGAGAATCGGAGCCATTACGTCAACAGAAATATTTCTGCACCGGATGGATTTTATGGCCTCTTGTGTATCTTGTCAATAAAGAGCCATGAAATTATTTTCTAATCATTTCCTGAGTCTGGGCTGGTTTTCTGTAAAGGCAGAAGTGGGTGGGACTTGCTTGTGTGAGTGTGTGTGTCCAGTGAGGATTGGGGGAGGTTGAAGGTGAACATCGGGCTGTAATAAATCAGAGGTAAGAGATCTGCAGTGGCGATGTCCCGGGAGATCAGAAGAGGAGCAGAGATGTGACTCATGAGTGAGCAATCAGGGCCCAGATGTCCTGCCCTCTTCTGAAAAGCCCCGTCCTGTCCAGTCCCATCCCGTCCACAGGGGGCTGTCCCACTGCACGGATTCACCCGGATACAACATTCCGGAAGGAACCCCCACCACCTCCATGTCAGTAGTGCCCCTGTGCATCGTCCGATCCACCTGCTAAAACCATCAGAGCTTCTGCACAGTCGGACGCTCTAAAACAGGGGTCTGAACCCCGGTACTGGAAGGGGCCGCAATGTCTACAGGTTTAACTCCAGTTCAGAGGAGGCACTGTGTCTGCAGGTTTAACTCCAGTCCTGGAGGGGGCGCAGTGTCTGCAGGTTTAACTCCAGTCCTGGAGGAGGCGCAGTGTCTGCAGGTTTAACTCCAGTCCTGGAGGAGGCGCAGTGTCTGCAGGTTTAACTCCAGAGGCCAGTGTTGAGGGTATGGAATAGTGGGGGGAAATAGTTGCTATGGCTACTGGTCACATGGAAATGATTGTGCAGTGAATTACTTTTTGCTATTTAAAAAGCAACACATTTTGTTAATTTAAAAAGCAACACATTTTGTTAATTTAAAAACCTAATAATTAAATATTTTAGATGGCAGGCACTGGACTTTACTGTACATTAAATAGGACATGTTTCCACGGGAACTGTTATTGCGGTCTAAATCATTTGACGTGCACTTTAAGACTCATGCTATAGTTTCTCCAGGCTAATTATGCTTAAACTATAAATAAACTGAAATATGTACATAAGATCCACATTTAAATGACATTTAAAACAAACAAAAAAACGAAACATCATCTGCCAGTTTAAGTGGTGCTCTTTTTTATAATCCAATAGTTTTGGGAGTATTTCTGAGTTTGGTCATTTTCACATGGTGTAGTTTTGGGGTTGGTTGTTTTCAAATGGTGCCTTGCGTGTAAATGGTAGTTCTAGAGTTGGTACTTCTCACATGGTGCCTTGCGTGTAAATGGTAGTTCTAGAGTTGGTACTTCTCACATGGTGCCTTGCGTGTAAATGGTAGTTCTAGAGTTGGTACTTCTCACACGGTGCCTTCAAAGTAAAGGGTGGTTTTGGGGTTGGACATTTTCACACGGTGCCTTGCGTGGAAAGGGTGGTTTTGGGGTTGGACATTTTCACGCAGTTCTTTGTAGTAGCAGTGCATCCTGGACGGCCCTCAGTCTGGACTGAATCCTCGGATCCAGGTCAGCCCTACGGCTCAGCCTATGCTCCACCTTGGCATGGAACGCTGCCGCCACAACTGTCATCTCCATCGCCTCGTGGTACGAGCCTGGCTGCATTGCCACCTACAGGGGACACAGGGCATAGCAACATATTTTTTTCATGCATCACTCTGGCCTGTGTGTGTGTGTGTGTGTGTGTGTGTGTGAGAGAGAGAAAAAGACAGAGAGAGGCAGAGGGGTGCCTTAGACATCAATTATATTTTAAGTCTGACCAGTTAATGCTTTAAAGGGTAACTATACTCTAGATCACTTTTTTCCGCTGTAAACGTGTTTGTATGCCTACCTTATAATGAAACTTATTCATGCATTCCGTTATTTCAACAATTCTGAAATAATATTGTATATCATAAGAAACTGGTATAAAAGCGTCTTTGTGCTGCCCCTAATGGTTGAATTTTTTTTCTGCTCCCCACACTGCCCCCGCCCCAATCATGATGTCAGAGTACCTCTTTGGAGGTACCGCTACATCATATGGATAATTGTTGTCGCCCACAATGGAAACAGCCGGCACCTGATTGGTTAGACCCGCAACGCTACTTTCGTTTTACCTCCACGTTTTTAAACCAGAACAACGTGGCGTCCTGTTCAATTCTCTTATTCCACCTAAAAAGTCCACTAAAATATGTTTCTGAAAATATTTGAGGTGAGAAATAGGCCATGCAGTTGCTGAATCTTGATTCATATTGGATGTGCAATGTCTAGTTTGACAGTTTGATCTGCGTTATATGAAATCATTTGTACAATGTACGTTAATTTATGCAAATGACGATGGACACAGCTCCTCCGCCCCCACCCCGTTCCCTCGCTCACCCCACAAAGTACTTTTCAAAATTGTGTAGTCGGCGGAGACAGGCTGAGACAGTGGGTGTAGTTACTCTTTAAACAAAAAGCACTTTAATTTGCTGGCAAAACAAACAAAAAAAGACTGAATTATTTTACCAATTAAAATGCCACTGTGGGAAAAAAACAAGTTTTCTTTATTTGCGGAGAGGCAGAGATGGCGACATTCCGAGCGTGTTTCCGGAATGTTCCGTGAGCGTGCGTCCCGTGCCAGGCCCTTCCCGACCCTGGCAGTGACACTAGGTAACGGGCGTGAGGGGGTCACTCGGGAACACAGTGCTGGTTCTGTCTGCCCGGCCCAGAGAACAATGGCGTTCAGAGTCCCAGCATGCAGAGGACGGTCACATGATGCACCCCACCGCACCGCAGCGCAGCTTCCCCCATTTCCTCCCTGCAGACCCATTTGTTATTTAGGCTCAATTTTGCCATTTGCTGAACAACTGGACTCAGACTTTCCTGTCAAATAAAGTTGTTGCTGCAGGTGTTTTTTTTTCCATATACTTTTTTGTAAATCGATCAGTAAAAAGAAAAAAAAGAAACTAGTTTTGGATATTTGCTGCCCAAACCATTTAAAGGGTAACTAACCCCACTGTTTCAGCCTGTCTCTGCCGACTACACAATTTTGAAAAATACTTTGTGGGGTGAGCGAGGGAACGGGGCGGGGGCGGAGGAGCTGTGTCCATCGTCATTTGCATAAATTAACGTACATTGTACAAATGATTTCATATAACGCAGATCAAACTGTCAACTAGACGTTGCACATCAAATATGAATCAAGATTTAGCAACTGTATGGCTTATTTCTCACCTCAAATATTTTCAGAAACATATTTTAGTGGACTATTTAGGTGGAATAAGAGTTTATGAACAGGACGCAACATTGTTCCGGTTTAAAAACGTGGAGCCGAAACGAAAGTAACGTAGTGGGTCTAACCAATCAGGTGCCAGCTGTTTGCGTTGGGGGCGACAACAATTATCCTCCAAAGAGGTACTCTGACATCACGATTGGGGCAGGGGCAGTGGCAGTGTGGGGAGCAGAAAGGAAATTTCAACCGTTAGGGGCAGCACAGATGCTTTTCAACCAGTTTCTCCTGATTTATGATATTATTTCAGAATTGTTGAAATAACAGAATGCATGAATAAGTTTCATTACAAGGTAGGCAAGGTACAAGGTAGGGGTTAGTTACCCTTTAATACAGATTCACATTAAATCATATTAAGATGATTCAGATAATTGTTTCATCGATAGACACTCAAATGAAAGTAGTAGTGGGCTGATATTAACCCAAATCAGCCAAAACCTCAGATGTGCTCTCCAGTTGTTACATCCACAAGCATTCAATCCAATGACAGGAAGATTAACCAAGAGAAAGTATAAAGGAAGTTTGAATGCAAGTACACTGCATCTCCAACTCCAGGACTCAGACGCCTGCAGATTTTCGGTTTCTTTTTAATCAGTGGGTGATTTTGACTCTTTAAGCCAATCAATTACTTCAATTAACAAATTGTTTCAAATCCCTGCTTTGACTATTGAATGCCAGTGCATTGAGAAAACAGTGGTGCATCATGGGAAATGTAGTTGGTGGTATGGAGGTGGGAGAAGGGGTCCTCACCTGGCGTATGACCTCAGAGATGGCACTGAAGGGGCCATGGGAGAAGATAGCGAAGTTGACCAAGAGGTGGAGGAGAAGGTGGGGGCAAGTAGAAATCATTCGCTCCAGGGCCTGATTGTGTGTGGGAGGAAGAGGAGGATGAGAGAGGAAAAGCGCCCTCAGGAGATCCAGGGCCTCTCCAGCCATTGCCTGTAGACAATCAAAAATGACAATTTTCAGTCCCCCTTTCAAATTCCCACAAGGTCAAAGAGTTAAAGAGTTATTGTGATTGAATTCAACATTAGTGACTGACAAGGGAATATAAAGTGCTTGTGAAATACAGACTCAAATTAAATCAGTTGATATATACAAAAGTAAGAAATCCATTCTTCTTAAAGTTCTTAAAGACCTTGATGCCCATCAAATGGAGACCCCGATCATTCACCTTATCCATACGGCGATCATTCGCCTTATCCGTATGGCGATCATTCGCCTTATCCATACGATGTGCAGAGAAACTTCAGTCAGGAGAAACCAAGTAATACAACAGAAACAGGACAGCTTGCACATGCGTGCGTGAGAGGGAGAGGGAGAGAGAGAGTGTGTGTGTGTGTGTGTGTGTGTGTGTGTGTGTGTGTGCCTTCATTTACATTTCCCTGACAGTTTTGTTTAATCTGGTGGTGCGTGGTGCATGAGAATAAGGCATGGAGTGTTTCCGTGGCAATTATGAATTCTCAAGGACGAATTCCTTGATACTTTTTCCTCCGCTCAGATGGTTCACTTCAAGTTCAGATCAAAACACAGTGCCTCTTTCTTCAGTGTAAATCAATGGACATTTTTTTGTTTGCTTTGCCGGTTTTAGATTTTTTTCTGGACAGTATATGGATTGGCTGGTATAGGGGACTCAGTAAATAACCTGAGCTATCCAGATGACTTAAAGATTTGAGGATCAACACAGCATCTGTGCAGTACTTATTAAAACAGTAGCTCAATGCTTCAGACAGCCAACCTCTCAAGGGCATAGCATACAAACATGACTGGACACTAAAAAGAGACATGGGGACAATCTTAATAGACAGGGAATCTTCACAGGTAAAATGAGTGGAATATAATTTCATTTCTGAAGATGTGCTCAGCTTGAAAAAAGATTGATCTTGTTTGATGCTGAAGTGTGCCTCCAGAAAACAACAGGACATGAGTCAACCAAACTCAAATAAACATCAGACACATATTACCAGTTATGCAGTGCATACACCAGCATGTACATTCACGTGCACGCAAACACACACACACACACACACACACACACACAAGACATACTCACCAGTGTGCAAGCCCTCTGCTCCTCCAGGTGAATAGGGTGGTAGTAGAATGTGAGTAGCCACAGGAGTGGAGGTGTTGTCTCTGGCGCAGACGTGACAAGCAGCTGTGCGGCCACATCTACCCAGAAGCCAGCCTGGACCAGGAGGAACCAGCGCTCAAACAGACTACAGCGCCTCCTACAGGGGAGGAGAAACCAGCACTCAAACAGACCACAATGAATTCCTTAGAGACGGACATTCCTGTTCTCAAGCCAACTCTTTGGCCTTGTTTTGGGTCACATTTGTACATTCCTACTTCAGACTTAAGATGTAGAAAAGGGGTCTTATGGCTATCAGGGTTTTTATTTTGAACTGATTTAAGGTGGCAGCTTATTTGCCTGTAGGTACTGTTATTGTTGTATTCATGACTGACTAAGTGACTTGTGTTGGCTTTCATTTGTTTATACTTTTGCAAAATGTACCCATTTCATGCTGTCGTTTGAAGCACTTCAACCAATTAGAAAATTTAAATGAGGGAGAAAGTGTGACTCAGAGTGAGAGAGACAGAGATAGAAAACTTTCTTTAACACTGCAGTAGATGCTCCCAAACCTACAGAATCCTTTATGAGAAAAATAAACTCCTCCTCTACTCTATTGGACCAGTGCGAGACCATCAGTCACAGCTCGGACGTGCTGATACAGGTGGTTACTGCGGTTACTCTTTTTACCTGTGTTCTTTTATTGTTGTTGTTGCTGTTCTTGTTATTATTGTTATTGATATCTGCAATGTTCTCATTTATTTGTTCGACCTTTACCTGCACTAGCGACACATAATTTCCTGTCCTACTAATACCCCTTGAAATGAACGGAGAGAGAGAGAGCGAGAGAGCAAGAGACAGAAAGAGAGAGGGAGGGAGAGAGAGGGGAAAACATGAAAAAGTGCTACGCTACGGTATTATAGCTGAATTTGTTGAGGCCCAGATTACCATCAGATCCTCTCCTCTCTAAGTTTCTAAGTTTGTCAGTAAAACTTCCTTTCCCCCGGGCGGCTGCGCCCCCTTTCCCGGCCCCCCACAGCTGCTCAGGCACTTTCCCAGCGTTTCACACAGCGCTAAAAACCAGGTCTTTCAGCTAACGGCGGGCAGAGCTAAAAGCCAACAGCTGTGCTGTGGACTGGGCCGGGATCACCCACCCTCACAAGCCCACTGTTCTACTCCACCCTTAATTATACTGCGGTAGTTTTTTTATTATTATTATTTTATTTATTTTTTTTAAACAGCAGCCATCACCCAGCCCCTTTTTTTATGCAAGCCAGGCACTCAGTTCCAGCACATGGCTGTGACTAGCAAATGCTCATTGGCCTTGCTCAAATTTCAAAATTAGTAAACACAAAAAACAGCAATGTTTTCATGAGTTTAACATAAAAAATTTAAAATACAAGAAAATTAAGGCCATTCAGTCCATCTATGTTCATCAATCTGCCCACAGTGTGAGATCACAAACTACAGTCCTGGAGGGTTGTAGTGTATTCATTTTTCTATGGTTTCCTTTCGATCAAGCAGCCAATTAGGTGTGTTAATCAATCAATTACTTACATTAAGTAGTTAAGTACTGTAACACAACGAAAACCAGCAGATACTATGTCGAGAAAGTATCCAGACAGGTAGTTAGTGAGCAAGTTTGGTGAGTTACCTGGCTGCATCTTCCTCTTCTTCCTCCACCTTCTGCAACAAGCAACTGATTAGCAGAAGGTGCTTTGGCCACGCCTCCTCCAGAACATCTGTGGGTAGGGACATTATGACCCACTTTCTAATAGATATTTATGAGGCATAATATTCTGCCAATTACTGACTTATATTAACCAATTAAAACACCTTGTTCTCCAGAACACAACTACAACAGTATAAAATCAGTGAGTCACAGATTGCCCATTCTGGAGTTTGTGAAGCTGCACTCACTGTCAAGCTGATGGTACACAGGCAATATTTTCAGGTAATATTGTGCAATATTGCCAGCAATGGGCAATGGGTATGGGCCACTGTAGCAATGGGGCAATAACTGAAAAAAGAATGTTTGTGGATACTTTTTTTAACCTCCGTTTTGAACCTTTACCGTCAAAGGTTTACAGTATATGTGCCCGGAACAGCAAGAACCACAGCTTTCTGCCAATGTAATTCAATCGACCGTATCTCTAAATTTGACGGAAGCATTCATGGATGTATTCACCAGTAAGCAGGCGGTCTGATTAGGTCTGCTCAAAAAAGTTAGCTAGCTAGCTAGTTAAAAGTCACTCGGTTCGTCAGTACGGTGGTGACTGAGTAATACCAATTATTTACAATCAAAACTCAAGAATACCAACTTATGAAAAGTTGGTTTTTATTTCAACATTAGACTAATACATCAATATAACTTACCTCAGTAATAAATAAATAAATAAAGTTATAAGGGATCAGCATCCCTTCGGTTTCCTCGCACCACTTGGCAGTCATTGTTGAAATTTATTTTTGGAAGTGTGATTGGATGGTAGCAAAACATTGCTCGCCTTGATTAACCTTGTTGAGATATTGATTTATCAATAGGAAAACTGCCAGCAATCATTGTCTAAAATATTGCCCGTGTACCATCAGCTTTAGTGTTTGGTCAGCTCATGACAGACAAGCCATGGTTCTGTTAGGTAAAATTAAATAAAACTGTATGGCAAAATGAATCTCATTTACAAAAAAAACAAGTGAGAACACATGCAGTGTTCAGGATCATATACAAATCACATGATTCTTTTGAATCCTTCTTCATAAGGGTGGTCATGGGTGAAAGCCATCCTTAAAAAAACAGGCCACTTAAAGGGGCTATATGTAAGATTTGTACATGCATGAATCGCTTTCGATTGCCAATGTATGAACAGATTGTAATGTAACTTAAAAAATTAGACCTTCCCCTGACTTTCTCCATTGCGTATAAGAGCCTATGTGTTGATTGTTTGTAAAGAATTTGGGTCGAATTTGCCGGGAAAATCATTTTGTGAATGAAGGATGTGACGTCAAAGTGCACTCCCGAGTGCCTTCCCTCTCTCTGGCTGGCCCCACAGCACCACAACATAAGGGCTAGCGAACTAACCCTAAACCTAACCCTAACCCTAACCCTTCACTCTCTCTGGCTGGCCCCACAGCACCACAACATAAGGGCTAGCGAACTAACCCTAAACCTAACCCTAACCCTTCCCTCTCTCTGGCTGGCCCCACAGCACCACAACATAAGGGCTAGCGAACTAACCCTAACCCTAACCCTTCCCTCTCTCTGGCTGGCCCCACAGCACCACAACATAAGGGCTAGCGAACTAACCCTAACCCTTCCCTCTCTCTGGCTGGCCCCACAGCACCACAACATAAGGGCTAGCGAACTAACCCTAACCCTAACCCTAACCCTTCCCTCTCTCTGGCTGGCCCCACAGCACCACAACATAAGGGCTAGCGAACTAACCCTAAACCTAACCCTAACCCTTCCCTCTCTCTGGCTGGCCCCACAGCACCACAACATAAGGGCTAGCGAACTAACCCTAACCCTAACCCTAACCCTTCCCTCTCTCTGGCTGGCCCCACAGCACCACAACATAAGGGCTAGCGTTAGCGAACTGAACAGTCGTGTAACACAACACTAGCTAGCTAGCTGCTGAGAAATGGACCAGTCAACCAGCAAACAACTGGCTCCCATCCCAACACCTCCGTTGAGTCCACCAAAAGCAAAGATAAAAGTTTTATTGTCCGAAGCCCGTTTGGCCAAACAGCAGTGTGACCGAAATCGGGCAAAAACAAAGGTGAACATCGGCCGGGCATTCCGACCGTGGAGAGACCTATGTTTGTTGTTGGGGTTCTTCTTATTGGACAGGTAACGTTACAACAAAGCATGTGAAATATAATGTGATGTTTCTGATGCCGACGTTAGCTTGGAATGCGTGAGATGTTGCTTACTTGATTCCTAAGCTGGCTATGTTACATCTAGCTGGCTAATGTTAGCTAGCATACATCGATTCAAACCCGACTCCCGGCTGATCTGCTCCCGTTACGCAAGTGTGAGGAAGCGCGCTAGCAACAGGCTGCTGGCTGCAGTTCAATTACAGCCACCGGTGTCAGTAATGAGAAGGATTTTCTGAACGCTTTAAAGACCCCACACAACGGAAGTCAGATAGCGTTTTCTATTGCTTTTCAGAAGGCTTCTGCGTGAAACCGGACATTGGGGCAGGACTTTTTTTTTTTTTTTTAAAGCTGCAGAAAATGTGGTCCACCCTGAGTGAATCTCGATGTTTCTCAATGGGATGATAACAGTTGTATGTAACGTGAACATCTGTAATAAATATTTGCCTAGAATCCGGAATGCAGTTTTGTTTTTCTATTAACGTTACCATTACCGCAATAACAGGATAGCTGTGTGCAAATTGCTGGCCAGCCACAACTACTGCCAGATAGCAGTCGTAATATTTATAATTATCAATATGTCACAAATTTTAATCTGGAATCCCGTTTTGTATTTCTACCATACCAGTTAGGTTAACTGTAGTTGATAGACAGCCTCTGCTACTAAGACATTGGCTGTGTCCGAATCAGAGCCCTATCTACTGCGCCCTGTCTCCTGCGTACAGTGCACTGGCAGAAGTGTGCTGTTTAATGTGCACTGTTTAGCAGTCTGCAAAAAATATCCGCCATACTATTTTCCAACCGCACTGTGGAAGTGTTGTAAGCAGGTCATAAGACGTCCCACCAGTGTTGCCATGTCCGTGGTTTGGGATACTTTCAAAGTGCAGTAACGGGTAAAAATGAAAAATCGCAAAGCACACTTATTTTAAAAAGTTAAAACATGATAAAATACGTTGGTTTCGGTTAAAAAAATAGCCTATCATTTGGACTAGTTTTGAGTTGCCATTTGGCTAGAAAGTCTTACAAGATCTGGCAACCCTGCACCCCACTTTTGCGCAGCCATGTTACATGTTGTTTTTGTTGTATTTGAAGGAAAACGTCAGCGAAGCTACGCCTCATTATTTAAAAAACGTCATATTTATGTGACCAAAATGTTTGTGTACTTCTTGAAAAGTGTGCTCCCGAATGTACTCAGCGAAACCCCGGAAGTAAGTGTGTCATCCGGGTGTTTGAAGTATACTACAATTTCAAAAATTCACTCTGGTAATTTTCGTGTACTCTACGACTTTCTGGCCCTACCTACTCACCAAGGCTACTCAACAGTGTGGAAGAGTGCTGATTCGGACACGGCCATTGTTTGATAACGTAGGCTACTACACCATGCATACTTCAGGTGTTCCTGTGGATATTGGAGGATATTGCAGCCTCCTTCATGTGGCCAAATTCGAGCCATTTTGTGCATAGCCATGTGTTTGTGGGGAAACTAAATAGGGTGTGCACTTTTGTCCCATTTTGTTCGCACTGACAGTTCCTATTGTGAGAAACCAAAGTTACCGTAAGCTAGCTGTCACTCACATTGACGTTGAGGGCAAGTTGAACATCGAGCAATGTAACTGGAGGGAATACTTTGTTCTACACTCAGTGCAGGTACGCAAAATATCACACAGCCGTTTCACAGGAAGAAGCGAGGAAAATATTTTGCAGCGCAAATATCAACTTTGAATAATTGTAAATGTTTTTTGGTCTACATCATTTCCTTGAAGTAAACTACAGCTAACCATTTCATCACCTAAGACAGGGGTAGGCAACCCTGGTCCTAGAGAGCCGCAGGGTCTGCTGGTTTTTGTTTTCACCTTAAACACAGCAACTAATTAGACCAAAGAAACCAGGTGAGGTGAGTTAACTGTGTAATCAACTGCTTTAATTGATCAATTAAGTGGTGAGTAACAACAAAAACCAGCAGACCCTGCGGCTCTCTAGGACCAGGGTTGCCTACCCCTGACCTAAGAGGTACATTTTCAATGAGTTTCATTTAAGCCCCTTTCACACATACTTCTTAACCCGTAAATGTTCCGGAAATCTTCCGCCAATTATCCGGATCAGGACCTGGTAAGATTTCCAGAAATATTCCAGAAACGATTCAAGTGTGAATAAAAGCAGAAACATTCCTGGATAAAGCACGTAAAAAGGCTACAATGTTCTTACGCAAGACCTTTTGTTTCTGGCATAATTTATTTAATAAATACTTTAATCGGCCCTCTCAACAATTCATCTTATTCATGTATATATATGACATGACTTTGCACATAGAATATATTGGAGCTGCATTTTGTGATTTTATGAGGAAAATTTTTATATTATATAAACAGTGTTGCTGTACTTGCTTGTAAGAACATTACAAAATTGTCATCATTGCCTCAGGAATTGCTTGTATGCTATGCTACTTCTCCCTGGTAAACTCCAGGTTAGGCTTTCAGTTTTAAGTTTTTCCTTTCACCAAATGTAGCTGGCTAGAACCACATGGCCTATCGATGGCAGATATAGCTAGCGGTTTAACTACCTATAAATAGCAGAATTATTTTTGTTGCATTTTACCAAAAACAACTCCACATATAAGTATTGGTTTTTAGCTGATAAACCATGCTTCTGTTGTAGGTAAGGTATTTGCTAAAACTGAGCTACATTGATCAAAGATGTTATAAGTTATCTAAAAACTATCACTCTTCAACTGTGTTGTGTTGGTCGATTTGCATATCTGCCTTTTTTTCCCCAGAGAAGAATCTGGCTATTTTAAAGACAAACTAAATCTCTGACTTGCGCATTAAAATGAATTGTCCTGCATTGCTTCGGGTAGACATCCTTTGATTTTAGTTGCATTTTACCAAAAACAACTCCGTATATAATGATAGATGTATTGCTGACAAACCATGTTCTTAATGTTCTATTCGTGGTCGTATAAATGAGTTATATTACTTAAAGATACGCAAGTTATCTTAAAACACTGTTCAACTGTGTTGTGTTGGTAGGATTTACATCTCTGCCAAAACTATTATTCAGTGAACTATCTGGCCATTTTAAAGACAAACTAACGTAACGTTAAAGGGGAGTTCCACCTAAAATAATGTTTGATTTGTAGAAAAGTAGCTCTCCTCCTGATTAAAATGAGCTGTCAACCAACTTTCTACCTGTAGTGAGAGCAGAGATATAGCCCCAAACTAATTCACATGTACCAGGTACCTGTGAACTACAAAGTCCAAGAGCGCTTACAGTTTATGGGCGGTGTCAGACAATGCAAGTCACACTGAATAACGTTACGGACAGAGCGGAGGCAGGGTTGCCAGATCTTGCAAAAGTTTCCAGCCAAATGGCGACTCAAAACTAGCCAAAAATATATTTTTAACCAAAACCAACATATAAAGTAGAGATCAAAGTATATGTGACTTTTCATTTTACCCCGCGACTGCACTTGGAAAGTAGTCCAATTTGGCTGTCAAACCATGGACATGGCAACACTGAATGGAGGGGCTCTGCGATTCCTGCACATACAGCGTCTCTTCAAGAGAGGCCATGTTACTCGCTGGCAAGTTAGCCACTAATGTAACAGTTCTACTGAAAAACATACCACCACCATTAGCTAGAGTCTCCAGAAAAACGGGGGAAATACAGCCATGAATTTAGAAAAACACAGCCCTTCATTTATGTTGGTATAAAGAAAACATTAGCCAGCCTAGCCAGAAGTCTGTAGCTAACACTTAGGCTACTCATTTCTCACCTCTGTCTTCTAAGGGGACATTTTTTTAATAAAACGAACTAGGAGTTCCATGTCAAAAATCAGAGATCGGGAAATCAACCCAACCTCCCGACTAGGAAGAACTTTGCATCAAATAATCATGGCAGCTCACACAGTGACGCACATTGTGATCAACAAACAAACATTTTAGCTTTTAAAACACTTCAACTTTCGTTTTTCAGTATGAAATGCTTTTGTATCAGCCAACAGGCCGATTCAGAATGATAAACATACAATTAAAAGTTAAAACGTTATTTTTGTAATTTTAGCTATGTTTGCTAGCAAAGCCAAAACTTTCCCAGTTGTGCAACTTGAACGGAGCCCACTGAGTTGTAGCCTATCATTTGTCCACCGTAACCGACAGCACTCGAGTCCTGTTTGGTTTACTTTTCCAAAACATCTTTACAGAAAGAACGTAACAATGTAATTTTCTGACATTATAATAAAATAGCAATGATAGCTAGCTTGATCTACAATGTGTCCCTACTCAGAACAATGATAGACGCAGCAATGTTTCCTCCTTCGCTGGCTCCACCTATGTGCCTATGTAATTTACACACCCACTTAACGCTACTATAGTCTTTCAAAAACGAGAAAGTGGTAGAGGTGTACGTCATTTTGATGTACACCTCTACCAAATTTGTAACTTTAGCTGTCAACATTTCCGTTCACATATTGTTTTGGCCAGCAACAAAGAGAGACTTAATTAGTTGCACCTTGATCTGTTAAATAACATTACATTACATTTAGCAGACGCTCTTATCCAGAGCGACTTACACAACTTTTTTTTTTTTGTTGCATTGTTTACATATTATCCATTTATACAGCTGGATATACTGAAGCGATTTAGGTTAAGTACCTTGCTCAAGGGTACAATGGCCGTGTCCTACCTGGGAATAGAACCTGCAACCTTTCGGTTACAAGGCCAGTTCCTTAACCATTATACTACACTGCCGCCCTAATTAAATAAGCTTAATGTTGTTTTTCGGTGGAACAATCCTTTAACATGAATTGTCTTGCATTGCTTCGGGTAGACATCCTGCCAAGTGTCTTGCCTAATCTACCCAGAACGGTCATGTCATGTGTGAACAGACTCGACACAGACATTTTCTGTACAGGAGACCTATGTGTGAACGGGGAAAACCACTACCTAACCCGGATAATTGAACCCGGCAATTTTACGGGTTCCATGTGTGAAAGGGGCTTTAGTTGCTAGTTGAAAAAAAGTTTGTTGAAAAACATACTTACATAAACACATTTAATGCCACATTTGCTCTATAGACATAGCTGGTTAAGCTCTGCTAACAACAATGTTGTTCATTTCTCCCCTCAATAGGAGGTGAGATCAGGGTGCAGCAGGCTGAAAAAGGGCCGTCTCTCACAAACACTGTGTCTGAGAGGGAACATTTATATTATTGAGCTGGGAAGGGCCTGGTTTCCTTCCTGTCACATTTTCTGATAGAATAACTCACTTCAGGCCACAGCAGAGCAGGAAACAGGGCTGTATAAAGTATAGTTTGATTTATTTTTACACAGCACACAATGTAAGAGCAGATTTTAAAAAGGATTACAGCGGGCATCCTGCCAAAGACTTTACTTCTTGAAAATGTGAATGCAATAGTAAACCTCCCACACCTGTATCAGGCGTACCTGGAACAGAGCGGTTACCTGTGGGAATCTGCAGCAGGGGCGTCAGAAGAGACTGAGGAGCATGAGGGAAGAAAACCTTCAGGGACAGCCTCTCCTGGAGCCAGAGATACACCATGTACATACACCATCACTGTCTGTACTTACATGCACCATCACTGTCTGTACGTACATGCACCATCACTGTCTGTACGTACATGCACCATCACTGTCTGTACGTACATGCACCATCACTGTCTGTACTTACATGCACCATCACTGTCTGTACTTACATGCACCATCACTGTCTTTACTTACATGCACCATCACTGTCTGTACTTACATGCACCATTACTGTCTGTAATTACATGCATCATTACTGTCTGTACTTACATGCACCATTACTGTCTGTACTTACATGCACCATCACTGTCTGTACTTACATGCACCATCACTGTCTGTACTTACATGCACCATTACTGTCTGTACTTACATACACCATCACTGTCTGTACTTACATGTACCACCACTGTCTGTACTTACATGCACCATCACTGTCTGTACTTACATGCACCATCACTGTCTGTACTTACATGCACCATCACTGTCTGTACTTACATACAACATTAAGGTCTGTACTTACATGCACCATCACTGTCTGTACTTGCATGCACCATCACTGTCTGTACTTGCATGCACCATCACTGTCTGTACTTACATGCACCATCACTGTCTGCACTTATATACACCATCACTGTCTGTACTTGCATGCACCATCACTGTCTGTACTTGCATGCACCATCACTGTCTGTACTTACATGTACCACCACTGTCTGTACTTACATGCACCATCACTGTCTGTACTTGCATGCACCATCACTGTCTGTACTTGCATGCACCATCACTGTCTGTACTTGCATGCACCATCACTGTCTGTACTTACATGCACCATCACTGTTTGTACTTACATACACCATCACTGTCTGTACTTACATGCACCATCACTGTCTGTACTTACATGCACCATCACTGTCTGTACTTACATACACCATCACTGTCTTTACTTACATGCACCATCACTGTCTGTACTTACATGTACCATCACTGTCTGTACTTACATGCACCATCACTGTCTGTACTTGCATGCACCATTACTGTCTGTACTTGCATGCACCATCACTGTCTGTACTTACATGCACCATCACTGTCTGTACTTACATACAACATTACGGTCTGTACTTACATGCACCATCACTGTCTGTACTTGCATGCACCATCACTGTCTGTACTTACATGCACCATCACTGTCTGCACTTACATACACCATCACTGTCTGTACTTGCATGCACCATCACTGTCTGTACTTACATGTACCATCACTGTCTGTACTTACATGCACCATCACTGTCTGTACTTACATGCACCATCACTGTCTGTACTTACATGCACCATCACTGTCTGTACTTACATACACCATCACTGTCTTTACTTACATGCACCATCACTGTCTTTACTTACATGCACCATCACTGTCTGTACTTACATGCACCATCACTGTCTGTACTTACATACACCATCACTGTCTTTACTTACATGCACCATCACTGTCTTTACTTACATGCACCATCACTGTCTGTACTTACATGCACCATCACTGTCTGTACTTACATGCACCATCACTGTCTGTACTTACATACACCATCACTGTCTTTACTTACATGCACCATCACTGTCTTTACTTACATGCACCATCACTGTCTGTACTTACATGCACCATCACTGTCTGATAAACTTCAGTTACAGAAGTTTGGGCTTAGCTTAACCTAGCAGATATAATGCAGCTCCGCAAGTGTTAATTCCAAATAGATACACGTGTGCAGATAAATTCTACCCCGAAACGCTGACCCTGGATCTGTTTAAAGTAATGCTTTTCATGTAAAGGTAACTTGGGATAAGGGTTGGGTAAGATGACCAGGGATCAGTTTCTGGGTGGGGAAAGTACACACAGCATGGGCAGATGACAGCTGATCGATCACCAGGTGCACAAATGAACCACATACCTGTGGGTCGAGGAGGCGGAGCGACAGGAGGAAACAGCGTGTGAAGGACTCTATGAGAGTTCTGAGGGTGGGGCTTCCTTGTGTATCCACCACCAGCATTCTGCGGAACACAGAAAGAGCACATTGGGACAGTCCTCTGACACAGGCAACCAATAAACTTGCTTGTTATTGCTTATTTTAATCCAATTAAGAGAGCAAATGCAGTCATTACTGCTGATGAGTAACAGGGTTTGGTCTGCTGCCTTTTCCAAAGAGGCCACTGCACAACAGGAAATACAATTAGCCCGCCGAGCTGAAGCAGAAGGCCCCCAGCTAAGGGAGCTAATCTCAGTCGATAGCAGCTGTTCAAGTACTAACTTATATCTCTGAACTCTGCTCAAGACGTACGCTAAGATCCAAAACTACATTTTATCAGCAGTCTCCCCAACCATTGTGACATTGTCCTGCCAGCTTAAGGAATCTTTGAGGCATGTTCACATGTGTGGGATAAAGCCAATGGATTTCTTCTTTTTTTTATGTTCCTCTGTCTGTGACTTCCCTGCTCTCTACTCTCACCGCCCCCCCCCCCCTCCCACAGAGGATTAGCAGTGCATTCAAAAGTTTTAATCCACTTCGGCCTGAGGAGCCGATTGAGTGGGTTCAGTCCCCAGTCAGATCATAGACAGGGGGGGGGGGGAACGAAAGTATCAGAGGTGGATTGTGGGGAATGACCTTGTGGTGACACTGTTAACGGCCAGAGTGTAGTGCATGAAACACTGGCTCTCCGATACTACTGTGTATGGCCTGTAGGGTGTAAAATAGTCACTGGCTCTCCTGTAGTATGGTGTGTGGCCTGTAGCGTGTAAAATAGTCGCTGGTTCTCAGTGTGTGTGGGAGGAGCTTGCCAGGTATGAGCGACGCAGCTGATTCAAGAAGCACGTTTGGCAACTCCAAATCGGACAGAAAAAAAAGGAGGAAAAACCAAAACTCACCGGAAAACATCACAAACAACCAGGAACATGGCATGGTGATGGGCAGCAGCTTTGGGCTACGAAGAAAAATCAGAAAGGAAAAGGTAATCCGCTTCTCATCCGCATTCCTGCTTTATTTAACATCATCCTCAAACAGACCTGTTAACTGAGCGTATTCTACTACAAGCGTCATACTAACCCATTTACAATCATCACCTAAAAACACTTAATGTGTTCAGACTGTTCATTGTCATAAGAAGTTTCTCGTTACATAACAGTTTAAAGGCAACTAAAATGAGATTTCACAAACAAAACAATGCAAGATCTAGTCTTATGAAACAGCATGCTATACTCTGTACGAATACATTAAGTTCAGGGCGGGAAATTAGCACCCGCCACCCGCCACCCGCCAAATGTGGGTAGATTTCAGAATTGTCGAGTAAATGTATCAAACCTTCATGCCACAGTGGCGTGTAGCAAAGTGGATACAAGAAAAAAAAAACTTTGTTTAATAGGTGATGCTATCATGACTGGATATAAAAGTAGTCATGATATGAAGTAGATATGGATGGATCACTTTAAGGGTTGTTTCTCTCGACTTATTTTTCCATAGAGTTCAATAGGAAAATGAAAAATATATTTTCTTTGTAGCCTACTGTTTTCAATTAAATATATGTAAAAGAAAATTTACAAATCACTGCTTTCTGCTTTTATGTGCACTTAACATACTGTCCCATACTGGTGGAATTGGGTTTGTACTTAGTATATATACATATGAAATATAGGCTATACATACTATACATACATTAATAAATAAATATATTTTTATTAGAGCTACTAAGAGTATATTTTTTTTTAATAAATGTCTGAATGTTTTTTTTTTGTAATTTGCTAAATATATATTTTTTAAATGTCTGGTAAAATTTTGGGGTGCTAGAATTTCTGCTAAAATTTAGCATCTACCAGCCATTGTGGCTGGTAGGCCAAAAAGTTAATTTCCCACCCTGATTGAGTTGAACAATAAAGTAAAATTGACCAACTTTACTACAGTTGTACTACAATTCCAGTTTTGAAGCTATTTTAATCAAATTTCTTTCCTCTGTTTTCTAACAATTTGTAGGTCAATCTGTTGTTATAATTTATGACAATCATTTTAATAATTAAGGACTTAAACTTCCAATTTACATGCCATCCGAGAGTACCAATTCCTGGAGATTGAAATAGAAATTGCCATGGTGAACCACTAGAGGTCAGGATTGCACTGTATTGGCAATTTGATGTTTTTTTCACCAGGGCCATTCCTCCAGTTCACTGTAAGGGAATAATCGCACCCTGCTAAATGATCAAGAATGAAAACGTTTTTTTTTGCTCAAAAGCCCTCACTGAGTTTGTGCTACACACCCTCACATGCTTTAAATTAAGTTAATTCTGTTTAACATTTTCCTTGGAAAACATTCAACAGCTTTTTCCAAAGGCATTGCATGTATTAGGCTCACATTATGAATCAAAATTAGTCAGGAGAAACAACCCTTAAAGTGATCCATCCATATCTACTGCATATCTGGCAGCGGAGTGATGGTTTGAGGCTTGTTTGATACGGCAGACCCTTAATGACTAACAGCCATTTTACCAACCATGTATTTCATACTGTTCCAGCATAATTTACTCTAAGATTAATCTAGTCCCACCCCCCCAATTCCCATAGAGATCCATTCAAATGCAGAGAGGTTATAGTATTGCCTGTAAAAGTGCCTTGATATCCTTTCATATCCAGTCATGATAGTATCACCTGTTTACCTGTGGAATGGTCCAAAGAGGCGTTTTTTGGAATGTGTTTTTCAACTTTTTTGGAACGTGTTGCAGGCATCAAATTTGGAATTAGCGTATATTTACAAAAATCAATAAAGTTGATAAGATAAAACATGAAATATAATTTCTTTGTACTGTTTTCATTAAAATATACAGTAAAAATATCACTGCTTCTGCTTTTATGTGCATTTTACATACTGTCCCAACATTTTTGGAATTGGGGTTTGTAAAACTGAAGAACAAGGCTGGCTACGGACATGGGGGGAGTATTTCTTATTCCCTGACACTCAGGAGATACAGCGACATAACGGACGTTTTCATTGTACCATGGCAGAGATCATACATCGCGGCAGCACGATATAACGTTACCAGAAACAACGGAGCTTTGCCCCGGTCAAAATGTTTACATTTACTTTAATAAGTCGCTCGTACTTTTGTTGAAAAAAATGTTTGTATTTACTTCCGTTATTTTGTGAAAACTAGTTATTGGCATTACCAAAATGTTTTTTAATAATGCTTAACAATAAAACATGTTTTCTGATTAAGTAATTGAAATACATTTTAATACTGTTTTAAGACTTTCAACTTAGTTCAATAATTATCAAGATAATATCGTATATCGTGAAAATGTTGGCCAAAACTATGAAATTTTTATATCGGCACATGCCTAGCGGAAACGCCACCGTGAAAATAATTTTCAGGTCAAATCACTTCGAATGCATTAGCGAAGCAAAGTGAGACCAATGCACATTCAAACTGCAACTGAAACCCAGCTCTTCACTAGAGTTCTGCGTTCCAGCAAAAACCTAAAAGCCCATTAACGGATAAATGTCGCCACCTAGTGCCCATTTCATTCCTCTGCAATGTTTTGTGACGGGTCTCCCACCCACTTCTCCACCAGTATCCAACCATCTCCAGAACCCAGAACCACAAATTTCATTATAGGGCCTGGCTTTTTATTTTCTTTAAACATGTTTTAGGTCTCGTCTAATTTTCTCTCCCTCATCTTAGTTTACTGAAGAAGAGATCACACAATAAGGAGCTGGAGGACTAGTGCAGAAGAATGCTGTTTGGAGGCTCTGGATAAGCCGTAGTGAAAACAGATGTCTTCAGGGCTATCTGCCTCTCACAGAACCGACACTTAAGGGAAGGTCAGTTACGCAGCTTTCAAAAAATCCTGTTTTTTGGCAGCGCCGTTCTGTGGAAGTTGCCGTTTATTGCTGTTGGATTTAAACCTCTGAAGAAAGCTGGAAAAAACAGGAATGTGACAGTAATTTCACGCTTCCCATTTTCTGACTGAAATTTAAACAACCCCCGGAACCAGACTGCTCCGGTCCCAAACTTGTCAAGAACACCCGTGTCAAACAAATGTGTGTTTACAAAATCGACAAAAAACATTTTGTCATAAAAATAAATAGGGTTCTGAATACATCCAAAAAACAACTACATGGAAATTAAATACGAATGAAGGAAATGAAGGAACCAAGAGAAAAAACAAACAAACAAACAAAAAAAGTGTAGAGACTGGAAACTGATGAATGTGTTTATATATGGTGAATTCCAGGCCAAGCTGCCTGCCATTTTGTGACTAAGCTCATTTAAAATGGGAATGGGGGAAAAGGTTGTTGATTATATGATTATAGGTAAACCCTCACAGCCCGAAACCCTACCCATAGTTCGGCCCAATCTCCGATCACGCCCTTTAATGTTATTTTTGCTCCCACAGAAAACTTTTATTTGAAGTCAATCTGGATGTTAACAAAGCTTGTTTAAATCCACATCAAATTCCTCTCAGTGCCAGCTAAATTAAGATCTATTTGCACATTTTGACTTTAAAAAGTTAGTTAGCAGATGCAACAAATATTTGTGACTTCAAAAAAAGTCACTTCAAAACGAGAGCTTTTTGATACACTCGTCAGTGTTTGCATACTTGTCTACCTTAATTTAGCATCATGCTCATTTAATTTTGTATCATGCACCTCAAAGACAGTACTGACTCTTTCTTTCTTTTTCCCCCCCCTCCCACCTCGTAATTCCCAATCATATTCGTCAGCACTCACTGCATAGCCTGGATTCTAAACCGGACCGTGAGGCCCATCCATCCGCGAGAGGAACCACCCAGCAGCCCAGCGGTTCTGAATGGACCGCAACTTTACCTTTTAGCTCTTGCTCTAGTGGCGGGTGTCTTTTTACATGAAACGCATTTTCCGTAAGTCACTTTGGCTAAAAGTGTCTGCAAATACGCCAAATAGTAAATTGCGCTTGTGTGCTTTGGGAAGCTGTGAGGGAACACTCACCAGATGAGAATCGGTGACTTGCTGCTCCAGGTCCTGCAGAGATAGAGGCGGATTCAAGAGAGCGGACTCCACAAGGTTCAGGGTCGTTCCCTCTAAACTGGGCAGGCTGTGAAGCCACAGGCTCATTAATGCCTGCTCTTCAAGAACCAGCTGCTTCCTGCAGACAAAACACATTATCAATATTAACTGCAAATAACAGAAAACACATTGTCAATATTAACTGCAAATAACAGAAAACACATTCTCAATATTAACTGCTAAGAACACAAAAGACATTCTCAATATTAACTGCTAAGAACACAAAAGACATTCTTAATATTAACTGCAAACAACACAAAACATATTCTCAATATTAACTTCAAATGAAGCAAAAAACATTCTAAATATTAACTGCAAAGAACACAAAACATATTCTCAAGATTAACCGCAAACGACACAAAACTCACGCTCAATAATATTCTTGCTCCAGACTTGCTCCAGACAAAATAATCATTTTCCCCCCCCATTTACTCACCCCAACAGGGCAGCGTTCAATGCGTCCAGAAAGTCGTCGCTGAGAGCTGCTCTGTCACATGCTGTTGGGTGCTGCAGGAGAGCACCAATCAGAGGGGCTGCCTCGAGACATGTGACCAGAGCGGTGCACGTCACCGAGGCACCGCGCACGTCGTCACACGGACACCTATGGAATCATGACAAAAATACAGGTAGTGCAATGGTGTTGCTGGATGGCTCATTTGGGTAACAAAGCATGCTGGTTTTGTTAGACCCCGCCCCCCTTTTGAAATTTGAAAAATGCCAAAATCTGGGCGTGATAAGGTAATAATATGGGGGCTGAGCTCCAGGTAGCAAACCACGCCCCAGAAATTTTTTTTCACTAGTACCCAATAGCTCATTCTATTCTGGACAACACTCACAGCGGCTGCTTTGTTCCAATCTCTCTCTTTCTGTCTCTCGCAACCTCTCTCACTCATACACACAAAAACACGCTAGCTCCAGCTGTTGCAGAGCCTTTGTTTGGGCTTATAATGATGCGGACAGCAAACAGCAAATCACACGCTGTACAAATAGTTACCCATGCCATGGAGGCTACTCATTTTACACAGGCTGTAGGCACACTACCTGCAAGATATCAACAATATCGGGCGCACATGTGGTCACTGCACTGAACTCTCTCCAAGAGAGAATGTCTGTTGTAGGTACGTACGTTGCAAAGGTAAACGTGTAGCATGCATATATACTACAACTCCTGGCTCAACTATTTGACCCAAATCCCCCCTTTCTGCAGAAAATACCACATATAGCAATAATATACCCTAAAACATAAATTCAATAATATTTTGACTAAGTTTTCAAAAGTGACTTTAAGCATTAACCAACAAAATGTAAACAACTGCTCTCGTCCACAGTGAACACTGCAGCTCACACTGAACGGTGTCGTGCAGCGAGAGTAATAGTTTGTTTACAAAAAATATTCAACATAAACAGGCCAGCATGGGCACAGTGTGAACAAAGTAAACAATTTATACTTTACGTACCTCGTCAAAACGTCAAATTTAGCTTTGTTTTAACATAAAAATACAGAAAATATCCACACCTTGCATGCAACGCAGAGAGAGTAACTCTCCACTTCCCTGTCAGATATGCAGTTTTCATTTGCTTTATACTATATATTTATATTTAATAAAGTATATATATATTATTTTTTTAAAATAAACTAGCTACTTGCTAAGCTAGACTGAAAAACGAACTATCAAAAAACAAGGGACTATCCAGCTAACTAAAAAATATACCAAAAATAGGCTACTATTATTAGGCTATAATAATACTATTAGGCTACTAGAATATTCAAAAAAGCTAAACAGTAAGCTAGCTATATATATCGCTCTCTCTCTATCTCCTCTCCACGCAGTATTTGCATGTACAGTATACAGTGTGCCTGACATCGCGCTTTGCATCGAGACATTGATTAATATGTAACCATTAATACGTAATTAAGATGTAATCAGCGACATTAGATTAAAACACAAAAATCCGTTTCCGGGGCATGGAGAGGTGGTAGTAACGCAAACATAGGGTAACGCAATTGCCATGGACTATATTGACTGTCAATCAATCACGTTATTTTGACAAGACTACTTTTATTATAAATGTAGCAAGCTGTCCCAAGTCTTAAATGAGCAAACCACCACCGTCTTTTTGGCTACCTGATAATTAACTCGACTGTGACAAAGCAGTCTGTCACGGTTTTCTGCAGCATGAAACCCTGTTCTGAAAACTGTTCCAGATAAAGTTGGCATTGTAGGTTAGTGGGTTCACACGCTAGCTAAAGCATAGTAGCCTACATTACATTGTAGCTGGCATTAACTTTCATCTGCATCTTGTAACCTAATCAAAAACATTGCAAACATTTACAAATGCAGACTCAGTATTCTTTTCCGATAAATTATTGGTTTTACAATCAAGCCGGAAAGTCTGCACACCCCTTTCACCTTCTCCACGTTTTATTATGTTACAGACTTATGCTACAATAGATTGAGTTAATTTTTTGCCTCAAACATCTACACACAATAGCCAATAATGACGAAGTGAAAACAGGTTTTTAGAAAATATGCAATTTTATTTTACTGACAAAAATAGGTTATTTAGGGGTTACATATCTGTACACACCCTTAGCCTAATTACTTGGTTGCTGCACCTTTGGCAGCGATTACAGCTTTAAGGCGTCTTGAAAAAGAAGCTACGAGCTTGGCACGCTTGTTTCTGGACATTTTTGCCCATTCCTCTTGGCAAATCCTTGCAAGCTTCGTCAGGTTGGATGGGGAGCATCGGTACACAGCCATTTTCAACTCTTTCCACAGATGTTCAATTGGATTCAGGTCTGGGCTCTGGCTGGGCCACTCAAGGACATGCACAGACTTTCTCCGAAGCCACTCCTTTGTTCTCTTGGCTGTGTGCTTCGGGTCGTTGTCATGTTGGAAGGTAAACCTTCGCCCCAGTCTGAGGTCCAGAGCGCTCTGGAGCAGGTTTTCTTCAAGGATCTCGGTGTACTTAGCTGCATTCATTCTAGCTGCATTGAGGACTAGTCGCCCCGTTCCCGCTGCTGAAAAACATCCCCACATCATGATGCTGCCACCGACATGCTTCACTGTAGGGATGGTAATAGCCAGGTGATGAGCGGTGCCTGGTTTCCTCCAGACGTGACGCTTGGTATTCAGGCCAAAAAGTTCAATTTTGGTTTCATCAGACAAAAGAATCTTGATTATCATGGTTTGAGAGTCCTCTAGGTGCCTTTTGGAAAACTCCAAGCGGGCTGTGATGTGCCTTTTACTAAAGAGGGGCTTCCGTCTGGCCACTCTACCATAAAGGCCTGATTGGTGGAGTGCTGCCTGGATGGTTGATCTTCTGAAAGGTTCTCCCATCTCCACAAGGATACGCTGGAGCTCTATCAGAGTGACCCTCGGGTTCCTGCTCACCTCCCTGGCCAAGGCCCGTCTTCCCCGATTGCTCAGTTTAGCCGGGCGGCTAGGTCTAGGAAGATTCTTAGTGGTTCCAAACTTCTTCCATTTACGAATGATGGTGGCCACTGTGCTCTTTGGGACCTGTAAAGCTGCAGAGATTTTTCCGTACCCTTCTCCAGATCTATGCCTTGACACAAACCTGTTTCTGAGGTCTGCAGATAATTCCTTTGACCCCATGGCTTGGAGTTTGCTCTGACATGCACTGTCAACTGTGGGACCTTATATAGGCAGGTGTTGGCAATCCCCAATCATGTCTAACCAATTTAATTTATCACAGGTGGACTCCAATTAAGTTATAGAAAAATCTCAAGCAGTATCAGTGGAAACAAAATGCACCTTTGCTCACTTTTTGGGTGTGTCAAAGGTGTGTGACACTTGTGTACATTTACATTTTTTTTTTTAGATTTTTAAGCATTAGCAACAAAAAAAAAAAAACCTGTTTTTCACTTCATTGTATTTATTTTTTTTTTGTGTAATTTTGAGACAAAAAATGTACTCAATCTATTGCAGAATATGTCTAACATAATAAAACGTGGAGAAGGTGAAAGGGGTGTGCAGACTTTCCGGCTTGACTGTATTTTAAACATCCCCGTATTGAGTCAGTACAAACATACCGCTAACACTTTGGCTCTATTCCCCACACATTTTCTTAATTTCTGGGACCTAAAAAAAATTATCCAGGCATAGAAATGTCCGGTTAGGGTTCCAGTTGGAGCAGCTGGCTAACGTTAGTAATGTTAGCTAGGCAATCACGGTAGCTAGCCAACTTATATAGCCAGCCAGCAAGGATGACTTTAAGGAAGTCGAATAAAAAAGGGCTTGCCATAAGCTATTGTTAGCTTGCTAGCTAAATGTTAAAATGACTTGCCCTGAGCTATTGTTAGCTTGCTAGCTAGCTAACCCAGCATTGCTAAGCGGGAGTACGGCGATTGCGTACGGGAGGGGGTGGAATAGCTAAATTAATATCTAAATATGTAAAGGTTATACAGGTATGGAGCAATTGATTTCAGATACTTAACCCACAGTTTGTTTCGCTGCTTGCTCCAAGACGCTGGACCTGTAATGTAGCTGCAACATCCCCTGCTGTCTCTCAGCTCACAAACAGTATTTCGTAGTAGACACAACATAGCTCACTCCAAAATGAATGTGATGACAAACATGTTGAAGATGAGCGACAAGGCAGTCAATTTATTATGTTACGAACTGCGTCCACAAAACAACAGCTTGTTCACGGTAAGCTACAAGGATGTTCTCCATTGACTTCCACTCAAAAATACAGCGTGTCTCCCTGTGCCAAGCATAGACTGTATAAAGGTCGCAAGACACCAGGGCATTTTAGACCAATGATTGTTGTCTCCCCCTTCTGGTCCCGCCCCTCCGAGTGAGGGCAGTGGGAACCCTATAGAAGCTATCTTTAGCATTGACCCCAGGACTCAATCTGTCCCTCCTATTGGTCCTGAACAAATGCTAATACCCTGTCCAAATGACAAAATATTGAAAAAAATCAGCACATGCAGAGGCATTAGAGGAAGGAAAGGCACCTATTGCACTGACATTTTTTTGTGGAAAAAAATGTATTGACTGAGTATTTTGACCACATTGCTGCCATTGACTTACATGGTGAAAGACCTATACTGGAGCCAACCGCAGTGGCGCTCGTGAGCAACAGCACAATGGCCACTCCCAGCCTACCAGGAAGTGAGCTTCAAAACGAAAGCACAGTCTTGGCCCCTTGAGCTGTACAGGTTGCAATTTCGTCACCGAGAGGAATACGTTTTCTGGCCAGCGACAGACTGAACGTGAAGTACCTAAGTTTTACCACTAGATACACTTTTGAGCCAGATCCTTTGGGTTTATGCCATTTTGCGCTGACTGCAGTAAAATGTCAAGTTTTGGACCAGAATCAATCAGTAACACTTAGAAAAACCCAAACGTATCGGTTCTCATCTAAAATAAGTGGTCTTAGTCATTTGTTACCCTTTAAGGTGCCACACTGTTGAGCCTCGGATCGAATCCAGACCGTGCCAGTGGCGAGTTTTGGCAGTAGGGTTCGCAGCATGAACGTAGCTTCAGTTGCAGTCGATTGGACATTCCAAATTGGGCTGGGAATTGGATATGCTTAGCCTCACGTTGGGTACCACATTTATTAAAAAATACATTTTAATCAATTAAAATATATACAGGTAGCGCAGGACAAGACCAGTGTTACTTACAAGTACTTATCAGCTGTTTTATGTCATCCTAATCCAAGGCAACTCACCTGTACCTTTGTTAACATGCATTTATAGGGCTATACATTTACTCAAGCTGTTCAGATGAGCTTCTGTGGCACAGCAGCATGGCTCTCGGACTTTGAACCCGCAAACCCTCGATTACGTGCCGTGTTGTGCGTGATGAGTGATGATACTAACCTCTCAGCCGGGTGGACCCCAGGGCAGGAACTCCCTCTGACCTCCCTCTCCAACAGCGCCACCATCTGGCAGAGAGAAGAGAAATGTTAAACACGCAGACATATATTTGCAGCTGTCCATCAGTGCTGAAGATAACGTCACTGCCTTGGGGTGATTTGTGTAGAGTTGTGACTGCCGCTTACGCACACAGGGACACGCACGCACACACTACAACATGCACGCGCACACAAACGCATAATCATCCCTTACCCATTCATACATACATTCTCTCTCTCACACACACGCACATCACCTCTCACTCACACACTCACATTTCTCAGAAACAGTAAGCGCTGGTCGGTCGGTGCGTGTGTTGCGTGCCCTGAATGTCTCACAGCCCTCCCAGCTGAACTGCGTCCTTCCTCCACAGAGAGGTGATACAGTAAATTCTGGAAAAAGAGAGGAAAAATGTGTTTTTGTCATCATCACCATCATCATCACTATAATTACTACTGTTTTTAGTTAACATTTTTATAGGACTGTGTACAAGGATTCAATTTTTCTGGTGCTACCTTGCATAATTTTACAAAGCCCCCTTAGTTCCTCTGGAGATTTTGCAGTGTCTCCTCAATCCTCCCCGTGACAGACTCTGGGATTGGTCTCTGAAGAGTGCCTCCCCAATTCGCTTGTTTGACCCCGCTGTTTAAAGTGCATGACAAGCCTTCAAGGTTCATATTATTGGACCGATTTATAAGTTCTTGTGCCATTAAAAAAAAAGTTCCATACAGAAGTACCCTGGTGCCTTTCTAGCAGTCTGTCCACAGCCAGAGCTGTTCCTCCTGCAGTTGACCTTTGACCACCTAAACCCTTATGGGGCATGCTGTGTCCAAAATCGCTCCCTCTTTCACTCATTCGCTATTTCCTACATGGGAAACACTCAATACGACTCTATAGGGAGTAGTAAATCGAGATTTCTGACACTTACGAATCATCATTTTGCGCCACGGGTGTGGCGTCGCATAACAGGTAACAGTAGTGAATATGTTGTCATCTTTATTGTCTTTCTCATGTGTATCTGCTCCAACTTTTTTTTGCAGGAGGAAAAATTGCGTTATTGTGTGAATTCAACTGTTAACCCCGTTTCCGAAGATTCCTAGTGATAATGCTGGCGGCAGCATCTTTTTGATAAACTCAGACATTTGTTGCTTCTGCAGCCAAACTATTAGTGGAAATCACAAACTCTGTGTTTTAACTTTATTGGTAGACGATTTGTGACAACTCTGCTGAATAGTTTGTAAGTGTCACTATTTTCCCGTAGCAAGTCCATTTAACAAGCACCCCCCCCACCCAGTCTACACCTACCCACGTGTGACATAGTGGACAATAGCGTCTATGTGTGAGTTCATAAATATATTTATTCATCATATAAAATTGGAATTCCATCATAGCAGCAAGATAAACTCAACAATAGCCTGATTGTATGCCAAAAACACAGTGAAAAGCCTTGCTCACTCAAACGCAAAATAAACGTGAAATTATTGTCTCATTGTACCACGTATTCTACAATGGATATCTGCTACTAAATATGGAATAAATATACAATCCTATCATTGGTTTTAGAGAGTGAGATGTTCCTTTCAAAATTCAGTGGTCATTTATTGTCTGGTACAATCCGTTTGAGAAATATACAACACTTTATACCGCTATTACACAATCTGAAACGTTGACTCGTAATACCCCCCATACCCTCCAAGCCCATTTCATTCATTACAGTTCATTCCGGTTTGATTGTTGGCTCTTTAATCCAATAGAGTACATTATCACCTTAGCAGCGGTATATTATTTTGTGCTTTGAAAAATTTATTGCAGGCCAGCGTAATGGCAGTTTTTGTTTGAACGGTCTAGAATTACGCAAGCTCTATAGAAAACGCATTAGGGAGGGGAATATTCCCTTTCCCAACCTGTAAGTATTTTTGCGTATGTTCGCTTTTCCACTCGAGCACTGTCTTTCCAATATGATTGATAGGCCTATTGTTATTTTCGCATTTTGAGTGCATTTCACATACTGTAGTGCAATCGTTTAAATTTATTTTTGATGTAGGCTACCGATTTTCATTGAAAATGGAACATTTGGCAGCATTTTGCAGATGGTGGAATACTATTTTATTCTAATGTTATTGTACATAACATAGGCTATGGTGTATATACTTGTCACGTAGGGCATGGCAAATGCTCATTCCAATTTACTGTGCACTGATATGTGGTAGATTAATGTAAAACTTTTCCTTGGAGCCACAATGAATAGGAAGAAGAAAGAAAAAAAACTACTGAAAAATGCAATCCCGGGGCAAAAAGTATACATACTGTAGAGTACAGGGAAAAGCGATGATTTATTGAGGTACAAGAGTGAATGATTAGGCAACATATTTAGGTGTACGTAAAACTGTGATATCAATGTTTTTATCTTAAACCATCAGAAGGAGCAAATGTATATGCTTTATAATGGAAAAAAATGTATTTTATTCATTTTATGACATTTTGCATAAGAGTTTTGGACCCATAGATATCTACCCCCCTATACTGATGAAAATTTTAGTAATTCCTGCATTTTTCCAGTTCCTTTGCATTTGTGGCACTTTATTTTGACTTAAATTATTATAAATAAACAAATCTAAGTTTGCATTGTAAATGGTACACCTGTCTTGTTTCATTTAAGATATTTATGTGATGCTCAAACCTGTAGTTAAAACAGAGCCTTAAACAGAGCACACCCTAAATAGGTGAGAATTGACCAAAAGGGGTTAAACGTTACTATCATATTGATTAGTAAGAGTTTAAAAAGTCGGCTATACTCATACTGAGACAACTAATCCACTTGAAAATTAGGAGAATAGTGCAGATCGGCACAGCTGAAAAAGATGCTGGAACTACATCTTCACGCTACAAGATGCTCTCATCCTGTGTTCATAACTTTAATAGTGTACATGCTTTGTACACTATAAATTCCATTGCATTGTGGGAATTTTTGAGAGCACTATATAGTGCATAAATGTTTGTTAGTATTCGGACACTCAAGTAAAATTGTGGAACACGAATATAGTGCACTATATAGCGAATAGGGAGCAATTTCACACACAGGCATAGGCTGTGCCTTTTTAGCAGTCTGACTACAGCCCAAACACAGTTCCTCTTGCAGGTCACCCCTGACCCCTTTTTGGACACAGGCTCAGAGATGCTCTTTATAGGGGCTGTGAAAGCCAATGTTCAATCAACGCTGCTGATAAAAAAAAGGTTCCAAATTGTGTGATCGGATTGCTGTGCGTCACAGTAGTGTCTGGCATCACCTCAAACCCAGTTTCTTTTGTTTTCTTTTATTTGTTCTTTCACTAAACCCTACAAAATACAAACACTGGATACAACACTGCAAACATGAAGCAGCTTTTCATTGAAAAAATAAATAAATTTAAAAAAGGAAGGAAGATTAAAAAGACGGCTCTGTCCAGCCGCTGGAGAGCGCTGCTACTCATGGTTAGTGATGAGGTTTTGTACGGCTCTTGGCACAGTACATGCTCTCATGCTGGCTCTTTCAAGATTCTTGCATGATGTGCAATTACTACCATCTGATCCCCAAAAAGCCGTAAGTAACACTTATTCAAAGTCTCAATGACAGGTAGGGTGGGGCGTGGTACAAGAGGGGGGTGTCAAACGCTCCTCACGACTGCAGTTCTTCAAAAATAAATAATCACACTGCAATTTTCTCTCTGTAAATTAAATAAAAAATTTAGAACATTTAAAGGGGAGGGGGGTTCAGCTGAGAAACTCAATAACTTCACAAGAGTCCTTCAGACTGCTGGTAACAATTAAGAAAGTCCAACAGCCAGACCAGTAACAAGATCACTGAGCTTTGCCCGCGACCACCGAACGAGTGTACGCAAAATAACGAAGGGAAATTTTTTTTAAAATAAGAGACTCATTCTAAAACATGAAAAATGTGCTGCGGGAAGCACGTAGGCCAGCATCGGCTCACCGCGGCTCCCGTAGCGAACCAGCTACCCAGTCCTCTCTGGGTGCCCAACGATCCCGCCAAAAAGATCTGAAATTAAAATTAGCCACATATTTTTCTGAACAGGCCCCTATTAATGTGCGGTAGTCAGAAGCCAGAAGTGGCAGCCAGGATCTGTGTGTGGGTTTCAGCACTCCGCTTCTGTGAGCGGCCAGCTGCAGCCAGCAGACTAACGCAGCCTCTGTGTGTCAAACCTCTTCCTGGACAACGGTGTCTGCTGAGCAAAATACACAGTACCAGAATAATATATACATTTCCCCCTCCTCATTATTTGGCAAAGTATTCCAATATGTCTGTGGTGCTTCAACGTGATGTCCTGGCCATGATGTCAGTTTTTGGAGGACAGCACGGGACAGGGTAGGGGGGTTAACCCAGGGGACTCCCCTCCTCTCCTCTCCAAAGTGACACTGTGGAGCATTCGGTGGGTAAAGCTATTCCAGTGGGTACAGGAAATAGGCCCCCCTGTCGCTTGCCGCGGCCGCAGCTGAACGCTGGAGGATCGCCCAGAGTCGGTGGCAGGGATGTCTGCAAGCAGCCAGCACAGTGACCACACACGCATGCACGCACACACGAATAAGCGCACACACGTCCTGGAAGTAGCCGTTTCAAGACGGCAATTCAGCAAAATCAGCAACAAAGTCTCAACAAAGTAATTTCTATTCACTTAAATAGTCAAACCACAGTCCCTCATATAGAATACCCACCTACAGCCCAACCCACCACCCAGCAACCCCCCCCCACCTACAGCCCAACCCATCACCCAGCAATCCCCCCCCACCTACAGCCCAACGCATCACCCAGCAACCCCCCCCCAAAAAACTAATTTAATAAAACAACCATCGCAGCAGGTTTAATAAATAAAACAAAAACATCTGGCAAATTAAAAGATACATTTAAGAGCATTCTTAATTAGCAAGACCTTTTATTCAATTAAAATACACACATTTAATCTTGGTGGGGGTTTGTGCATGTGCGAAAGTGTGTGTCTGTGTGTAGGGTAGAGGGAAAACTGAAAGAGTTTGACATAGTTTACGGTAAAACATCTGTGTAAACTCTGGAAAAGTTGAATGGACCTCATTTGCTGCTTTCTTTGGTCTTTTTATGTTATTAATGAGCTGCTTTCACAAGTTTGCCTTCAGCCGCAGAGCAATCCTAAATGCTTGAGAACCGTTCACATTAGCTACACTAAAAGTGACTGTATTAGTCTTGCACCATTTCAAAAATCTTTCTTTTTTCCTGTAACTGATTGATCACCACAGTTGCTGAAATCACATTCATAACTGCACATTTAGATGAATTAGATTAACCACTGAAATAAAACCAATTCCTCTCAGCAGAAGGAGGGAAGGAGGAGACTATGAGCATCAACATTCTTATAAAAGTTTAAATTAGTCATAGAAATAACTCTAATTGGCCCATAACAAGAACAGGCTCAGGTCAGACTCAATAATGAGGAGGTGGAGGATTAAATCAGACAGCACAACGAAGCGCATGCCACAGCAGGAGTTTGCCAGAAAATAAAATTGTAGTCCAGAGGCGTAAGAGAGATTGGGCTATAATTAGATGCAGATCAGTTACCCGGATCCACTGGTTGGCCCGCCGCTCCACGGCGTTCTGCGGTTCACTGCTATACAGCCACCACAGGCACTGAAGTAGACGGTCCAGACTCTCCCCTGTTTCCCAAAAACAACACAGACGCAATTACTCTTTAGCACTTTATTCTGGAGGATGGGGTTGGGGCTTTCTCCATCTGGCCAGCGGGAAGGGGGGGGGTATGTTCTTTGATAACGTTGACAAAGAACAACAGAAGTAACTTGAAAAAATGTTTTCTCCACTTTCTTTAGGTATGCATTTCAGAGTGATTTATATATTTTGTTGGAAATCTTTTATGAGAGCTGTATGTTTTTGTAGTAGCAGTGACAAGAATGGAAGCATGTTATAAATTTGTGCCTCTTGTTCAATAAATTTTAAGAAATGATTGTATGCATTTAGTTTTACACTGACCTCCTGCATAATACTGGCTACAATCAGAGGCCTGTTCACCACAAGGTTAAACTTCTCAAAGAAGAAACAGCATAATTACAATAGTTCATTCAGTGCCTCCTACCCACATCCAATGATTCTTTAGACTGTTGACTTGATACTTTCCTGGGAACAATACCCCTTCACCATATTCCATAATCCCATGACTACAAAAGTTTAAAAAAACAAGCAGTAACTGCTCCTTTACCTCCTACTTGTACAAACTGAAGTTTTTTCCTGGTCATGACTGTGAGAATGAGAGAGCTTTGTAAATTATGTAAAACTATACATATATACATACATGTAGTTTTTAATCCCTTGGTAATATATTCATATATTCACAGCCAATAAAGCCTTCTTGAATTGAACCGAATTGAGAGAGAGAATTATGGCCTAAGAAAGAGAAGGAATGGCTCCTAACAGGTTAATTGGAAAACGAACAGGGCCTTAATACTCAACCCTGCAGACACTTCTCATTTACCCAAACGGGAAACAGGCTGGAGTTTTTCTATGAAGTGGCAAAATTTACCATCAGCGCTAACACATGGGTTCCAGCAGAGCCTTCCCACCAACTGGCCCAAGAAGGGAAGGGAGTACATCGCTTCTGTGGTGGAACGCTGGAGTGTGAGAGAGAGAGAGAGAGAGAGAGAGAGAGAGAGAGAGAGAAAGAGAGAAAAAAAAGAGGGAGAAGGGAAAGAAAGAGAAAGAGAGGTCATGACAGGAAGGTGTGAGTCTTCCCACCGACTCCCTCGATGCTAGGCACCGAAGAGGTCTGCATCTGTCCCTGGGGCTGTGAGCCGGGGACCAGCAGGAAAGAAACACATTTCTGATTAAGTTTTGGCTTGTTTACAAACACATTTTTTTTAAATTTCACCACCCCCAACTCTCTGCATTAAGCTACAAGCTACACAACTGCATTATACTCGTATTGCTGGTATTATGAGCAGGGGCAAGCATTACCAGCAAATCCGTCAGTGTCATTCAAAATGGCCTTATTCCCTGGTTTGTAAAGGCTTCAAATTAAGATTTATTTTATTTTTAAAACAGCATTTAAGTTTTGGTATTTTGCAGAGATCAGTAGCACAATCACCCCTCTATTTGGTGTTAAATTAAAACAAATTTCACAGCAATTTAGTTTTCTTTGTCTCCTTTAATGTATTTTGATGTTATATCATGATATCAATAGAAAATAATGAAATATTGTCATTTTAGATGCTGTAAGCAATTGCGATTGAGATTGTGCAATCGCTCTGAAGATTCTCGGCTTTCACGAGGACTTTCTTGTACTTTATAATTTTTTCGCGTTTTCTCGTAATATACTCTATTCTTCTCTTTCTTTTCTGCTGCTTTTCTTAACTGCGCTTCTTTTTTACGTGAAATATTCCGATTTTTTTCTTTTGTTGTTCGAAATGACAGCTCTGAGTAAGCGCACGTGGACGTGACTAGCAGAAAGTGTTTCAGTTTTGGTAAAAGTACCATATCGTGCGTTTTACTGCATTTAATCGGCTACAAATACACAGAAGAGTAGACCAACACAAGCCCAACAGAATGTTGTTATTTTTAGGTCAGAATGTAGTTTTTGATAACAAAACATTCATGTTCAATGGCGAGTCCGTACATAATTTTTTTGTGTTAAGAGGGAATAAAAAGTGTTTCAGTCATCTTTAAAACGCTCTCGCTTCGTGAATATTCAATTTTATGATGTTAGATTAACGTGAAAGGTAAATCATAACAAGCCCACCGTACTGGTCGGTGTGTTGGAATCAAGGAAAACAAAATAGCGCTACTATTGATAGAAAAGGCACAAGCAGTGACTAGAAACATACCGTGCATTACATCAAGTAGGAAGAAACTCTTTGAGAAAGAGTATCTATTTATAGGTTATATGAACAAATTTCAAAGCATTCTATTGGGTAACGTATATGGAGGGGTGATTGTGCTACACATCAGTGACATTGACAGTGACATTAACATTTTTTGGATCCAATCCATTTATACAGCTGGGTATTTACTGAAGCAATTTTTGAGTTACAAGCTGAGTTCCCAAACCATTATACTCCACTGTAGCTCACAGTTTTTTGGCATCTCATATTTGATGCTTATATGTTACATACACAATTTGCTCTAGATCAGTAAATAAATAATAAATAAATAAATAAATAAATTTTTTTTTTTTTTAAAAGGCTGCGTTAATAAACAAAGCCAGCACTGTTCACATTGTATCTCAAAGATTTCAGTTGTTTTTTTCCTGCCATTGGAGCACAGCCAAGCAGCGTACACATTAAACATTAAACGAAACATTAAAAGTACACCATTTTGGTAATAATCTGCATGTGCACATGGTCTCAGTTTAACACTACACATGTGTGAACGAGTGAGTGCCACAGTGGAAGAGGAATGTTCATCTACATAAAGACCCTTCCATTCTGTGTGTGGTGGGGATATCCATTCACCCGATATGGATGTAAAAGCCCTCAAATTAAAGCTGAAAGTCTGCACTTTAACGTCATAGTCACTGTTCCATTTCAGATACAATGTTCTGTTATTTTGGTTCTGTACTCTAGCACTGAGTTTGACAGGATACACTGACAATCTGGTTGTCCATATCGGATGAACCGTTTAGAAATTATAGAAGCTTTTGTCCATAGTCCCGCCCATATTTCCAAATATTGGAGTTGAATGTAGAATAAAGTAATCAATCAGTCTTTTGATTCCATAGAATTCAATAGGAAAATTTGTCAGGAGAAACAACCCTTAAAGTGATCCATCCACATCTACTTCATATCTGGCAGCAGGGTGATGGTTTGAGGCTCGTTTGATACCTCAGACCCTTGATGACCTTTACCAGCCATTTTACCAACCATGTATTCTAAAGAGCTAAATCTAGTCCCACCCCCCAATTCCCATAGATATTCATTCAAATGCAGAGACGTTATAGTATTGCTTGTAAAAGTACCAGAAAATAAGATATCAAGAGTCTTTTGATGTTGTTGGGTCACAGACATCAGGAAGTCATGGCATGAAAAGGATATGCGACCAAATATTAAAAATTATAACTTTATTCAATATATAAATGCAGGGGTGCTAATTGAGGCACACGTGGTTTTGTTAAAAACGGTGAATTTTTTATAACCCTTTTTACTCATCTTTACCAGGTGCCAATAATAGTGGAGGGCACTGTATATAATATATTTTAATAAATAACAATTAAGAGTAAAAAAAACAAACAGCTTTTAACCTGGTGGATAGAGTTTCACCATGTCAAAAACAGAAGGCAGGGTGGTATTTGATATTTTTTTTGTCATTGTGGGAAACGGCCGATCCAGATTAATTTATGTGCGTCCACAACCTCACCTTCCAGGTGCGTCATCTCAAGAGTGCATGTTTGTTTGAACGTGACATGGATGAGGGATGTTTGGAAGAGACTTGTTCCCACTTCCTGAGAAGGGGAACTTCATTCACAGTGCAGCCCTGTCCAGGAGACAAGTTATGCAGGCGCACGCATGTCTCCATCTCTCCTCACCCCTGCCCCAAACTCTGAGCTAGGCCATGCCTACTGTGCCAGGAGGAGAAGTGGCTTTATTTTTTTTTTTTATTAAAATAAATAAATACATAAATAAAACAAACCTTCAAAAAATTCTAGCTCTGCCAGTCTAAATGATTACGGGAGGAAAAAGACATTTCTGGGTTGAAATGTGATGCAAATGAGGAAATTGGAATAAACTGTTAAAAGTTTTACTTTCTTTTTTTTACCCTCCAGGCAAAAGCTACAATAAAGCTCATTTATCAGCCAAGTTCTTTGGGGATCCAGAAATTGTTCTTATGTAATTTTTTTGTATAACTTTTTAAACTGCTTTTTACAAGGGTAAGCTGGGAAAGATTTTGCTCTAATTAAGAGATGTTGGTCCCTGTCAAAGCTGTCGATGACGCAGGCTGCGGGAGGGAAAAAAATGATGAAAATCAAAAGGAATGATTACATCTTGGCAGTGCAGCCATCGTTACGAACAAACTAAAAGCCTGCCGGCTGAAATCTCGTTTTTCTTTCCGACGTGCCAAGAACTGAGGCTATTGGACTGGCGGGGGTGGGTGGGGGTTGGGTGGTTGGGGGTCTGGTGGTGAATAAAGGAACCCTTTCAAGATAGGACCAAGGTGGTGGGAAAGCACGGTTCCTCTTAACACTACATTCTCACAAAACCCCAACGCTCCACACCCCCCCTCACCCAGCCTGCTCCATCTGATGCAGGGATACATTAGGTTAACACTGCCAGTCCCTGAGCGCCTATTACTCTGCTAACTCAGGCTCAAAAGCTTCCCAACTGCCTACCTGCTTCAAACCAGCTCTTTTTAGACTCACCCCGCACACCGACTCTGTTAAGAGACTCACCCTGCAGACTGACTCTGTTAGAGACTCACCCTGCAGACTGACTCTGTTAGAGACTCACCCTGCAGACTGACTCTGTTAGAGACTCACCCTGCAGACTGACTCTGTTAGAGACTCACCCTGCAGACTGACTCTGTTAGAGACTCACCCTGCAGACTGACTCTGTTAGAGACTCACCCTGCAGACTGACTCTGTTAGACCCACCCTGCAGCCCCACATACTCACTGTGAGCTGCAGCTCTTGAAGTAGCTGCTGTAGGAAGTTCCTGAGCTTGGGCAGGTGAGCCCGGACATCGGCCCTGGCCAAGGAGGAGGTGGACTGGCCCCAATCCACCGCCTTGCCCAGCCAGAACTCCACAACTCGCTCGGAGAAGGACCCGGACTGGGTCATGGTTCCGATCCAGTCCAGACACTGCAGAGATGGAAGTGGAGAAACAGACAGACAGGCAGACAGACACACACACACACACACACACACACACACACACACACACACACACACACAAAGACACATACACAGGCTGTCATTGTCGATTAGTACATTACATTCATAAACTGCCAAATGATAGTGGGGGCACTGGGGGGTGAGAGATGGGATATGACAAGTTCCCAGAGTGATTTCCAGTAGGTCATCTGCATCCCTATGTCTTTAGCAGTGAGAAACCACTTTCCCCAAACAAAGCGGGCGCAGGTCACAGGTGGGAACTGGGAATCAAAATAATGAATCTTTTGAGGAAAGACTGAAATGACAGGAGTCGTAATCAGAAAACTGCTGTTAAATGTACAGCACAGCTGCGGGTCAGGTTTTTACCATGTGAATTTGCCATCACCCAGCATCACCCCCCCCCCTTTTTTTTTTTTAAATGAACCTCTTCAAGGACAATTATAATCCTTTTCTACTCTTTTCTCTTTCGGGAATAAAAATGGCACAAGTGATCAGGGGAAGAAACAAAAAGGGCCAGTTTAAAGTGAAGCAGCTTGGTCCATACAAGTCGCAAATTTAGCTGAGCGTTTTCAATTTTGAAAAGCACAATATACTCAAAGTACAAACGCACACACAGATGTTATGAATGAAGGGTCTGCAGTATTAGTGAGGTATGCATCTGGACTAGTCTTTGCATCACTCCATAATTATCAGTTCCAATCTGTCACCCAGCAACAGCACACATGCAGTCATACTGCTAAACAGCCCTGATGGGAAAGACAGACATTAACAACAGTGTGGAGATCAATATAACACACATTTCCTGTGCCAGGACATTCACATCACATTGCTCAATCTCCCCTGAACAGGTTCTCATGAGATCAGCCTGCCTGCAGTCACCTACAATTTCATCCACAGCGATGTAAAGAAAACAGAAACACAGGGATGTAAAAATATGCTCAGGGTTTGTAGTGTCCATTTGAAAAAGAGGCCTTTGTTAATTACAGCACCTCTCATTGGTGGTGAAAGAAGCTTCTAACGCCTCTGTAGTAGGGATGGGCGTGAGTACCTGATTCTAACACCTCTGTACTAGGGATGAGCGTGAGTACTTGATTCTAACGCCTCTGTAGTAGGGATGGGCGTGAGTACCTGATTCTAACGCCTCTGTACTAGGGATGAGCGTGAGTACTTGATTCTAACGCCTCTGTACTAGGGATTGGCGTGAGTACCTGATTCTAATGCCTCTGTACTAGGGATGAGCGTGAGTACTTGATTCTAACGCCTCTGTACTAGGGATGGGCGTGAGTACTTGATTCTAACGCCTCTGTACTAGGGATCGGCGTGAGTACTTGATTCTAACGCCTCTGTACTAGGGATGGGCGTGAGTACTTGATTCTAACGCCTCTGTACTACGGATGGGCGTGAGTACTTGATTATAATGCCACTGTACTAGGGATGGGCGTGAGTACTTGAGTACTTGTTCAGATCTAACGCCTCTGTACTAGGGATGGGTGTGAGTACCCGAGTACTTGTTCAGAACCTTAGTATTCGAAAATAGTCAAATTTGCATTTTTTAAAATATATAGATTTTTTATTTTTTCTCAAATATATATTTGAGGCAGGATAAATTATTCAAATATGAACACATTTATCATACTAATATGTACAATTGTTAAATAAATATATTAAATACATTTTAATTCAATTTAATAGGGCTATTAACATTAAACGTACATGGCTTTTTTTCGAGTCAGGACCGCCAAAGACCACGCTAAACAGCGTCTTTGATAATGGCCAAAGCCCAAGTGATATTTGTTTAGTTTTTGTTGGCTAATTTAAGACACGTTTCAATGTAGGTCTACATAACATTTGAATCGATTTAAATAAACGTGATATTTCATATCTTGTCAATGTTTAATTTTTTTTACGTTATTCTCGTTAATTTTGGCTGTTGTATTTTCTAACCAAAACGTAGGCCTATGCTTTATAGCTAGGTTACAGAACATAAATTAAGTGACACCAACCCAAAACTAATAAAGAATAAATAGCATACTGAAATAAAAAGTGTACTTAGCTGGGAGAATTGAAGAATAAGTCATTCAAATTGGAGACAGAGCTGCAAAGATCAGACGAGGGGATGACAAACATCTGAGGGGCTGGCCAGAAATATTAAATCAACTCAGGTAGCTTTAGCTAGGCCCTAATTTGGATTAAAATAACATATCAATAATAATAAATAAATAATGTTGGATTTCATATCTTTGCCAGTACAATTCAAGGAATCATTAACACAAATACATACAATTTGTTTTAAAGCGTAATTATTCGTTTTCCAAGACTTTTCTATTAGTTTTTTTAAAAGGTGTAACAACTAACCCCCGTTGGCGCTAACATGGAGTGTTTTGTTTAAGTCAATTGTACCTTTCACATTTACGATCAAGCTTAATAAACAGCACCAATAGTTAATAGAGATAAGATATTAACTACAAAATATTATCATTGTTATGCAAGTGGTCTTTAAGTAATCGATTAAAAAATGTATTGTCACAACCTACCCCGACCTCCCCTACCTAACAGTTGAGTCAAAACAAATGTTTGTGTGTACCGTTACACTCCTACTGGGTACCCATTAAGCCCAGTCTGCACACTTCCCCTGCAGGAGCAAATCTGAATTTGAGTATAAGGCTTCATTTATGCATGAACAGTAACTACTAGATGCTTCCCGAAACTTCACAATATTCTGCTGTGCTCTGTGAATTTCTTCTCGCACTCTTGGTGAGTAACAAGATCAGGACTTCCCGTTAAAAACAATTTTCCAATTAAAAGTTAAAAGGAGAAAATGAGAAACCCAAGAGTTCTTGTGGAACGGGGTGTAACTGTGTTCATAGCATGACATCACGGGTGAGTAAGTTGCCAGACCAGTTCCTTTTCAAACTGTATTTCTAAAACTTCAAATGTATTTTATTATTTATTTTTTATTTTTTTAAAGGCATACAATGACATCATGCCTACTGCCCACTTATTTTCTGGGCACACATCCTCTACGGCTGCTTATAAAAATGTAATCGGCTAACACATAAGCCTGCCGGTAACAGTTTCCCAAATGTGCAATTTACAGCAAGAATACAGAACATTCAGACCCGCAAATGATGGTGTATTTACATTTTTATAGAAAAACGTTTTATATTCATGTGCATTTAGAGAATAGAAAAAGAATAAAGGTGAAAAACGTTTCAGCTTTCTACAAGCACAATATTTTTGATATGAGTTTGGGTGTGGTCATTCACGAGACAACTAGAAATTTGACATTCGGCAGATTCTACAGAAAGTGGGCACATTTGATCCCATGAATTTTTCTGATAAAATCTCAAGGCAATCTAACATTTCTGTTTTATTTGGTCTTGCTTTATTATAAAAAGGATTCCCACCAACTTTTAGACCTGGCCCACTCATATTTTGATTAATAAAGGGGTTTAAATTTTCGGATATGTTGCTAATGTTACGTGGACAGAATTTACTGAACTTAGTGGACAGAAAACAGTTAAAAATCCTTGACCGTATGTTAAAATAATGGAATGTACAGACATACAGCAAATGATTACATGACCATTTCAACATATTTATTCGTTTTTTTGTGCTTCATCAACATATGGATTGGGTTTCACAGAAAACACGGGCTTTTGCTAATGTTACATGGACAACTTCGGTCCTTTCGTAACGCTAGCAATGAAAATTCTGTCTTGTGTCTAACGTTAGCACAGGGAATCTCCGGGTTCGCCGAATGTACACAATGTTTACATGCATTTACACACGCATTCAACGGGCATCCCAACTTTTCGTCATTTCAACACACATTTCACCTCAAATAATGTGTAGTTTTCATAATTTCGCTTCTTGAATGAGGTGTGCGTTACATGACGCTATCATTACTTTAGTGGACAGAATATTTATTCATTAATTTTCGAGAAATAAAATGAAATTTCTCTCACCCGCCGCTCCAAAATCCGGGAATCTACGATCTTAGCACAGGCGCACAAATACGATGGGAATCCCTTCCGGGTTAAATAAAAGTGGATCTCGCAATGTAATCCTCGCGAACGTTACTGATTGGTCACGGACAGAAATAACGTTAGCCTTACAATCGGGTTTCTAAAGCCTATACAATTGGATTAGCAAAATTCTTCCCGATCATAACAACAAAGGGTTTAATTGAGTTACTTCCTGTGCATTTTAATAGTTAGTAAATCCACCGAATCATGTACAGAGAGGGGTATAGCTAACGTTACTGTGATGGACAGAATGAACAGTAACGTTTGCAACTGGAATTAAGCATTGTTTTGAATGTGTGGGATATTTTTCTGTCCACTTCCGGAGTATAACTTAAAAAGAACAAATCTGACAACAATGTGATTGCTTATGCAGTTACTTTATTATAATTTTATATTATATTATATTATTTTAATATAATTATAAGTGTGCCCACTTTCTGTAGAATCTGCCATTCCTGTGTGAATATTTGAAACATTATCAAATATCTGAATATATCTGTTATGTAAAAGGAGCCACTGACCTACATACTGTATTTAGCAGCAAGAGCATTCAGTAAAAAGTATGTCATCAGATGAGTGCGTTCATTTTATATAAGTTTATTAAGACTTATTTGATACGTCAGACCCTTGATGACTTACAGCCATTTAACCAACCATGTCTTTCATACGGTTCCAGTGTAATTTACAGCTAAATCTAGTCCCACCCCCCAATTCCCATAGAGATGCTGCCAGATATGCAGTAGATATGGATGGATAATTTGAAGGGTTTCTTCTCCTGACTTATTTTTCCATAGCGTTCAATAGGAAAATTTGTCAGGAGAAACAACCCTTAAAGTGATCCACTCAAAGGAAATGTCATTTCAGCATCCTGTCAGTTTTGACACAAATGTATTAAGGCATCTCCCTAGTTAGGCTAAATTAGGGCAGGATTTTGGACAAACGAGCGAGAAGATTTGCTTGCTGATTTGTGGGACTAGGAGCCTGAGCTGTATGATGTGAAATCAGAGATTCTGAAATACAGCAGATTGTGGAGAAACTCGGAACCACTGGCGAGTGGATGTTATTAACTTAAAGGGTAGCAAAGCATGCTGGTTTAGCTAGACCCCGTCCCCTTTCCCAATTAGAAAAATGCCTAAATCTGGGTGTGATAAAGTAATAATATAGGGGCTGAACTCCAGGTATCAAACCACACCTCAGCAATTTTTTCACTAGTAGCCAAAATCTAATTTCTACTTTGTACAGCACTCACAGTGGCTGCTTTGTTCCACTCTCTCTCTTGCTACCTCTCTCACTCTCACTCACACAAACACGCTTGCTCCGGCTGCTGCCGAGCCGCAAGTAGCCTAGGCAGAAGCAATGGTGGAGAATGAGATGATGGGCAATGTTTTGGAGTGGTAGGTGGCGGCACACATAGCCTCGTTTGGTTAAACAAATAGTTACCGATGCCATGTAGGCTACTCATTTTAAACAGGACAAGCAAGATATCAATAATATTGGTTTCCATTACTATAACTTACTAGAATATTTAAAAAAGCTAAACTGTGAGCTAGCTATATACAGGTGCAGCTCAAAAAATTTGAATATCGTGAAAAAGTTCAATATTTTTTGTCACATGTCAGAAAGTGAAACTCATATTATATAGATTCATTGCACATAGTTAAATATTTCAAGCCTTTATTTCTTGTAATTTTGATGATTATGGCTTACAGCTAATGAAAACCCAAATTCAGTGTCTCAGAAAATTAGAATATTACATAAGATCAATAAAAAAGGATATTTTAAACAGAAATGTCAGCCTTCTGAAAAGTATGTTCATTTCTATGCACTCAATACTTGGTTGGGGCTCCTTTTGCATGAATTACTGCATCAATGCGGCGTGGCATGGAGGCGATCAGCCTGTGGCACTGCTGAGGTGTAATGGAAGCCCAGGTTGCTTTGATAGCGGCCTTCAGGTCTTCTGCATTGTTGGGTCTGGTGTCTCTCATCTTCCTCTTGACAATACCCCATAGATTCTCTATGGGGTTCAGGTCAGGCGAGTTTGCTGGCCAATCAAGCACAGTAATACCATGGTCATTGAACCAGCTTTTGGTACTTTTGGCAGTGTGGGCAGGTGCCAAGTCCTGCTGGAAAATGAAATCAGCATCTCCATAAAGCTTGTCAGCAGAAGGAAGCATGAAGTGCTCTAAAATTTCCTGGTAGATGGCTGCGTTGACTGTGGACTTCAGAAAACACAGTGGACCAACATCAGCAGATGACATAGCACCCCAAATCATCATTGATGATCTTGATGCACTGACTCCAGCCTCAGGCCACTCCTTGTGAAGCTCCCCCAAATTCTTGAATGGATTTTGCTTGATAATCCTCCCAAGGCTGCGGTTATCCCTGTTGCTTGTGCACCTTTTCCTACCACACTTTTTCCTTCCACTCAACTTTCTATGAATATGCTTGGATACAGCACTCTGTGAACAACCAGCTTCTTTAGCAATGACCTTTTGTGGCTTACCCTCCTTGTGGAGGGTGTCAATGACTGTCTTCTGGACATCTGTCAAGTCAGCAGTCCTCCCCATGATTGTGTAGCCTACTGAACCAGACTGAGAGACCATTTAAAGGCTCAGGAAACCTTTGCAGGTGTTTTGAGTTAATTAGCTGATTAGAGTGTGACACCATGAGTTTCCAATATTTAACTTTTTCACAATATTCTAATTTTCTGAGACACTGAATTTGGGTTTTCATTAGCTGTAAGCCATAATCATCAAAATTACAAGAAATAAAGACTTGAAATATTTCACTCTATGTGTAATGAATCTATATAATATATGAGTTTCACTTTCTGACAAAAAATATTGAACTTTTTCACGATATTCGAATTTTTTGAGCTGCACCTGTATGTCAATGTCTTTCCTGCAAAACTTGCAGTCAGCCTTGCGTGAGGCCGGCCCAGCGAGGTAGCCACAGCCTGTAACATTCATTTTGAAACCATTATTGAACCGGCAGCCGGGTTTGACGGCAGGAGCATGTCGTGGACGCTAGTTCTGTAACTGTTCTGTGTTAACAGCGCACGCAATCAAACGTCACAGATAACCACAACGAAAACAGTTTCTTGTCAAATTTTTATTCATTATTTTTTGTTCACTCCCAACAATTACTTGACTACGAGTTATGGAAAACGTAAGCATTTTCAAGTAGTTTATTCAAAGTTCAAGCATATTTCTAACCTTGAAAACTGAGCTTTCAGAATCAAGCATTTTCAAGACTTTCAAGAATCTGTACAAACTTTTTACTGTAAGTACTGAAATTTTACGCATGCACTTTTCTACTTTTTACCGTAATTACGCAAAATGTATGCATGTGCTTTTCAACAATGGGGGATCGGGCAGGCAGCCAGCCAGCCAGCAAGTCAGTCAGTTACGTACATTCAGGCATTTAGGCCCGCCTGTTCTGTGTCTGGGCAAAAATGCTAACACATCACTAACTGACTGACATGCATACAGGCACTTTCAGAGATTTGTTCTTTGGCAAAACTTTCGCTAATGTTATGAAAAGTTATATATTGCTCATAAAAGGTATTAAGTCACAAAATGATGGCAGCAGTAAATCAGTATATGCTGCCCATGCTGAAAACAAGAAAAAAGGGTGCACACAACTATTGAAGTTTTGTATAATTACATTTTCGAACTGTCAGCTGTCATGCTTATTTTAATTTATAACCCGTCCATGTGTCTGCCTCCCGTGTTGTCCCACTGAGGTAATTTAGGCGGGAATGTATTTGCATAATTTGTATGCAAATATACAGAAAATGATAATGAGGTCAAAATAAAAACATTATTGCTATAAAAACACACTCGTTTCCCCTTTTGAATATATGCTGGAAGATATATGAAACTGTTGTGACTGAATAACAGAGATGTGAAATCCAGGGGTCAGAAAGTAAAAAGTGCTGCCATGTGTTTCTTCCACCCAGAAACCAGCTGATTTCACTAATTAGTTCTACCTCCAGGTTGAAGAATTGTGCGAATTAGCAAATCCAGGTGATTGGAACAAAATACTGGGGAGGACTTTTACTTTCTGAACCTGGATTTTACACCTCTGCTGAATAGCAATAAAATATTGGCAAATGGGATTTCAAATATTTGAAACATAAAACCGTGGAAATTATAGCCTAATAGCAGGCTGACAAATAGCTAAATCCTCAAAAAACCTCCAGAGGATCCAAATAAAACGAACCTACGAAGAGCTTTGCATTGTGAGAAGCTAACTGGCGTTAAAATATTTCCGCTGAATTAGGCCTAATCTTACCTCAGTTTGACCGTTCAGAATCACAACACAAATGAGATATTTTAACAGTAACGTTAACGTCACACACTAACGCCAGCTGTATTTACAAACGCCTCACTCCGGTGTTATTGGCTGAAGACTGAATAACGTAAATTTAACGTATTAACCGGTTAGCATAACAATTTTATTTTTTTAGAACGTTTACTATTACCTTATGAGAAAGTAATTTAAACTAACGTTAAACTCTGGGAATATTAACGTACCCAGCATAGCTTGTTGCTTCTTCCTTAAAGTTAAACAGGCAAAAAAATATTACCAGCTGAGTAATTAATCCTGTGAAACACAAACGATTCTGAAATGTGTCATATCTGTCGCAAAATTATAAAAAAGAATAGCTCAGCAAATAGCGTTACCTTTACATGAAGAGATCTTTTATCCCTTTCTCGCAGCCACTAAAGTGCCAGCCACCACTTGAGCACTCGGCGGCAATCTCAAACTTCCCTCTCACTGCAGTTTGACAAACCGGAAGTTGTCAGAGTTTAGTGTTTGCCGGTTCGCGCGCCACTCTTCAGCTCCTCCACTGCAGCAGCTGCTGCGCCTGCAGCGCAGGCAGACGGAACTTCTGCACTCACAGAACTGTGTCTGCACTGCACACATTTTGCGTACAGTATCTGTGAAGAAGGGAGCTACGTGGGTCGGTAATAGCCTATATGCGCGTCCGAAATGACAAAATTCCAAAAGAATGTAATTTATCCCATTCATTCTGCCATATAAATTAACTCCCTATTCATGAATAGGCTACACATCCACAGGTCAGTGAATATGGGCAGAATATGCACAATTGAACCACAGTGAGAAGCTGGGCTATTATTTGTAGGCTATTATATATATAGTAATTACGTGCAATATTTGATTAACTAATATTGATCAGTTTGTGTGAATGCACTACGTTTTACAACTTACTTATGTTTTGATTTAATTAATTTTCAACAGCAATAAACACACCTGCAAGCATAAACAAACCTAGGCTACACTACACGATGTAAAACCGTCTACTAACAAAATACGTTTTTATTTACATACGTTTTAATAAGAAAGTAGCATAACCTATGTTTCTTCACTGTTGTTTTCACCATCTGGAAACGCCTCAGAGACATTACCTTGAATAGCACACAGGTGCAGTGATGGAAAATGCACTTTAATTTCAAAAGCAATAACCGGCATTTGGTAGGAAGAAAAAAAAGATCGTTTTGAATACCTTTCAAACCTTGCGTCATTTTTGAGTTGTTTGATTTGTACATGTTTACACAGTTCAGGCCTTCCTGCGAGTTTTTACAAATGTGTAGGTGGCACGCTGAATGAATTGCCATCAGAACGCTGTTTCCCAGAACTTGTTTCTAAACACAAAGGACCTCACTGTACGTGGTGCCTCAGTTAACTTGAACCCTCTGCCGCCAGGTGGTGCTGTGGAAATTCTGTTTCAAACGCCAATGTGCTAGTTTGTGTCAGACATTGTAACATGGGTGGTTCCCTTGCAATTGTGTATCAGAAAGAAACAACAGGCGAAAAGACACCGAAACATTCTGAAATCAAATTTCACATTCAAAAATTACATTTAATTTTAAAAAAAACCTAAACTGTAGACCAACTTTAAAGTTTAAAAAAGTTATACAGCTGTGCTTTTACTGTGTTTGTGTGGTTTGGGCTGTCCTGTTTTTCAACTGACTATTATTTGATGAAAAATGTGAAGGTAAGCCAATACTGTATATCACTTTCATTCCCCTTAAAAATTAAATGTGTGGTACAGTATCCCAAGAACTGCGGTGACAAACCGTACTGTCACCATGCACAGCAAAAATGCTCAGGGTCAATTCAACCCTGGAAAAAATTTATATGAACCCAAAATGAAGAAAATATACACTTGTCAAAGTAAAAAAAAAAAAAGCTCTGTTAGAGTTCATTTACAGTGGAGCATTTTGTTGGGGGGGTTTTCAGCATAAAATAAGATAGCAGGGCTCGTCGAAGGCATGGCACACAAAGCTCCCATTTTGTGAGACTAATTGGGACATCTGTTACGGTGCTTTATTTTACAGCGTGTGTCCTTGAAGGAACCGCTCTACGGCCATGCTGTTTCTGGCTTTTATTGGAGCGATGTGGTGCAGTCCTCCTTCACCTTTCCAGGGACCTCCTTCATTAGCCCTGGGACTGGGAGGAAAGCCTTCATGCTCTCATCTCTGCCACAGGATGCACTTTGACACTGACCAGATGACCATCCCTCTAAGCATTAAGGGGAGTTTGTGTAAATGGGAGTGAGAGAGAGACCATGGTCATCTCTAACGCATCATCAATGAGGGCAATGGTCACCTCCAATGTAGTGTAATTAGATATTGTATACAATGTAGTGTAATTATATATTGTATACAATGTAGTGTAATTAGATATTGTATACAATGTAGTGTAATTAGATTTTGTATATGTTTTGTATATGCTTTGCCAATACTGTTCTCAATGTCCTGCCAGCAAAGCATTATAGAAATGAACTGAATTGAGAGAGTGACAGAGAGAAAGAAGGTAATATATTATTAGGATAAGGAGATATTAATATAACATTGATAGTTTCTATTTCACATGTTTTTATAAACACTTTGGCAATACTGCTTCAGTAGTCCTCCCAATAAAACATAATTGAATTGAACTGAATGGAAAGAGAGGGAAGGAATAGCGTGTGTGAGGGGGGGGTGTGGGGGGAGCGAGGCTAACAGCTAGCCATTACGGTGTCCACTTACTTCATTTCAACATTGATCTCTTTGATACAAAACAGGGTGTTTATGAGCAGCGACTGAGAACAGGGGTTCTAGCATGGCACATTTCAGCCAGGATTTGGGGCCTAAAGGACTAAGCAGTTGATGGTTGCTTAGTATTAAGTCATTTATTTTAAAGAGCTCTGGGTTAAAAAAGCCAGAAGGAGCCCTGATTGGACCTGAAGTTTCCTCCCCTGGGTTTGTATAGCAATCCGCTGCTGCTCTCGAACCTTGAGCCGAACCACGTCTGAGAGCCATGGTGCAGCATGGTGTAGCCATCTGAGTCAGAGATGGGGTATGGGATGTAAGGGTAGTGGTGTGAAGTAGTGGTCAGAGTGCCGGACTCCCCAGTGCATTAACTTTAGCCAATAGCAAATTCCTTTACCTTAGCCACTTCTATGTACACATCATATTAAATGCTGTATACACACAATGCATAGGATATAAAACCATATGGGGAGAGGGGGGGGGGAGGTGTTGAGTGTGCTCCAAGCTCAGGGGAAGGAGAGAGATGAATGCAGCCATCTGAACATTGGGAAGGCTGTCTCTCTCCGGCTGCAGATTCCGAGTGCCTACCAGGGGCCAGGAATTTTGGGGGGTCTCTGAGGATGTCCCTCTGAAACCCAAAACAAATGAGGAGAGGGCCCCAGCTCTGCAGGGCTCGCCTGACAAGCCCAACCCTCTCCCACTTCTCCTGCCCCCCAGAGTGACTGCCAATGATACAAGGAACTGACAACCCATAACATAGGAAATGGCTTATTTAAATACAGCTTATGGTTCCAGATTGTGTGTGTGTGTGCTGCATGTGCGTATGTGTGTGCATGTGTGTGTGCGTGTTTGTGCATGTGTGTGTGTGAGAGAGAGAGGGGAGGTAGGTTTGGGGAGGTAGGAGAGGCCTCCTATAACATGGGGAATGTGTTTAGATAGAGCTAATGGCTCAAGATTAGAGATCACTGTGCTTTCTGCGGTACCGTGGGCCGTCTGAGCCTCACAGGGTGGGGTGGCCTTGGCCCGCCCGGCAAGTGGAAACTTTGCAGGAAAAACTCACACACTGTATGAGCACTGTTAAGCAAAGAAAATATTTGTTTTCAAAGCTTTTATTATCTTTGTGTGTGTGGTTTTACAATAAAACCGAACCGCTGGCTTCTGTAGTTAAATTGATTTATTGTGCAGGGGTTAAACTATTTGCTAACTTAAATTGTTGTTTTCTTTGGTTGAAAGTAACCACATGGTAAATTATACCCGTGGTGGAATTACAATGTTTTAATTAATCTTGCTTTTTAATATGGTGAGTCTTTTTAGTTTCCTTTGTAGTATTTTTTGAAGCCAAATGGTCCAGATTCCTTTTGTCGATCCGAGCAGTTGCACAGCAAAAATACAAATAAATAAAATGTGGGGTGGGGTAGTGCAGTTGAAAATCTCAGGGTGAAAACCACAGGTTTCCTGGTGTTCTGTTTGCATGAAGTCAAAGGGGGAGCTAAATCTGTACCATGATTAAAAATGGCCGTCATGGTGTGGTACTGTGACCATTTGGGTGGGCTTTGAAAATTCCTCCCTAAACCACTGTAAAATTGGTATGTAAAATAGTCCCTATTTTTTCAACTTTTTTTTTTAAAGTGGTGAAGTTGGTGCTGTCCTACAGCCTGAAAGACGACGAGTACAGCACAGTCATGGGACACTGACCACTTCTGTTTGTTTAGATGCGAACAAACTGTGCAGCTGCCCAGGTGAGAAGGGGCGCAGAACCAAGTGAGACGGGGGCAGAACCAAGTGAGACGGGGGCAGAACCAAGTGAGACGGGGGCAGAACCAGGTCAGACGGGGGCAGATCCAGGTCAGACGGGAGCAGATCCAGGTCAGACGGGGGCAGATCCAGGTGAGACGTGGGCTGGGTGCTCTGATACCTGCCGTGGTTTCTCATTGGAGGAGTTAAGTTACAAACACCAGCTGACAACCGCAAATGCTCCAAACCATTCATGTGTAACTCTGGGAGTGATGTTGTTGTTCTCTTCTAGCAGATGAGAGAAGTAAGGCTTTCAGACCTGAAATTGAGGCATGGCTTTTTTTTTCCTTCTCTTTTTATGTTTTTTTTCTTGTGTAAATATAGAAAATGTATAATAAAGCTGTCTTCCAAAGAGGGGGGAGGAGGGATTAAAAAAGAAAAAGAAATCTACTGAAATTGAATTTGCCGACTGGCTGCATATCAGCCGCCCACTCACACAAACTGGGGGAGCCAGCTGGCTCTGACCCCCCATCACAGAGAACGGTAGCAGGGAGACTGGGAGTGGTTGGGAGTGCCCCAAACCAGTACAAAGGTCTAACCCACCCTCTCCATCTGTATTCAAGCTTAAGAACACACATGCCCACACACATATGCACACACACACACACATGCATGCACAGACGCACACACACACACACACACACACAAACCTAGGGACAAAGCAAGAAAATAAATATGCTGAGGCTCATCACATCTTATGTAACTTCTTATCCATCCGAGTATAACTGCAGACATTTATATTAAAGTAGATTTCATACTTTTATCTCTATGAAAGCCTATGAAAAGGCAACAGAACAAGTCACTGAAAACCAAACGAGAACGACTGAAGAAAAAACGCAGAGCTTTGAATAACAAGGCCTCTTGTCGTCTGAGGTAGCTCTCCACAACATTAATAAGTGGATGAAATACTGCCATTATCTCACAACAGGAGTATAAAGCCTTTATAACATAAGTCATAGCCTACTAAAGTGAAAACAGATCCCTGACAAATCAAATGTTTGAATGGCTTTTAAAGTGAAACGTAATATCCAAGTGCCAGAACTCAGACTTAAGAGCATTTTAACATTGAGGACAGTAAAAACCCAGCATCGAGAGACACAGAAATCTCTCAGCTGTGTGCTGTTAAAACAGATGGCTGGTCTTGATGTCAATTCATAAATCTTTTCTGGCGAGGAATCTTGTGATCTGTTTCTTGGGGACAGCTCTTAGTGAACTCCTCATTAATCAGTGGTTTGTTATCGTATTTGGATGGTTTGTGTAAAGTATAATTTGATTAGAGACAAGCCAAAGGGAAGTGGGACGCCATTCACAAAGAAATAACATTAGAACATAAGAACATATTCTGACCTGTCAAGTCATACATTTTGTAATAACTCATTTCCAAAAAATGAATGTTACGAGTGTGTGACTCATAATGTTAATAAACCATTCGCATATGTTTCTGCCACTGATTTTTTTCATCAGCTCTATGACCTAAAACCTTGTGTGTATGAGTGACCAGTCTTTTTGGTTTAGGGTGTGTGTGAGTGTGTGTATGTATGGGTGTTTGTATAAATGCATATGAGTGTGTTTGTGTGTGTGTGTGTGCATGTGTGTGCATGTGTGTGTGGGTGTGTGTGTGTGGGGGGGGGGGGGGGGGCTGTTCAGAGTGAGCGAGAAAGCACAAAAAACAATATAGTGTAATTACCAAAGATTATATTGTATATTTATTACATATGATTTTCCAGTACTGTTTGGGTTGTCTGGTTGTGGCCAAATTATTTAACTGGAATGTACTGCCTAGCTTTTTTTCTCTCTCTCATATACGTATATACAGTATATTGGGACATGGTAAATGGTTGTGGTAAATAGTTTTTTCCTCTGTACTAATCATATTTGTATTGCAAATCAAACAATGACTGTCAGGAATAAATTCTGAATGTCTACATTTATTTCATGACTTTTGTTTAACCTAATTAAACTTTATTACAACAACGCTATTCAATGATTCAAGTCCGCATATATATTGGGACAAAAGTATAGTTTCGACAAATGTAATGATTTGCAAGGTCAACATTTCATTGTATACCCCTTACATTTCATGACTGCTTTGAGTCTGCAACTCATGGACATGGTTCATGATATGATCCTTTGAGATGCTCTGCGAAGCTTTCACTGCTGCCTCCTTCGGTGTTTGCTGGGGTTTCAGACTTCAATTTCCTTATGAGCAATGAAAGCATTTTCAATTGGGTTTAAATCTGGTGAGTGACTGGGCCATGTCAAACACTTCCACCTTTTCTTCCTGATAAGCTCCTTGCTTAAGTGTGCTGTATGTTTTAGGTTGTTGTCTTGCTTCATGATACACTTCCGTCCAATGAGTTTGGTGACATTTCTCTGAATATTGGAGGACAATATGTTTCTGTACACTTCAGCTGTCATTCTACTGCTGCCATCACTGGTTACATCATCAATAAAGACCATTGAACCAGTTCCATATACAGTCATACAGGCTTTAGTTTTCCTGTGATACGTTCACACCAACTGTATGGAGATCATTAGCAATTACCTAAGCTGATCATTTAGGATTTTTCACAGCTCGTATAATCATCCTGTCATCACTCGCTGATGTCTTCCACTGACGGGCTGATTGCTGGTGATTCCTAAGTCCTCCATGAATTTGTTTCTTCTTTAGGACATTCCATACTGTTGACTTTGGGATACACAAACATTCAAATAGATTTTTTCTTTTCTTTTCTTTCATCCTCACAATAATAGCTTTCTTGGTTGTCATTCTCTGGCCCTCATCTGCAGTTTTCTTGTCTTGCTTATAAAGTATACTTCCAAAGCATATAACCCATGCCCTGACACTCACAGCTTTCCATGTATAAATAATTAGAGTAATATGGTAATCTTGTGAAATTTGGAACAGCTGATAGTCATTTGTCGCAGTACTTACAGTGCCCTCTACTATTATTGGCACCCCTGGTAAAGATGAGTAAAAAGGGTTATCGAAAATTCACTTGGTTAATTAGCTTAATCTGACACTGAAAAAAAGAAAAAAATTCAACCTTTAATTGAAGTAAATTTATTATGAGAAAAAGAAATCCCTCATCATGAAATAATTATTTTGAACAAAACCACGTGCCACAATTATTGGCACCCCTGCATTTATATATAAAATAAAGTAATCGTTTTTAATATTTGGTCGCATATCTTTTGCATGCCATGACTTCCTGATGTCTGTGACCCAACAACATCAAACAAACAACACTCTTGATATTTTCTTTTCTGGTACTCTTACAAACGATACTATAATGACTCTGCATTTGAATGGATCTCTATGGGAATTGGGGGGTGGGACTAGATTTAGCTGTAAATTACACTGAAATAGTATGGAACACATAGTTGGCTAAATGGCTTTAAGTCATCAAGGGTCTGACGTATCAAACAAGCCTTAAACCATCACCCTGCTGCCAGAAATACAGTAGATATAGATGGATAACTTGAAGGGTTTCTTCTCCTGACTTATTTTTCCATAGAGTTCAATAAGAACATTTGTCAGGAGAAACAACCCTTAAAGTGATCCATCCATATCTACTGCATATCAGGCAGCAGAGTGATGGTTTGAGACTCATTTGATACCTCAGACCCTTGATGACTTACAGCCATTTTACCAACCATGTATTCCATACTATTCCAGTATAATTTACTGCTAAATCTAGTCCCACCCCCCAATTCCAATCGTCCCATTGCTCCCCCATTTTGTTTACGAAAAGGAGGGTGGAACAGGCACGGGAGTCAAGCGCTGGAGTCATGGCCCATGAGGTAGGATAGGGTTGATTTTTTGACAAATGTATATATACATTTGAGAATACTATCCATCCCTGCTGACCACATGCTGGCCACTCCCTACACTCTGACTGCTCCTTGAACACTCCCTGACCCCGTCTTGCACTCTGACCACACCCTGATCACAACCTGCACTCTGACCACTCCCTGATCACTTCTTGACCACTCCCTGACCCCACCCTGCACTTTGACCACTCCCTGACCCCTGCCTGCACTCTGACCACACCCTGCACATCTTGACCATGCCTTTTGTCTCTCCCTGTACAGGCATGGTACAAGGCAGTATGCAGTACGCACCCACCGAATATACGGTGCTCATGTGATTCCCGCCACGGGGTAGAACCACCCCTCAAGCTGAGCTAAAGGAAAAACAGAGAAACAGACTTTCAATGGTATGGGATTAAGCACGCTCCACTCTCCCCCCTTTGGCAGAAAGCAGGGAGCCCCGATCGAATGTCGGGGTTCCTTTCAGCCTTTCCGCACGAGGGAGCCATCACAGTGCACAATGTCGGGCTGCATCCCCAGCAACGCACCCCACGACCCCTAAACAAAACGACGTCTCAAAATCAAGCACAGTTTATTCATTTATTTATTTTCTCTTTTACCCTCATGGGGATCGGCCCAGCTTGTGCTTAGGGGACGCATTGTTTTATGGTACAGAGAAGGGGGTTTGGAAGTGAAACCTTTTCGGGGAGTGTCACAGGCCTGGGGTTCTGGAGAGTGTAGGCGGGGGTACCTCTACTGGGGCTCAGGGCTGGAGCGGGACGGCTGGAGTTTAACCTGATCTGATTAAAGTAAACGGACCCTCTCTAACACAAACAAACGGGCGAGCGAGGGCCCCTGACAGATGGAAAAAAAGCAATCAGGGAAAGAGAGAGAGAGAGAGAGAGAGAGAGAAATAGAGAGAGAGACAGACAGAGTAGACCAAACTACCCAGAGCCTGCCAGCCTGATCAATGCAGGGCACCACCCTACTTTAGTAACACATCCTATAAAAAACCAACATTTAAGGCTGCATCTGATTGTGGGCTGTCTTTTACAGCGCCTGCATGACTTGTTTTTCTTTTTCTTCTTCTTTTTCTTCCTTCATGTAAGTAATCATTTCAAATTTCATTTAAGTTTCACCCTGACAGCTTCAGATAAGCCCCGCCCCTCTGAATCAAGTCATTGCTCTTATTACAGGACAAAACTTTGACATGCATGTGTTTTCAATTAGCTGAGGGTATTCAGGGGAAATCTAAGAGCTGGGTGGAGAGGTGGAGGTGGGGACGTTATTTAACACACATCGATCAGCCTACTTTTGTATCACCCATAACCAGTGCCACTGCCCGGTTCACCCCCCTGATGCATGTATGTGTGCCGCGTGTCATGGGAGTCCTCACGGGGAAAGAAACCCTGCCAATAAGCAATAAGGAAGCATCACAAAATGTGCCAACTGCAAGCATGGAATCAGGGTGTGTTAGCATCTTCTGTGTGCGCATATGTATGTGTGTGCGCATGTGTGCACGTGTGAACGTTAGTGTGTATGTATGTGTGTGTTTGTGTGAGCGTATGTGTGTGCGTGTGCACATATCTTTTCGGTAGTGCGTTTGTCAGTGTGGAGGTTCTGTTGCATTGTAGTGCTACTGGGTATTTGATAGTATTTTGCACTTTGCTCTTTAAGCCTGTATCATTCTGTCGGTTTTTACCTCCCTCTGTGAGGGTTAGAGTAAGGTTAGGAGAACCAAGCACGACCAATAAGGATTCTAAAAGCGTATCTCGAAAGATACGCCACAAAAGCGGAAAAAAACGCACCAGGAAGGGGTGAAACAAAAGAACGGGAGCAAAACTTCCCTAGCACAAGGCAAATCAAAACAACCTCAAAAAACTGAGGCGCATCTCGAAAAACAGCGAGAATAAATAACAAAAAAACCTCACGCACTAAAATATTTAGGCGTAACAGGAGGTTGAGAAAACCAAAAGAAAATCCAAGAAGAAAGAAATTTGAAAATCAAACCTGTTATCGAGCTCTTGTAGGAAAAGAGCTGAACACAAAAGGTAACAGGTTGAGAGAGTTTAGGATAAATGAAAGATCGGAAAGAAACACACACACACAAACACACACACACACGCACGTGCACACACACACACACACACTAATAAACCAATTTAATCCTATTACTAACCGGACTTGCAGGCATCGCCTTCCCCCTCACTGCCAAACCCCTCTCCCCTCCCAATCTACCCTCTCTTAACACCCCCCCTCCCCTCCCCTCCCTAACCCAGAAATGCAGTGACCAAATTTCTATACCTTACCGACTTTGTTTGTCAAGAGCTTAGACAATATCGAAGTGTAGAAAGGTGGAAGTCCTGAGCTGTTTATACGGAACAGGAAATCAAAAACAGGTGAAAGGGATAATTGCCGGGCGAGATTCAAACACCGGAACGGAGGCGGAAAAAATCTGATAGAATGTCCCAACGACGCCAAAATGAAAACCGAAACACAGAAACAGCAGAAGCTGCAAATAACCGTGACACCTTCTGTGATTTTCTGTAGGTAAATTTTGTTTGGTTTTTAATGTCTAATCCGCGAATGTCAAGTTTTTATTGGACAGATTAGTCATTGTTTATTTGTGGGGCTGTTACGTCCCTATGCTGCTTTGTGTGTGGCCCTTTAATTGTCTGTAACTTGTTTCATTTGGCTCACCTGGGTCGTGATTGGCAATTTAAGACACCCGATTACCAGGGGAGCATATATACTTGTGGCATTTCTCTCATTGGTAGTTCATTCATCTTTTTCTTTGGTTTGCTTCATGCACGTTGCCAGCCTTGCTGTCATGCTGAAGCACATATTTTAAATTGTTGTTGTGGCGTTAGTTTGATTTGCAGCCACTTGTTTTGTACTGTGTGAAAAGGCCTACATTGGCCATTTTGGGAGGAAGCCTACATTGGCCATTTTGGGAGGAAGCTCTCACCTTATTTTTTATAATGTCACCTTTTCATAGAAAGGAACAAATAGAGAAGCTTAGCAAGCCTGTGGAAGACTTTTGTTTTGCTCTCGTTCACCTTTTGCTTTCCGGGTGAGCTAGATTTGCTTTTAAATACTAATAGATCAGGTGAGTTAGCTAATGAGCTTCCTCTGGTTTTACCGCTGCTGCCAAGATTTCTCTCATTTAAAATAAAATCCGTTTTGGTTTTTGTCGGTGTGTTTTTTACACGCTTATTTGTGCAAGGCACACGTTTTTGTTAGGCCCTTTGTAACCACTCGGTTATTGTAACGCGGGTGGGTTTCGGGTTGTAACAGCGTGTGTGTTTGTTAGACCCTTTGTAACCACTCGGTTATTGTAACGCGGGTGGGTTTCGGGTTGTAACAGCGTGTGTGTTTGTTAGACCCTTTGTAACCACTCGGTTATTGTAACGCGGGTGGGTTTCGGGTTGTAACAGCGTGTGTGTTTGTTAGACCCTTTGTAACCACTCGGTTATTGTAACGCGGGTGGGTTTCGGGTTGTAACAGCGTGTGTGTTTGTTAGACCCTTTGTAACCACTCGGTTATTGTAACGCGGGTGGGTTTCGGGTTGTAACAGCGTGTGTGTTTGTTAGACCCTTTGTAACCACTCGGTTATTGTAACGCGGGTGGGTTTCGGGTTGTAACAGCGTTTGTGTTTGTTAGACCCTTTGTAACCACTCGGTTATTGTAACGCGGGTGGGTTTCGGGTTGTAACAGCGTGTGTGTTTGTTAGACCCTTTGTAACCACTCGGTTATTGTAACGCGGGTGGGTTTCGGGTTGTAACAGCGTGTGTGTTTGTTAGACCCTTTGTAACCACTCGGTTATTGTAACGCGGGTGGGTTTCGGGTTGTAACAGCGTGTGTGTTTGTTAGACCCTTTGTAACCACTCGGTTATTGTAACGCGGGTGGGTTTCGGGTTGTAACAGCGTGTGTTTTTGTTAGACCCTTTGTAACCACTCGGTTATTGTAACGCGGGTGGGTTTCGGGTTGTAACAGCGTGTGTTTTTGTTAGACCCTTTGTAACCACTCGGTTATTGTAACGCGGGTGGGTTTCGGGTTGTAACAGCGTTTGTGTTTGTTAGACCCTTTGTAACCACTCGGTTATTGTAACGCGGGTGGGTTTCGGGTTGTAACAGCGTGTGTTTTTGTTAGACCCTTTGTAACCACTCGGTTATTGTAACCCGGGTGGGTTTCGGGTTGTAACAGCGTGTGTGTTTGTTAGACCCTTTGTAACCACTCGGTTATTGTAACGCGGGTGGGTTTCGGGTTGTAACAGCGTGTGTGTTTGTTAGACCCTTTGTAACCACTCGGTTATTGTAACGCGGGTGGGTTTCGGGTTGTAACAGCGTGTGTGTTTGTTAGACCCTTTGTAACCACTCGGTTATTGTAACGCGGGTGGGTTTCGGGTTGTAACAGCGTGTGTGTTTGTTAGACCCTTTGTAACCACTCGGTTATTGTAACGCGGGTGGGTTTCGGGTTGTAACAGCGTGTGTTTTTGTTAGACCCTTTGTAACCACTCGGTTATTGTAACGCGGGTGGGTTTCGGGTTGTAACAGCGTGTGTGTTTGTTAGACCCTTTGTAACCACTCGGTTATTGTAACGCGGGTGGGTTTCGGGTTGTAACAGCGTGTGTGTTTGTTAGACCCTTTGTAACCACTCGGTTATTGTAACGCGGGTGGGTTTCGGGTTGTAACAGCGTGTGTGTTTGTTAGACCCTTTGTAACCACTCGGTTATTGTAACGCGGGTGGGTTTCGGGTTGTAACAGCGTGTGTGTTTGTTAGACCCTTTGTAACCACTCGGTTATTGTAACGCGGGTGGGTTTCGGGTTGTAACAGCGTGTGTGTTTGTTAGACCCTTTGTAACCACTCGGTTATTGTAACGCGGGTGGGTTTCGGGTTGTAACAGCGTGTGTGTTTGTTAGACCCTTTGTAACCACTCGGTTATTGTAACGCGGGTGGGTTTCGGGTTGTAACAGCGTGTGTGTTTGTTAGACCCTTTGTAACCACTCGGTTATTGTAACGCGGGTGGGTTTCGGGTTGTAACAGCGTGTGTGTTTGTTAGACCCTTTGTAACCACTCGGTTATTGTAACGCGGGTGGGTTTCGGGTTGTAACAGCGTGTGTGTTTGTTAGACCCTTTGTAACCACTCGGTTATTGTAACGCGGGTGGGTTTCGGGTTGTAACAGCGTGTGTGTTTGTTAGACCCTTTGTAACCACTCGGTTATTGTAACGCGGGTGGGTTTCGGGTTGTAACAGCGTGTGTGTTTGTTAGACCCTTTGTAACCACTCGGTTATTGTAACGCGGGTGGGTTTCGGGTTGTAACAGCGTTTGTGTTTGTTAGACCCTTTGTAACCACTCGGTTATTGTAACGCGGGTGGGTTTCGGGTTGTAACAGCGTGTGTGTTTGTTAGACCCTTTGTAACCACTCGGTTATTGTAACGCGGGTGGGTTTCGGGTTGTAACAGCGTGTGTTTTTGTTAGACCCTTTGTAACCACTCGGTTATTGTAACGCGGGTGGGTTTCGGGTTGTAACAGCGTTTGTGTTTGTTAGACCCTTTGTAACCACTCGGTTATTGTAACGCGGGTGGGTTTCGGGTTGTAACAGCGTGTGTGTTTGTTAGACCCTTTGTAACCACTCGGTTATTGTAACGCGGGTGGGTTTCGGGTTGTAACAGCGTGTGTGTTTGTTAGACCCTTTGTAACCACTCGGTTATTGTAACGCGGGTGGGTTTCGGGTTGTAACAGCGTGTGTGTTTGTTAGACCCTTTGTAACCACTCGGTTATTGTAACGCGGGTGGGTTTCGGGTTGTAACAGCGTGTGTGTTTGTGTTTTTGACATTCGCATGCTTCCTTCATCCTGCAGGTGAAACTGAACCAGCTCATTTTCAGTCCGTTTGCTTTGATTGTTTGTTTTTATTATTTTGGGAGGGGGTCGCTATGTAAGCGGATTGGCGTGACTGTTTGTGTGTGTGTGGGGGCTCAGGCTTCCTGAGTTTCTTCCCACTCCCGGTCACGTCCCGCCAAATCACCCCTCATTTGAGAAGTAAACAACACGCGGGTCTGAGAGCAAACAGTCACATACCGGTGGGCCCCAAAAAATCATGCATACCCCCCTCCCCTGTTTTTACAGGAAAATACCCCCCTCTCCTCCCCTCCGCCTCGACAGCAGGGGTGAGCCCAAAACGCTCTGATTAACAGGGTCCTTTCCATCTGCAAGGCCTCTGGTTCGAGAGGCCTGGCATCCTCTGAATAAAAAAATGCACTGTAAATCAGCAGAGAACCAGGGCTAGAATGACCCGTGTAATAACCAGTAAGATCCAATTACTTATAAAGCATCTATAAACATTTTTTTAAATGAAATTCTGGTAACACTACCATAAAGCCCAATGTTGTGGTAACAACAATATCAGATAATTATCACCGTCCCCGTCTGTCCCAATTCCCCTGAGGGCTGTCACTCAAACAGAACTGAGATGAAAAACAGGGCCAATTAAGCACACAGCAAAGTTCCGCGTTGGATGAAAATCCGTGATTTTAATTGGATTAGCAACAATCATGTCTTCATCCAACACTCACAAATACATGTGAAAGTATTTAACTATTAAATGCTTTATCTCTTTCTCACTCTGTTTCTCTCTTGTTGTCTCCCTCTTTCTATAGCAGCATATCTGATGACGCATACGTTCCCTATATCATTGCATGTTTTACTGCTAAGACAAACAGTCACTAGTTTAAACAAAGGAAGATGGCTTTGTGAGTGAAGACATTGATGCTTCCAGGATTGTATAAACCAAAGGGAAAAAAACCTGCTATGCAATTCAACATTAGTTTGTCATCTTCAGAATAAACATATGCACGCCGTTTTAAAGACAAACATATGCAGACGCCGGTTCTATATTCCATTAACTTGGCATGTGGTTGAAAGGAAACCGCAGAGGGAAAAAAAAGAAGAACACACCAATGGATTCTGGGTAGGCATCCCATGAGTCCTGAGCTGTAGCTCATGCTATAGGGCCGTTAGTGGATAGCACTGCAGTTTATAATCTAAATAAATATGAATAATGGCAGTGAGACACAAAGAAAATTATGTTTGTGAATTTAGCCTCGCCAAAAAGTCAGTCATGCTCAGTGTCTGTGCCAGTTGCCTCATTGCTCGGTGTGCTCATTTGCAAATGAATACAGTTATGATTGGCAAATTCATAACTTTAGCTTGGCTGATTCTCGGCAGTTTTGTAGCGCGGCCTTTTTTTGTGGCAGCGGTTTTTGGAGATGAAATTCAGCGGACACTTCTACAGGGTTCCGTGGGAGGGTTGAAGACCTGTAATTTGGAAGGATTGTTATGACAGAAATGAGGTATAACGGTCTATTGCTGGGACTGTTTGCTAGAGCTCCAGGGGAAAGTTCATTTGGATTTACAGGTGGAACAGTGTGCATGTTCACACAATGAAAGCAAAGTTACCGTAGATTATGGAGGTGGCAGTACAGTTCAGTGAGTTAGAAACTGGGCTTGCAACTCAGAAGTAGCTGGTTGACTCCCAATTGAGGCAATGCCTTTTGGAACCATTTGGCAAGGCACTTATACTGATGTACTTCAGTATCCAGTCGTATAAATGGATTGTATGTATATTTATAAATACAATATTTATGTTCTTCTGGAACATGTGGTCTGCTAAATACATACATGTCACATGTATTTTACTGAATTATTTAATAAACCTTTATTTAACCAGGTTAAGTTTACTGAGAACATATTATCATTTACAACAAAGTAATGTAATTCCAAAGGCGTATCTGGAGGTGACGTTAAAGGTGAACCTGAGGTCAACTCCAAAACACAGAAGAAGCAAATCAGATTTTTCTGTGTGAAACTCACCTCTGGAACCCAATATTTTGTTTTGAATGCAGCCCCCCGCCCCTCCCCCGCCAGTCCTCTTTCAGCAGAAAGAAGAGCTCACTTCGTCCTTGATTAGAGGGGCATTTTTGTCATTGGGGGTTGGGGTGGGGGGTAGGGAATGTATAAGAGGGATTTGAGTATTAAGGACTTCTAAGAACCAAGGACTTGCTTTGATTTTCCTCATCGGTCCCAAGATTTAAAAAACGGTACACGACGTGACCAAACCTTTTTGCACTGACTGTGCTCTCTGCCACCAGGATTTCTGCAGCTTGGTCGAAAGGCTACCGTTAAAACATTAAAGTGAGGGTCCTGTGAAGGGGTATCTCTGAATTACCAAATCTACACTTTATATTACAAACATGGATTTATATTAATGTGGTCTATATTATTAGATCTGAAAGTAAAATCAAACCCTTGCAATGTCCTCTGTTGGACGGAGCAATAGCTGTTCACTTTAAAGTGCTAAGAATATATTTTTTGAAAGTAATGTACCACGCTACAGCAGACATGTCAACATGAACTGTAAATATATATATATATATATATCTCTTTGGTTTGGGCATTAAATGCTGAGAAACTCACAAGGCTCCTGCTGATAATTCACTGAGTAAAGGGGGGGAAATTAAACGACCTGCATTTCTTCAGCCTGTCCACCTAAAGGCAAAACTAGGCTCGTATGAAACAAGGATGCAGGAACACAAGGAACAACCTATATGTTTGGTGAGGCTGGTGATTTAAAAGAGCAAACTTACCTTATGGCAGGAGTTTGTGATCTGATGTCCTGAGAGGATCTAAGACTTGATTTAATTTCAGGCTCCAAACAACAGTCACTGAGTGAGTGGAAGTCTTCAGACGACAGCTCAACGCTGCCAAACAGCTGGACCACAGCTCCCCAGTGCTGAAAAATAAACACCTTTTACTCCATCCTCCATTCTGTTCTTTTTTTTTTTATTCCATTATTTTAATTTACTATTGAGATCGTGAAATGTCTCAACCTCAGAGGTTGCAGGCTCGATTCTCGAGTCTGGTACTACCGCTGTACCCTGGAGCAAAGGCGCTTCATCTGAATTCTTCAGTAAAATGTCCAACTGTTCGAATGGAGTGTATGTAAAGAACATCAGCTGTGTAAGTCACTCTGTGTAACGTATGTAAGCGTGATGAAGACGACCAGAATAACCATGGGTGAAGGTTTCTTGAGAAGAAATCTGCAAAGGCCAATGGTCTAAACTGCAAGACAGCTACATTAAGACATTGACACTGGGTCTTTAATCACTTCAAAGTACAATCTACACATAAATCCTAGTCACAAAAATGTTAGTGTAAAGCTCAGTCAACCTAGTGTTACAGTGTAAAGCCCAATTCACACCATTGTTACAATGTAAAGCTGCAGTCACACCACTGTGGCAGTGTAAGGTCCAGTAACACCACTGTTACAACGTAATAAGGCCCACTTGTAATGATACGTAGTTTCATAAATTAATGTAGTCAGTCAAGAGTAAATTAACTTGAGTGAGTTTGAATTGTAATTTCTCTCGATCTTTCAAAAATCCAGAATATACAGTGAGCACCATAATTAATTGGACAGTGACACATTTTTTGTTATTTTGGTTCTGTACTTTTTGAGTTTGAAAAGATACAATGACAATGAACCGTTTAGAAATTATAGAACCTTTTGTACATAGTCCCCCCCCCCCCCATTTGCGAGCATCAATAAATATTCATTCTACATCATATTAAACTGTCCAGTATTTTTTGATGCTCGAAAATGGGGGGGTATGTACAAAAAGTTTTATCATTTCTAAATGGTTCATTGTCATTGTATCCTTTCAAACTCAAAGTGCTAGAGTACAAAACCAAAATAGCAAAAAATGTGTCACTGTCCAATGAATTATGGTGCTCACTGTATATTCATAGAAGAGCCATACTCAAATGTTCCTTCAGTTCAGACAAGTGGTAAAATGTGCATATGTTGGATATAGGCCTACTGCCTTTATCAGGAAAATAGTGTCACATGCTGATGGGAAATGTTATATCCAAACTAAAAAACGCCACTACTAGTTTTACAAATCATAATATTTACAGATTATATTCAGTATTTCACATTTGGGTTAGAAAAAAACGAATATCTAAAAAAACATATGGCCGTTTGGACATTTTCTGTAAGCGCAAAGCTACTGCGGAACTAACCTGTGGGTACGGTTTTCATTCTACTCCCTCGATAAATAAAATGGGGATGTCTTTCAGACAGTTTTCTGAAACTGCGAATGTGTTTTGCGTCACTTACTCTTGGTGCGCACGCATTTGAAATGTTAAATGGTTTTCAATGTGTGCGCTTCCGGGATAAATATCTATCATTCCTGCTTTCTTTTTCCTTTTTTTCAGTCGAGTATTGCGAAAGGCGTCTGTCTAATGTTTCCCACAGATTTGCCTTTTTTCAATTCTAATAAAGGATCGGTAAATCTCGCAGTCGCTGGCAGAAGAAATATAATCCATTAAATTCATGTCAACAGGGCAATCACTCTTCTAGGGGGACACATACACCGAGAGGGTTTAGCTATACCGACAAGTGATGATGTACACGACTTAAAAAGGAGCGAGTGAACTGAGGGAAAAATGCACCGCTGCAGTAAGTCATGTTTTTTCATTGCCAATATGGGCTCACCGACTAGAGCGGCTGTTAGAGAAAAAAACGGTAGGATTTTTTTTCCTATTTGGTAGTCTGCTTCAGCTTTCATTGTCACGAGAAACTGGGCGAATGGCCAATATGCGATAATCCAAGAACCCCCTGTAACCCCCAAGCTAGCCCACTTCCAACAACCGCCAGGCTTTGTAGCGCTCTGAAGCGCCTGGTGCCAGAAATGTGTTCATTAGAGTCGCTCCTGCAATATCGGAAAAATAAAACCTAGCCCCGGCGTGCGATCTTTGGACCGGTCCACCGCGAGACTTACGGGTTGTCTCTTCGGTAGTCTGAATCTAGGCCTATGTCTGTTTTTTTTTCTAGAAATGCGGTGTTCGCATGTAGGCTATGGATCAGTTGACCTGTATGTAGAATCTCAATCTCGCCAGCGTTGTGTGCTACAGACCAGCTCACAAATTTGTGAATTGAGCAGCAGTCTGCCGCGCAAACGATGATAGATGGATCGGGTGTGAAAGAGAAACGACGTTGCTTATGGCTCTGTCATAAACCTTTTCAGAGGGAAAATCTCTAGTGCCAGACTTCAGTGATGATGTACTGTGCGTGAAAGGGGAAAATATTGAGCTCGCTGGTGGCATTTCCAACCTTCACAGCCAACTCTGACTCTGGCTAGAGTCCAGCGGAAACAGTCACCGCATCACACAGAGAGGGCGGGAAGGTTTTTAGAGTTGCCAAACTCAAAGTCCTGGAGGGGTCGTTGTGCCCGCCGGTATTTGTGGTTTCCTTTAAATCAAGATGACTCTTTAGCCAATCAGCAACTTAAATGAGTCACAGGTGCTGAAGCACGTTAACTCATTAGCCTGCCTCATTGCGGGAAAGCAACTCCTATGGGCTAATTCGATTTAAAAAAAACATTTATATCGACTTGTCAGTTATTAATTACGTTTGCTGCTTGTCATCCCAATTTCTTTTTATTTTATTAAAATGTTCCATTTGAAAGGAAGTGGCTATATGTGTAAACAATACAAAGGTCGATTGGAGATTCCAATTATTATAATACATTTTTTTTCTTTGGGGGGGGGGGTGTTGTTGTTATAACACAATGATTATGGGGAACCTATGAGGGTAGGGGGTCAACAGTCTCCCTGCTTCTCTCTCCTAGTCTTTGTTCTTTTTAAAAGCTTATGTTGTAAAATAGAATCAAAAAGGGACAGGGCTGTCATTTTTATTGCTTTTGGTCTGCCTTATAATACAAGTTTATGTTAGCAGGCAGCCAATAACACTCCCCCCCCACCCCGCCTGACACACAAAAACACACCCACCCTCCACCCCCTTTAAGACATGTCAAACTAGGCTGCACCTCAACTGTCGACTGTGCCGGGGGCTGCAGATTATATTACTTTATTGGCTGTAAAAGCTAATTATATGAGCAACGGCCTCCAAATGCTATATCAAAGAGACAGCACATTTAAACAAGTTCCAGAATTTTAGCAGAATATGAACAGGACAGTTCTGACCCCTGCCAGCAAGCGGTCCCCTATACATGTTCAAGACCATACGACCTTTTCCATTACTTACTACAGAACAGCTGTATTGCAACTCTGCAGCTACAAACCAATTTCCTAGCCATCCATAAAGCTGTCAATCATATCATAATAATATAGAAACTGGGGGGGGCAGTGATTTTGGAACAACACTTGCAACCAGAAGGTTCTTGGTTCAAATCCCTCCCCCACACAGAGCGAGCATGGGATTTACCGCCAACTCCAACAGGTTCGGTGAACTTCCAGCTGAGAAGCAGGATCTGTAATGCGTAAAACATCGGCCACTCTGAAGTCAAGCTGGGCGAAGGCCGTCCGCTGAGCAAATCTTCTTTGCAATAAAGGAAGACGGGATGGGAAAACAGGGTGACGCATGAGCGCGTATCGTAAACGTTTCGCCAGACGATTGCTCGCCCAGCTGTGCTTCACGCACAGAGTGCCCGTGTTTATTCCACTCCAAGCCATGCGGAAATTCCACACACTGGGAAACGTCCTGAGTAAAACTCAGCCAAGAGTCACCATTCATTTTACTTTTAAAATGGCCAAAATAAGAATGAGTTTAATAAATTTTGTACCATTTCTTAATTTCTATCATCATCATAAAAAACTGCAACATATGACAACACACAGTCTTTGCAAAAAGGGCGCCTAAAAGTGGACAGACATCCTCCAATCCGAACATCCCATTTTAATTCAAAATTTTGATTCATTCACACATTCGATTTAGTGAGGACACACACAGTCTGTGAATAGTTCTTTGTTCAGAGCTGAGCTTCGGTTCAGGCGGTGGTGATAACAGATGAGCGTTCTGCATGGTTTTCTGAGAAAGTGATTAAGTATTTCTGTCACAAGGAACTTGTACAGCAGACAGGCCTGCTTAACGAGAGCGCGTCACGCACTTGACCTCTGACCTCTCCAGTTGGAAATGTATGTGGAAGACCTCCATGCAAACAGATGAAAAAGCCCCCTCCCAACACACACACACACACACACACAAAAAGACAGACACCCAAAGACAGTACGAGTGCTTCCTTTAAGATTCATTTTTATTAAAGTTATAAACAAGAGACAAATAAGTTATATTTTTATTTGTTAGAATTCTATCAGTGTTTGAACATTAATATTTAGAGAGCTAGTACAATTTCTACTTTCATGGCTAGCCTTTCACAAACCCAAAACAGCTTTATGAATTTTCACTCTCCTATAATACTGTAGGGGACATTTTTTTGTCTGAGAGTAAGTTAGCAATGAAAGCGTACACCGTAACCTTTTCTCTGCTGTGTTCCAACGAAATGGTATCATTACATATAAACTCTTTAAAAATATACTTCTGTCAAATAACTTGACAACTACTATGTACACTACAAAAATAAATTTTCATATAAATAAATTATATGGCATACATTTATCTTTGTAACTGAAATGACATACATCCACTCCTACCAAGAAAAAATGGCAGTCAGTGTGACCATATTGAATATTTTTCTCCTTTTAAATCCTCACTCTAAGAGCTATGATGAGTCTGTAATGAAATGTTATATACTCTTTTCCTATTTAACATTAGTAAGCACTTTATACAGATCAAACTCCATTAAAGTAAAAACATAACTGTAATAGTGTTTCTTCAATAGAAGTAAAAATCCCTGCATTTGTTATAAACTGGCATTATGACCAATAATGTAAAAAACAAACAAACAAAAACATCTTATGATACAAAAATATAAATATCACAAAAAAACAAAGTAAAAACAAAATAATAAAATATTAAAAAACAAAATAAAACAAACAAAAAAAAAATAGTTGCCAGCCATGGATCTCTCCTTTCTGTCAATGTGATGTCAGGAGAAAGAAAATGCACATTTTCACAGAAGCAGCAGACTGAACACAAAATACAAACAAACTGAAAAAAAGAAAAGAAAAAAAAATTTAAGAAAAAAGGGGGAAATTACAGAAGACAAAAGACATTCTGAGGACGGGCGGGTGACAGGAAGTCAGATTGAAAGGAAACGGGGGAGGGGTGGGCATTGGAGAAGGGTGACTGACACAAAAACACCAGCCTCACTCTGGCAGGGGGCTCAGTGACCTCTGACCCCAGAGCGTACCATTTGGCAGTTGAGTGGGAGCTTCCAATTAGTGTCATGGCGTTATGTTGTGCATTTTTATGAGGTGAGGTCAATGGAGAACCGCTCGCGCAAAATTGAGGCCAGTTGTCTGGGTTGTCACTGAATGGAAAAAGTCGGCCTTAGCATGCTTGTCATAGTAGCTTATCGAAATGGGGTGGGGGTGGGTACCTCCTCCAGGACAAAATTTCTTATGAACACAATACATAATGCAGTCGAGTACCACATCGGATCAGAAAAGACCATAGCTTATAACTTGTTTTTAAACAGTACTTAACGTCACAAGAGGAAAAAGGGCGGTATTTATGAATAACAAAAATAGGAAATAAATTACAAAATAAAAAATAAAAAATCAGGCTGGGAAGAAGCACCTTTTATGACTGTGGGTGAGAAGCAGCTTTTAACACCCCACACATTCATCATTCTTTTTTTAAGTCAATAGCTGTTCTCCCAACAGGCAAGTCAATTCGAGGCCAGGAGAGAGTTGGAGGCCTTGCACTTTAAAAACCAGAAAAAAATAAGAGCTAGTTTGTTACAATGGCAGCAGAGCCCTTGTCCTTGTCCTAAGGCATTATGACACAAAACAGACCATTATGACATCACAGTAGAGGAGGACAGAGATTGGCAGTGATTCGCTGGGACAGTCAGGTTGTGCACTTAGAGCCTTTCAGTAAATTAACAATGAAAAGAAAAACTGAAAAAAAAAAAGTTAACAAGAACAAGAGCTACAGAGTAAGGGTCACCAAAGATGAACTTGCTTTTCTTCATATCTGCTTATTTTAAATATCACGCATAGCGTGTGTCAAACTTTAAACAGTAACTACCACAGATCTGTGATATGCAAACTAAAATAAAAAGATGCGTACCTTAACACCCTCTAAATTCACATGCATGCACGCACACAGGCACACAGGCACGCACACACACACACACACACACACACTGGAGCCAGGCACAGGGCAGTCTCAACCCCACCCCCCTAAATCCTGTTTCAAAAATATTTCTGACCACGTTTCTACATCCACAAGATGTGTTTAGTTTAAGTAAATAGTCCGCAAGAACTTGCAATGATTTTCCATCATTCAAAATTCTGCAAAGAACTACCGATCCCCCCAAATTTAGCACGCCTCGCTCAAAAGGAAAACAGAAAAATACAACTAGTACATACATGTATAACCTGGTGGTTTATCATTAGAATGGAATATGGTTCCACTGTGTCTATGCTAAATGGGAATTAACTGGCAATTTCACAGACACAGTAAATAGAGACAGGATTTTTAACTGTCCTGAATTAGTCTATTCAAACACAATCCATATTACAGTCCATAGCTCCAGCACACACACACACACACGCACACACACACACACACACACACGCACACATGTACACAACTCTCTCTCAGACTCGCACAGTCCTATAACATACAAGCAATATTTGCATAGAATTATACACGTACATTACACAATATTTAAGCAGCAACAATGCGTGCATGCTGAAGTGTGTTTGTAGATGAAGCTTCCTCATGGCACAGATAAACAGATGAATGAACAGTAATTACAGATCTCACACGCAAACACATGTACCTCGCGTGCACAGACACACACACACGTTCCGCGCAAACACACGCGCACACACACACACACGCATAATGACGCCCCCAGACTGTTACACAGGAGTTGTAGAGCTCCTAAAATTATAGCTACTCTTTTCTCTTTTTGTATTTACATAACTGTATATCTTTTAAATACTTGTAGAAATATCTAACACAATGATACACTAGGTTACAGTAAGTGTCGAGCGTTCCGCCCAGTGCCTCTGCTTCCTCTGCCCTCCACAGCACCCCCTGCTGTCGGAAGAGGAGGACTGTCCCCATCTTTGGCCTCAGGATTCACAAACTGGAGGCGCAAAGCAAGAATTCTGTCAATTCAGGAAAACAAGCTGAAAACAATTCATGGACCGAACTTCTAAGTGTTCTACGGGGATCTGTAGACCTAACTGGATACGGAATAAACTCCACCCTGACAAGAAATCAAAGCTAAATCACAATATTGTGTCAAACAAAGTTCTGTGTTTGTGTAGATATGAACCCGTATATGAGTGACAAAAAATTTGCTATTGTTTTAATACTGTAAAACAGTGTCTAGTTACAGCCAAATATTAAAAATTTGTGTTTTTTTCCTTTGGGTTGTTGTTTTATCGAGAATCGCTATGGTGATATGTCAGGATCCTGGGATGCGAGAGGGCAGCAATCTCTCTCACCTCAGCTGACAGGTCGCCTCCTGTCACAGTCGCTTTGAGCGTCACACTCAATGTCCTGTAGCTCCATTGCCTCCTGCTGGCAGTCGCTGGTAGTGCAGCAATTCTCAAAAGGCACATGAGGGTCCTGGAAAGGGGGGTTATGCTCTGAGGGGTCGGAGCGGTGGCCCCCGTTGGATGAAGGAAAGGGTGCGTAGGCAGGGCTGTGGGCGGGGAGGGAGGAGTGGACGGCGACCGTCACCGAGGCGGAGGCCGTCACCGTGGTGATGGGCTGACAGTAGACAGGGCCTGCAGCAGCAGTGAAGGTGGGGTTGTGCGAGCAATGAGTGTTGCGGCTGCTGGAGCCGGAATGGCCGCCAGAGCCAAAATGGCCACCGGTGTCAGTAGCAGCTTCAAAAGCGTCCATGCGTGGCCGGTGAGGCGGAGGCTGCTGCTGCTGCTGCTGCTGCTGGTGGCTGGCCCTTCCAGCCTCCCTCTTGTAGTCCCTGCTACTGTGTCGCCACGGCGCCTGAGATCCCGCCTCCTGGTGGTGACCTGGGGGGCGGGGCCGGAGCTGCTGTTGCTGCTGCCTGTGGTCCAAGTGGACGGACTGTGAGAGGGAGGTGGAGACATGGTCAGTGACATCATAACTGACAGTAATATAACTGACAGCCTGAGAAACTCTACTGTAGAGAGAGGCGAGTGATGTTTCACCAACACAGTTTATGGGTGGAGCTAAGAGAACTGTCAATCAACAGCTTGTTCGTACGATTCTGTTCTCACAAAAACAGAATCATAGGCTCAAATCTGTGAGTCACTTATATCATATGCTAGCCAAATATTAGATTAATACTACATATGTTTAACTAATGAAATGTGAAATTTAGCAGGAACAATTGTAAACATATTTTGCACACTTTTTAATTTAAATAAATCAATTTTTTATCTTTTTTTTTTTATTTATTTTTTTACTGTCCCCAGTTTACCCATCCCCCCAGTAAAAAGTGGCTGCATGTTGGGACTCACAGTGGAGGTGGGATAGGGGGCAGGGTTTTCCCCGGATCGCCCCCTGCTGGTCCTGAGCGTGTACTGCTGTAGCTCCTCGCTAATCCCAGAAGCTGTGGTGTTGGAGCTGTACTCCGAGTCTGAGGAGTCCGAGCCCGTCCCGCCCCCTCCAGCGGCCCGGTTGGGATGCACAGGGAAATGTACCACGTGGGGGGGCGGCTCCGGGGAAGGGGTGGGCAGCCGGCTCCGCCCATCTACTGGGCACACCTGCGAGACCAAAAATATTCATCATTACCCACAAAAGACAGTTAGAGCTTCAATAATAGAAACAAAAACAAACACGTTGAATTAACACCAGTCCAGGTACAGACATTCCGCCCATCTACAACACAAACTGCTATGCTATTGGTCCTTTCAGATCAGCTGCTATGCTATTGGTCCTTTCATATCAGCTGCTATGCTACTGATCCTTTCAGATCAGCTGGTATGCTACTGATCCTTTCATATCAGCTGCTATGCTATTGGTCCTTTCATATCAGCATATGATATATGATGGTCCTTTCAGATCAGCTGTTATGCTATTGGTCCTTTCAGATCAGCTGCTATGATATTAGTCCTTTCAGATCAGCTGCTATGCTATTGGTCCTTTCAGCTCAGCTGCTATCCTACTGATCCTTTCAGATCAGCTGCTATGCTACTGGTCCTTTCAGATCAGCTGCTATGCTACTGATCATTTCAGATCAGCTGGCATGCTATTGGTCCTTTCAGATCAGCTGGTACGCTATTCGTCCTTTCAGATCAGCTGCTATGCTACTGGTCCTTTTAGATCAGCTGCTATGCTATTCGTCCTTTCTAAAGTAACTGTCATGATACTGGTCTTTTCAGCTGAGTCTACAATACTATTCATCCTTTCAGTTGAGGCTCATATGGTCCCTTAATCTGAGCATCCAATCCTATCGGTTCTTTCAGCTGAGCCTGCAGTGCTATTGGTCCTGCTGTAGGTTAGGTTAGGGTTCGTTTTGGTCGGGAAAAGCTCTTACCTCGGGATATGGTCCAAAGTAGGACAGTAAAACAGGAAGTAGAACCAGCCCGTTCAGAACGCCCAGAACCGTGAGGATGGCCAGCACAGCGAAGAAATACCTGCACCAAACACAGGTTCAAACAGGAAGGTTTTTATATGTCGTACATGTGTACCCACACACACACACACACACACACACACACACGAACACACACACGCAAATACAGAGACAGAGGTGGAAAATTCTGGTTCAGAAAGTAAAAGTCCTCCCCAGTATCTTGTTCCAATCACCTGGATTTGCTAATTGGCACAATTCTGCAGCCAGGAGGTAGAACTAATCAGTTCAAGGGTGGAAGAAAAACATGGCAGGACTTTTACTTTCTGACCCCTGGACACAAAAATGAAATAAAACTACACACAGCACATTTTTCTAAAGTTTAGTCTTAAACAAAACCCATAAAGTGATTACCTTGTGTGAGCCTGAGTCAGAGAAGTTAGTGGGTGAATGAGAAAAGGAAACATAATTAGTTAGTTAAAAGGCATAGAAAAAAAGTTTCTCCCTCTCTCTCTCCCTCTCTTTCTCTCTCTGCCTCTCTTTCTCTCTCTCACTCTCACTCTCACTCTCACTCTCTCTCAACAAATACAATCATAACAAAGACAGCCGGAATGTGCAGTCTTGGGGAGGGGGGGGGGTGCCTCTCCTGAAAACCAGCAGAACCAAACAAATGAAGTGAAGGGTGTAGAATTTAAACAATTTAGTCTAGGAGGAAAAGAAAGAGAACACTCCGTCTTCCCTCCGGTAGCTAAGCCCCTGTGAAACTCTGCTGCCCCTCCCTCCACCTCTGCCTAATTAAATCTTGGCTGTATCAGGTAAGACCCCAGATCTCTTTCTGCACTGTGCCCCTCCCCCCTTCTCCTTTCCCGTTCTCTCATTCCTAAAGCCACACTGTCCTCCGCTTCAATCCCCCTTTCCCTCACCACTTCACTCAGGCCCTGCTCCTTTTCTTCAGCTACTTTAAGAAAGAGGGATAGAGCACAAGGACAAAAAAGTTTTTTTTTAGGGAGGTGCTGAGCTCAGTTTTTTTAAACCGGAAGAGTATCACCTTTCCTGCGTTCAAAATAATTGGAAATTTTTGTTTTTATTTTTATTGAAGAACCCGTTCTCTTTTTATACCAGTCATGTATCCCATAATGCCTCTGGGGCCGGGTATGAAGGACAGTTCAGACATTTGGGGCCTTGGCTGGACTAAACTGACTGACACCTTTATAAAGGACCACCCTTTCTTCTTGACCAATCAGCTGAGAGGCCCAGGGGGTTAAGAGGGCATAACAATGTGGTGGGGGTGGGGGGGCTCAATACCCCTTTGACACCCAGTGCAGGGGCAGGTTCGAAGCCCAGCACCGGAAAGCCGAAGAGGAGCGAATGAAAGAAGCGACCTCGCGCTTTTCCCACGTCTCCCTCCCACACGATAAAGAAACATTTCCACAGAAACCCGCCGTCTGAGCGCGCCGGAGAACGCACGCCAAAACACCCAGAGAGCTGACAGACAACGTCAGAGGCACATTCATTTCTACCACACTAGAAAAATAAGCAGTTTTCTTTTTCACTCTCTCATTTTCTCTTTTTCTATTTCTCTCTCGCTCTCTGTTCACTGCAACCTTGTTTTGTTTTCTCTGAAAATAACAGCACCGTATGGTATGTATGTTAAATGAGAGCTTTCGGAGGTGAAGAAAGAGAAGAGAGCGACAGAGCTGTTCCTGAGCCTATAAGAGAGTGTGAGTGAGTGAGTGTGTGTGTGGTTGTGTGAGTGTTTGTGTGTATATGAGTGTGCATGTTTGTGCATATGAACATGTATTCAAATACATGTATTTTTATGTAAAGGTTTGTGTGAGCGTGTGTGTGCGCGTGTGAGTGTGTGTGTAATGGGTTTAAGGGCAAATTGTGCTCCACTGTGTTTATCCTACACGTGTCCCGACTCTTAATCAAATCCACCAGTGACAGACACCCTTCCTCCTGTCCACAGACAGATAATCCCTGTGCCTAATTTCAACCCCCGTATGGGACGGGAAACGGGACCGCAGGTTCTCAAATCTGGACGCATCTCTGCGCGACACCTCCTTGTCACCACGACGATAATCTGAACCCTAAAACAGGACTGTATCTGCAAATTTACTGTGATGCTGCAGTCTCTCTCTCTCTCTCTCTCTCTCTGTCTCTCTCTCTCAGAGGCACTTCCCTCACTTTCTCTCCTGCTCTGCCTGCCACAGACGTCTTTAAGGCCATGGTAAAACAAACTGTGAGAGAATCGAGAAGAAAAAAAAATAACGGGGAGAGTTTCCACTTCTCTTTCACCTCCCTCCCTCCCTCTCTCACTCTATCTCTCTCTCTCTGTCACTCTGCGCTCTGCCTCTCCCTGGAGCTCTTGTGTTCCCAGCCGTGGGTTAGATTTGGGTCAGCAGGAGAAAGCTGCTTCACACAGGCACTTCCTTCCACAAATACTGAAGCGGGGGGAGTGTGAGTGGGTGTGTGTGTGTGTGTGCCTGCGTATGTGTGTGTTGTGTGTGCGCATGTATGTGTGGTGTGTATCTGTGAACATGTGGTGTGTGCGCGTGCATGTGGAGAGTATGCGTGTGTGTGTGTGTGTGGGGGGGGGGGGGGGGCCGCACAGGGAAGCCTACCCATAAGAGCAGAAAAGAAAGAAGTAGGGGCTGATGGGTAAACAGCCATCATGTCTTTCTGGTCTTTCAGGTTCTACCCCCCCCCCCCACGCTCCAGGATGTTTTTACTGCCACCAGTTACCACGGCTCAATCAGCTAATTAGTCATACACACAATCACGATTCACTCGTAAATTACAGAACGATAAAACGCTACAATACACGCATACCGGCACAAGAACATTCATCGACTGCTGTTCATATCGCGGATATGTAGATTAAAATATCAGATCATGTAAACGATTGGGCTAATTAAATAATTGGTAACTGGTGGCAGCAAAAACCTGCATACACACTGGCCCGCGAGGCCTGGAGTTGCCGACCCCTGCCCTACGCCATGCAATATTTGAACATGCTCATCACAAGGCTGGACACGATGACTTAAATGGACCAAAAATGAGGATTCCGTTAGCATGTGGGCCAATGAGAGAGGCTGTGTAAGTGTGTAAGAGGAGACTGCATGTACATGGGCCGGGTTAGTCACCTGACGATGAAGTCAAACTCGGACCCCGCCAGCATCAGCACCCCTAGCAGGGTCGAGAAGGCCCCGTCCAAGACCGGGGCGAACATGTGCTCCAGCGCCAACACCGCCCGCCGGGTCCGGTCTCCGATCGCGGTCAGGAAGGCCTGCGGCAGGAACAGAACAGCGACCGTTACCGTGACTACAGCACAGCAACAAACATTTAATGTATCAGAGAAAAGCCAGAACAGAAACCAGGACATCACAGGATAGGAGATATCCTACCCTGAGCTTTCCACAAAGGCAAAAAGCTAAATCATTGCAACTTACTAAATATTTGATATATACTATATTGAATATTATTTAACTTATCATTTTTAATACACAGCTTGAAAGAAAATTTGAGACAATCTGATAACATGTAACGGTGCAACAAACAAAATAAAAAAGAAACATACATATACAAAAAAAAAACAATTACTAAGGGCAAATAAATAATCCAAATAAATGGGGTGCAGTGTACCCCGTAAAAGCCTCCCCCTCGCCCTTTGACCCCTGCCCCCACTCACCAGCGCCACGTGCACGGTGAATTCCACCCCGATCCCCACGGAGGCGATGAGGATCACCACGGGAACGGCGCTCAGTTTGATGCCGATGAGCCCCATCATCCCAAACAGCTCCACCGTCATCAGAGACAGAACCAGCACCTGTGGAAGTGACATCACCTCTTACTGCTCAAGCCCCGCCCACTTCTGAATCTCTAACAAGCATTATCGGAAATACTTTACACAAAAAACTGTTTTGACAAACCGCACTTGGAAAATTCTCTAATGGTCAGAGCTAGAGTCTCCTCGACCCCTCACACCCCCAAAAATTGATTAACTGAGGAGGCTGAGCTAGAGACAGAAAAAACTGAACTAAATATAAGAGGAAAAATAACTCTTCCACATTTTCCTACTGTTTGCTTGTATACTAATAAAGACCACAGAGCAGCAGGCCCTGTTGGAGAGACTAATTTTGGGGAACCAATTTTGGAGATAAGCCCTCAGTTGAGGGAGGAAGGGAGAGAGAGAGAGAGAGAGAGAGAGAGAGAGATATATAAAGAACTTCCCTGATAAACAATGAAAAACTGCAAATCCTGTTAGGAGGACTAACAGCCCCAACTGCGGATTAATACACACCAGCCTGCCATAACCTGAGGGACATTGAGTGCCCACAAACAGCACTGTTATTATTTAATTAATTTATTATTCTTTACAATCTTCTCTTTTTTTGTTGATTTAAGACTATTATTATTATTATTATCACTATTTATTATACTGTTATCATTGTTGTTGTTGCGGTTGTTGTTTTCTTGTAATGCTGTACGCTTTGGCAATATTTACTGTATAAAGTACTTCCCACCAATAAAGCATTTTTGGATGATAAAGGATTAATGCTAAAGGATTTTAACAAATAACCACAATGGAGTGTCTCAGGCCCCCTTTTTTAAAATTGAAATACGCTAGTAGGGGACCCAATTTCCCAAAATTAAAGCATTTTTGGAATTGGAGAGAGAGAAAGAGAAGAGGACGCTTTTATCAGCTGAGAGTGCTCAGGTTTCTGGGGGCCCTGTGTGTCTCTGAAGAGGGCCGCAGAAGGGGGGTCTGGGGGGGGGGGGTATATCAGGTGAGGAGCAGAGGGGAGTGGGGGTGTGTGGGGTAGGGGGTGATGAAGTGAGCTGGAGGGCGATGGTTCTAACAGACAACCGTGTTAAACAAATTAAAAATACAAAAAATGGGACACGTAACAATGTTTGAGAAGAGAATGAGAGGAGTAAGCTAAAAGGAGTCTAAATGTATGCATTTAAATCTCAGCAAAGTGTTTTTTCCTTCTCTTAACGCAAACAGATCATTTAACACACATAAACCAAGCATGCAATACCCAGTACATTTAAAACCACACGTGTGTATGTCCAATAGTAATTAAGAAAATAACCTTGTGATAACTGTACAATGAGTTTATAAAGTATTAATTAGTACGGTAATGTACAAATATTTAACAAATGCAACAGGATATAATGCAGAGGCGATTGTCCTGTTGTACATTTGGCTAATGAAACAAGAGATCTTTTTTCCCCCGTTCTTTCAGAAAGAGTTTGGGGTGACGGTTGCCCAGGCAACCTGGCGGGTTTTAAACAGCGGGCTCTGTGAGGCCTCCCCAGACTAAACAAACGGACGGCTGACAAAAACAGCCTAAGATAAACGCTGGGACTCTGAACCGCAATAAAAACCACATCTCTCTGTATTGCTTCCTCTCTCTCTCTCCCTCCATCTTCCTTACACTTTAATTAGCAAGGTCATGCAGCTCTTCGTAAAATGGCCAGTTCATGGCCTGATTCAGTATAATATGTGTGTGCATGCATATGTATATGTAAAATATGATGTATAAACATTTACACACACAAGCACACAGACCAATATACACCACATGCCCAAAAGTATACGGACACCCCTTGGTCTGGGGCTGTTTTTCATGGTTCAGGCTAGACCCCTTATTCCACTGACAGCAAATCTTATTGCTACAGCATACAATGATATTCTAGATGATTCTGGGTTTCCAAGTTTAGAGAAGGCCCTTTCCTGTTTCAGCATGACAATCCCCCCGTGCACAAATCGAAGTCCATACAGAAATGGTTTGTTGAGATTGCTGCGGAAGAAGTTGACTGGCCTGCTCAGAGCCCTGACCTCAACCCCATGAAACACCTTTGGGATCAGTTGGAAAGCCGCCTGCCAAGATCAGTGCCCGACCTTAAAGCCCCAGGGAACATAGCCTAAAATTTTTAAAATGTATGTATGATACCAAACTTGAGTGTGTTATTAAGCATCCCGCAAAGTTTGAATGAAAAAAATAAATATGATAAAACACAAAAAGCGGAGAGAATCGGGGTTGTATGAACCTACCGACGCTGAATTAGAGAGTGAAGAAACTCGCGTTCACTGGCTTCACACGTGGTGACAGAATGGTGGGTTTCAAGCAGATACTAAGTTTCCATGTAATAATAAACCACACTTCTTAACTTTGTTATAACCTTCCAATAAAGATGTGGATATTGCTGCTAGTTAGCTAGCTAGTTGACATTGGGTAGCTCCACAGGACTATATAAGAACTGTGGGCAGCTCGCATCTTGAATGCCATGGAATTGCTTGGTTGGTTACCCAGGAAACTAAAGCTCGGTGTCACGAATCTACTGTCATGTCACGTGTTATTTTCTTTTCTTGTCTTTGTTAGATTTCTTGTTTATGTCACGTATTGTCTAGTCTAGTCATGCCACGTTTTATGTTTTATTCTTGTTACGTTAAATTTTTATGTCATGTCACGTTTCATGTTTGATTATTGTTACGATTTATTTTCTAGTCTTGTCATGTCACGTTTTATATTTGATTCATGTTACGTTTCCCGTTCATTGTTTAAGCATACACATTTCCGTGTTTTTCCGCAGTCTTGCGTTCATGCTGTTTCTCTATCTCTTGCTGTCGCTCACGCTTCCCTAATTGTTTCATTCTCCCATGTCTAGTTTACTAACGTTAGATCAGGATTGGGTAATACTAACTCTCTAACCATGTGTTCATGTTTACCTTACGTTTCTCGTGCATGTCATTTACTAATTTACTAACGCTAGGTCAGGATAGGTTTATTACTAACGAGTACTAATTATCTTGTTACCTTGTCAGCCTTCCACACCTGATTTCCCTTTGCATGCTGCTCTCAAGCTAAGTGTCTGCACTTGTCTACACCTGCATTTAAGCTCAGTGTTCATGTCTTTTCTTTGCGAAATTGTTGCCCCTGTTTATCAGTGCACTATTGAGCGGTTTTTCAAGCCTGTCTTTTGTTACGATCCAAGCCTGTTTTTGAACATTGTTATTGACCTCTGTTTTGTTACCACTGCCTGCCTGTACCACAAGTTTTTGCCTGCTGTCTTTTTGTACTTTTGCCCCGCGGAGCGGACTTCGGTCTTGACTCTTGCATTGCCTTCGACCCCGAGCCTGCCTACCGTCTGCCTGTACTTCTGCCCCGCTGACAGCTACTCTGGTTACTGGATTATTGCATGGTGTACCGATTCTGAGACTGCCTTCTCCCTCGGTACTTTACATTGGTTTTGGCTGGATTCTTGTGTATGAACTTTGCTTGTTTTTTGACTACGCTCATTGGACTTTCCTTGAATAAAGCCCTGACGGGACATTATACTTCGATCTCCGTTTCTGAGTCGTGCATTTCGGGTCCAACCCTCACGCAACCGTCTCACTCGGCTCCGCTCTGCTCCACTTCAGTTCTGTTAATCAACTGAGCTGTACCCAGCACCGGTGAGCGCAACGATGAGAAGGCATATGTGACCATCTATGTATGTGATATTATTAGCTAACGTTAGTGCTACACAACCAACGTTAACCAAGATGCGCATAATGTTACTGAAAGTAGGGCTAGGGCTAGCCAACTCACTGGCCGTGTTTGAATAAGGCATTAATGTAGGAACGCATTCGTTTTGACAAATGCTGGTGGGAGGGACAAGCGACATCGGCCTTGTGATTGGTTTTATATTAGTGACGTCACCATTCCCACTGATAGTACCGCCCAACTTCAATCCAAAAACGAGGGTAAAAGTATCCAGTATCTCTGGAATTCAGAAATTAATTATTTCCAAAACAAGTATATGCATATTGTATGTCCACAAGACCCATGTGTGTATGTGTGTATGTCAATGTGCTAGAGAATGTTGGTTTGCGTGCGTGCGTGCATGTGCGTGCACGTGTGTGTGTGTGTACGTCTATGTGCTTGTGCGTGCGAGTGCGTCACTCACGATGATGCAGGCGGTCCAGGGGTTGAGCAGGAACAGCGCACACACCAGGAAGGTGCAGAAGAGCACCACGCTGATGGAGAGCAGAAGCCAGTGGCGCAGGCCCACGTACTGCTCCCAGAACAGGAAGGGGTAGCCGTTGGGGTAGCTGGGCAGCCCCTGCAGGCTGTAGTTAGTGCAGATGGCCCTCACGCTCTCTATGGCCTCCACAAACTGAGCCGTCTCCCGGAGACCGTTGAGGTAGAACGGAAACTGTGCATACTCGATCTGTTCGGCGGCGCGGACTGAGCGAGGGAGAGAGGGAGGGAGCGAGAGAGAGAAGGAGGGAGAGACAAATAATACCGTGAATAGGAATACGAACTGTAATAATAACGCAAAAGATGAACGAGTTTACCTATGTTCCATGTGAACATGGTGTGCGTGTGTGCATGTGAGTGTTTGTGTGCGTGTGTGGGTGCGTGTGTTTGTCAGTGAGTGTGTACGAGCGCATGTGCGCACACAAGCTCGTGAGAGTGCAAGTGTATGCGCATACGTCTGCACGCGGGTCAGGCCGAAAGGACAGCGGTCTGTGTAGTCGCAGCTCTCAAACGGCTCTGACCCAGGCTTGTGTTTTAGTCATTAGCTTAAACTGAGACAGATGTTCCAGGTCTGACAGCTCATTCTGAGACCTGCTCCGGACTTAGCCTGCAGCTACGCGGGTGATGAAACCCCAGCCGTCACCCGTTGTCCCGCCCCCCACCCCACACTGCCGCACAGAGCAGCTCTTTCAGGTGTTGGGTTTACTCCAGCGCTGGGTGGGCGGGGAAATTAGCAGGTGTCAAACAGCGACACACACCTGACTGTCACAGCTGACACTGATCCCCCTATAATTAGTAATAACAGCATAACCACACCCAACACACAAACCGACCCAGCCCCGCCCCCCCCTCCAACTCCAGGCCACTATTGAGGCCATAGTACAAGACAACGCACACATACACACACACACCTACCTACACGCTTAAACACATACACACATGCACACAAAAGCACACATATACACACACCTCTGCTTTATGTGTAAAAAGCACAAGAAGTGTATGAGAGAGTGTGTGTGTTTAAGCATGTAGGTACGCATGTAGGTGTGTTTGTATGTGTGTGTATGTGCATGTGTGTGCGTGTATGTGTGTGCGTGTGCAAGAAAAAGAGACGCGGTGTGCTCCATAGCCTGTACGTTCACTCACACATGGCCACTTGCTGAGGATGATTTTTCCCAAGATGCTGTGCTATACTCTCCCAATAAGGCCCTTACTTGGACAGCTGCCAGGAGCGCCCTCAGGGCTCAAAATACGGCAAAGCACTTCCTGCTCATTACCCAAAAGATCACTCCCATTTCCCAGCCCTGCCCACTCCCCAAAACACTGTACTCAGGCCAGAGAACTCCCCACTTCCACAAGCATTAAATCAATCCGGGTTCTCCCTCTCTCTCCTTTTCCCTAATCACTTTCTGTCTCTCCCAGTCTCCTCTCCCTCTGAATTTCTTCCTCTCTCTGTTTCCCTCCCTCCATCTACTTAGCTCTTTCCATCTACCTTCCTTTCTCACTCTCCTGTCCTCTCACCATATCCCTCCTTCCTAAATGTCTCTACACCTGTCAAAACTTGACACAGAACAAGCACAGAGTAATATTATGATTCTCTAATGACTGGAATTCTGGGAGTCTCCTCCTGGTGGTTAAGGAATCATTCTAAAAACCTCTTTCACCCTCTCCATCCTTCTCTCCTGCCCTCTTTCTTTCTCTTCCTCTCTCTCTCTTTCTCCATCCCTCCCTCCCACAGTCTGGGTGCCCCCAAGCACTGTTCCAAGACGAGCTGGCTCAATCCTAATCCCCAAACCCCAACATTTGAGCAAAAATGTGAAAATGATCCAGAGTCTGTGATCAGGGATGCCAACTATCCACTCTCAACAACTGGGTATGTTCCTTTTTTATACACTTTATTTGCTTAACAGGTACGCTTTCGCAGTACCAGTTAGACAGCAGTCATTTTTCATATCATGAATTTATACAGCTGGACATTTAGTGAGGCAGTTCCAAGTTCTGTACGGTTGTGTGCAAGAGCAGTGTACTCACCTGCAGGATTTGAACCTGTAACCCCTTTGCGACAAAGTTATCCTGTGTTTAGGGGAAGCGTTGGGTCCATGTGTGTATGCATGTGCATGCGTTAGTGTGTGTTAGCGTGTGTATGCACGTGTTACTCACGTGTTGTCTCTTGTATGGAGTCGGTTCGGTCGTGGTCCCACTTTGGAGGGTCGGGTCGGATGTTAGCCTGCGATGCAGCGTAGGCCACGGGGTCGTTGCTCACCCAGGCTGACAGGTAGATGTAGAAGGCCCCGGGGTTAATGATCCCATCCGTATCCACCAGCCGCTGCCTCGGTAGCTGCACCCCGAAAAAACAAACACAAAACTCAGTGAACAGACGCGCTACTGATGGGGGGACCCCTCAAAACCGCAGAAATGTTCTTCACAAACAAACACAGAATTCTGTTTACCAAACCAAACGGTTTAAATATTAAAAATAAAAAAAATAAGGTTTTTAATTTTCCGGCCCTGGGCAAACAGTGGGGAACAGTGCTCACTTTCAAATCCTTGCATATTTTCTCATGCTGCCTTCGAGACACGTAGAAAAAAAATTATAAATTTCATTTGGGAACTGAAGGTCAACCAATGCCTCCAAAACGCAAACATAAAAAGTTAAACTCAATAAAAAGGGAAAAATATTAACTTAGTTGGTCCGGGGGGAGACGAGACCAATGCTCCCTTGTACGGGACCTCCCAAATTTGCCTCGTGATCACCGCCTAGTGATCAGTGGGATGGGATTACCTGCCAATCAGCAGCCAATTCAGGCCCTGGAAACAAGGGGTGTGGACTCATAACCCAATCAATGACTTAAAATAAGCCCCCAAGTGCTGAATCACACCCAAAAACCTGGTCAGAGGGTGGGAAAGCTTTCGGGAATATCGCTCCGTGCCAGGGTACCTGAACGTCGGGAGTCCGAGGGGGAGGGCAGATGTGTGAGAGGCGGGGGAAAGTAGGCGGAGTTAGCGTAATGGTGAAAGAGTTGGCACGGGTCCCTGAACGAGGGCTGTGTGCAGTTAACCTCACTGTTAACACAGAAGGAAATGCCACCCAGCACACCAGAGGGAGCTATAAAAATAAAAACAACATCTGTGGAAACACTGCCAAACGCCCCCCCCCCCACCCCACCACCCCTCCTATCCTCCAACAGAGCAAGGATACCCACAATGTCCGGCTCTACGACGAGAGCTCTGAGAAGAAAGTGGGAGGTCAGAGGTAGCCGTCGTGACACACAGCAGTAACCATGACAATCGCTTGCATAAAAAATGAAACTTTTATAATAATTACAGTGCAAGGTGTACAAAAAAATACAAAATGACAAAATCAAATACAGAAAAAAGCCGCCCTCCTAGCTTAAAATGAAGCAGGATTTAATTTTGAATGTGGATTCATTTTAGAATTAAAAATCAACGAACAAACAGAGCTCTGTGGACTTTTGAAGCCTCGCGCACACGGTTATAAAACACTCAGCTTTGGGGGCGCAGGCTGCCGGCGTGGATTCAAACTCCTTTTCTGGCCAATCAAGAGGAAGCTGAGCCGCGACAGCGGCGGGATGGGGGAAAGAACAAGAAAAAAAATCCTGGAAAAAAAAATTCTTGGATTCCAAAGATCTGGATTCAATTACAACGCAGGATATGCAACAACTGCATGCCTTCAACCTGTCACTGCGGCCCTCTCCCCCTCTCCCGCACAGGCACAGGAAATGACATCACGGGCCGCGCGCCAGCACCGTTCTTATCCTCTTATTACTTTGTGTCGTATCTTTTCTTTATTTAAACCTGGCACACGCAGACTTCTTCATACAACGCCGACGAAAAGCGGAAAAAAATAATTCAAACAGGAGGGTGTTGCTTTCTACAACCAACCCCTCTGCCCACACACACACACGCACGGACACATGAATGCGCACACACACACACACACACTAGTCGCTGCAGTGTGTGAAAACTTTTTTTCCCACTTTTTTCTTCCTCTGGTTCTCAAGACTGATGTTTCACGCTGAGCGCTAACTGGAAACACAGCGAGCGTGTTAAACTGTCATATTTAATGCTGGCCTGACTGCAGCCGCTTGGAGCGCCTTCATTTGGGCCAAGATTTTCAGCCGCCGCTGAGTGGAGGGGACAAATGGCCTAAACGAAAAGTTAATGGCCTTCTCCGGGAGGCCGATCGAGGCCCCGTCGAGAACGCTAAAAACTCCTGCGCGCGGTAAAACCGTCACAGGAGCACGACATTTATATCGCCAACAATGACCTGTATATGGAGAACACTAAAATTCCTGTCGCCATGCATCACCCAGAACGATACTTATGTCGTTGAGAAAGGTAAAACTTGAGCATATTTTCAGTTCACCTTGCGGAGAGAAATGTTTATCTTGTGGAGAGAGACCCCCCCACACCCGACACATGGGTTTAGACCAGGGGTAGGCAACCCTGGTCCTGGAGAGCCGCAGGGTATGCTGGTTTTTGTTGTTACTCGCCACTTAATTGATCAATTAAAGCAGTTGATTACACAGTTAAATCACCTCACCTGGTTTCTTTAGTCTAAGTAGTTGCTGTATTTAGGGTGAAAACAAAAACCAGCAGACCCTGCGGCTCTCCGGGACCAGGGTTGCCTACCCCTGGTTTAGACCATAGACTGTATAAAAATATGGACAGTGTGACTATGACGTCACCCAATCGACTTTCCATGGGCTTGTGAAAAGCGATTTGAAACTGCGGAAGTGCTGCCATGTTTTATAAAAATTGGAGCCAGAGACTGCGCAGTAGGAAGCAGAGGGACCCTTATATGGTCACTACGTCCAGGCTGGGTCCGGGTCATCCACTAAGCACGTGAGATACTAGTGACCGTAGTAACTAGGAAGTGCTGCAAAACTGTCCCAAATTGGTCCACAAAATGTTAAATATAGTGCCTAAATAATGCAATAACTTAATAAATCAGCACATGGGGAGACATTAGACAAAGAAAAAGCACCTATTACGACAATATGTTCTTGTGAAAAAAAATGTATTGACTTTTGACTGCATTTGGTACCACTGACTTGCATTGAATAAAGGGCCTGAAAGACCAATACTGAAGCCAGCCGTACTGGAGCCAGAGAGCAACGCTCTTAACAAGAAAGCGAGCTTCAACAGCGAAGCCTGGATTTGGCCCCTTGGTTTAGACCTCACACCCACCTGGTTGTAGTTGACAGGCTTGTCTCGCCGGCCGGTTTGCACCATAAGCTTGTAGGCCAGGACGCCGTCGTCCGAGCCGTTCCTGTAGCTGGCCTTTGTGATCCTGCCAGCATCCCAGTCGCGATCAAATGCCTGCTGGAGACCTGGTGAAATGAGACGGAGAGGTGGTGTCCAGTCAGTCAGAACAGCGCCTCCTAATAGAACTAAATATACTGCAATATACTGTCAGCATGTGGAATCTTTTCAAAATTTACATATGGCATTTTGCCCATAAGAATTCAAGCGTTGCAATATCTAGATAAATGTAATTTCAATGCATTTCCAGAATAGACTGTACCACTTCTATAAGGGGTGACCCACTGTTGAGTAAGCTCTATGCCTTCCCTATTGTTGCTGCCACCCCCACCCCCCCACCTTGTTCCTGAATGGTCCAATCCTGCTGTTAGGCCTGGCAGTGCATAGGGGTTTGGAATTTAAGTCAAGGTGTGTCAATTCAATTTTATTTGTATAGCGCTTTTTACAGAGAACGGTCACAAAGACGCTGTACAGAGAACAGAACGACACAGGTTGACACTGCTGGCTTGTTATGGTCCGGTCAGCAGTGAGTCCAATTAGCTAGAGCTAATTAGCCGAGCGCTTAACAGAAAATTGGGCAAGAACCAGGCCTGAACCCCTAAACAGCAGATGAGGTAAAAAAAAAAATGTTTTTAAGAGAGACCTGCCGGGTGTGTGTGTGTGTGTGTGTGTGTGCGTGTGTATGACTGTGGGTGCTCTGGCTCTCTCTGTGTGAGCAGATTCTTCAGCTCTAAAGGAGACAGAGAGCAGCAGAAGACAGAGCTGCTCACAGTGACTCACTGAGTCAGGCAGGGTCACCCGGGACAATTTAACGCTCAGAAAGAAATATAAAAATATATGAATGTTTACATTATTAACAGGCCCTCCCTGCCCCCAGTGTTCTACTATTGGTATGACTTCCTCTCTCTCTCCTTCCCCCCCCTCCCTCCCGCTATCCTTCTCTCTCTCTCTCTCTCTCTCTCATATCTGGGACATAGTTTTCAGTCTTTTGTCTGTGTCCAATTTGTCGAGCCCTTTCAAACCACAATATTAAAGACATTACTCCCCTGCCTCACACACACACATACGCACACAGGCAATTACACACATGCACACACAATTGCACAGACACACACACACACGCAATTGCACACACACACACTCTCTCTCTCTCACCTTGCAGCCAGTCCCTGAAGAAGTGGAGCCACATGCGGGGCAGCTGCCCGTCGTCCTCCCGCAGGATGTACTTGACGTTGGCGAAGTGGCGGTGCAGGTCGTAGAGCAGGACCTGCTCGCGGGCGTAGTCGGCGCGCTGCGTCACTACGTACATGTTGTAGAAGGAGAAGTACTTGAACTGGGCGCCGATGAAGTCATACTCGCTGGTCTCGCGCGGGACGATGTCGGTCAGCTCCAGGCCATCCCGGACCCGGGTGGTCCCGTACAGGCTCACCCCCAGGAGCGCCACGAATAGGACGATGACCACAACCTGCCGGAAAACGCCGGAGAGCAGCCGCTGTGAGTCAGAAACTGGCCAGCAGTCTGCCCAGGCCTGGATACGGTGGAAGGGGGGCGGCTATGACCAAGTCCAGTAGCCCGGAGGCACAGCTCCCCTGTATTGTGGGTGGGGTTATCGCACCCACAATAGGTCTGAGCATTCTGTGCCAATGGCGCAATACATCTGGAGTTGTCTGGACATAATATAATAAAAATAAAACTAAACAATAATAAAGCAAGGCTGTGGCAGGGCAGGGCAGGGCAGGGCAATGAAGGCATGGCAGGGCATGAGAGGGTGCGGCAGGATGGGGTCGGTCGGGGCATGGCAGGGATGGGCGTGGCAGGGCGGGGCTCACCTTGGTGGTGGGCTGCAGCAGGAAAGGAGCGTAGTGCTTCTCGGCGAAAGAGGCGAAGGTCCAGTGCGAGCAGGGCGGCTCCAGGCAGCGCAGGGCGGGGTCCGTGGGCCTGGAGAGGAGGTCCCGGGTGGAGCTGGAGTTCTCCGGGGTGTGGCAGCTGGCAGCGTCCGGCCCTGGGGCCCGGGCGGCGGTGCGGGAGCCGGCGCTGTTGTTGTTGAGGTTGGCGGCGGCAGGGGGCGGGGCCGCAGGGGCGGGGACGGTCAGCGGGTGCACGGAGATCTCGGAGCGGGGCTCAGCCGTGGTGTAGTAGGCCTGAGTCCGCGGGTCGTACTCGGTGCGCAGCTGCACGGTCGACTGCATGGTGATCTGCGTCTGCTGCGCGAAGCTGTGGCTGCTGTACGAGGGGGGCGGGGTCACGTAGGACGGGGGCGGGGTGTAGCGGCTCCTGTTCAGGCCATCCAGGCAGGCCTGAGGCTCCATTTGGATCACCCGGTTAGCACACGGGCTGTCGACGGAGGAAGGGAGGAAGAAGAAAATGAGGGGGAGAGATGGCGAAAGGGAGAAGGAAAAGAAGGGAGTGAATGAGAGGGGGAGGTGGTAGGGGGGAAGAACATGTCATTTAATGCTACTTCACTGAGTACTCATTTAGCAGAGCAAAGAGCCCACCCCAAACAAAATGCTTTAAATTACACAACATCCCAGATAAAATGAAGAAGCCTGAGCATATGTGTAGGTGTGTGTGTGTGTGTGTGTGCGTGTGTAACCTGCAGTAAGTGAAACTCTGTTGTAAAAGTGCAGAGATGCACAGGGCTGCAGCTTTGTAACTGACAGGAAGACACTGTCATAGTAGAGAGGAAGGTCGGGGCTTTAATTTCCTGCAAATGACGCCATGATGACAGCGTGGAGGAACTATGCGCCCGGAACGCGTGGTTTGGGCGTGGTTGCGGGCGTGGCCATGAGCCGGGTTACCTGACAAAGCAGCAGAAGATGTCGAAGCGGCGTTCCTCTCTGCGGTACAGGTCCATGCTGAGGATGGCAGGAAATATGAGCAGGACCATGGCAAAGTTGAACACAACCACCACCGCTGCCTGCCAGGGGGAGAAATACACATGGTCAGTATGTGGTTAACATGCGGTCAACACCACCGCTGGATCTGGAAGAAAATATGGAAAAATCTGGAAGAAGAAAGCAAGAAAAAAAAGATGTGTGGACGCCGCAGTGACACGTGCGCACACATACATACAAACATGCACACACACATACATACACACATGCGCACACACACACACACACACACAGCTGGAGGGGTTGTGTTCGCTTGCCAAATTTACCTTTGACTGGACCTGCCAATCGCTGCAGACAAACAGCCCAAACTCCAATGATAAAGAAAAGGAAGTCGCCCCAAGCCCACACCCTACCCCAACAAGAAAGTGAGACTCACACTGCACCCATCAACTGAGCATACATTCACACACATTACCCACAATTCAAAAACCTGAATATTCAGAACAAACTTTTTCTCTCACATGACTGCATGTTTTGGTTCCTGACAATGTTTCAGTGAAAATCCCCAGACCTATAGGAGTGTTTTTGAATTTTAACAGCATCCAAAGAGTTAATTCTATAAACTTTGCCCCTAGTGGTTGAGATGTATCCGTCTCAATTACAGTATTCATGTTTGTCCGAAATTATAAACTACAGCTTTAAGAAAACGCCGTAAATTTTGAAGCAGGATTGTTTAAAAGGGTAGCCGCTTGCGAAAACCTCCGCTTCTCCAGTTACACTGCAGTGCAATAAAATAGAAGGGTGCTATTAATAGCCCGAAGCACTAACGACTCTCCTTTCACCGCAGCCACAGACTGTAAAATGCATAAAATGCACCGTTTATACACGCTAAGAAAATCATGTTCACGTAAAGAAACAATAATATATTTTTTAAACGTACAAATGAGCATTCACCGTTTTCCCTTGCTTACTGTATTATATACAGTACCTGATGCACTTTCGGTTTAGAAGACACCTCATTTTTTTCTAAAAAATGTATCGTATAAATAGGTTTAGAAAACCAGGTACTTTACCAGTATATTCAGCTACAGCTGTTTTCTGATTAACCCTGAAGAGTTCATCTTGTTACATTTTGCCCGTTACAAGTCCAGTACAGTCGACATTTCCACAGCGACCACCTATTGCACTTAGGGCTGAAATACGTTTCTGTTGTTGTGTAAAAACACATGCGCTTTTGTATGTTTAAAAAAAAAACATATTTAAATACATTAGGCTACTTATGTTATGGTTATTATGTATATACTGTATATGACTATTCTGAAATAAATGTATTCTGTTGAAAATTTCTGAATGATACAGCTTCTTCTTCAATTCAAACTTTAAACCATAGATGTGCAGGAAATATTTTTTTGAGATATTAACATTTAAATAAAACTAGTAGAAACTAAGTGGAAATTGCCTCTGGAGGGCCAAAATAAATATAGTTAAAGTATTTAAAATTCATATTTATTTGACCCAAGGATTATTGCTCACGGCACGCTTGCGTCTGGGACGGGCAGAAACTAGGACCTGGATTTAGAGACAGCCCTGTCCACCCGTAAAAAAAAGCTAAGGCTGTAGCAGGGCAGTAATAATAAAAGACCTTTATTTAAACCAGGAGGGTCAATTGAGAACAAATTCTCATTTACAATGACAACCTGTGTAGTCCCTAAGCTACACGTATTCGACAGTCCAAACTGCAGTTGCAGGACGCTTGAATTGAGAGTATCAGCTAAGGCTAGGCCAGGCTAAACACTTCAATCCCTTTTGAAAACTTATCTTTGCTACGGTTCGACCCAATTAAATTGTGATTTTTCCTTTTCTATTGTTCACTATATTGATATGCGTTTCAGCTCATTATTTTTGTGTTTTTGTTTTTACTTGTCTATGGAGGGGACTTTAAATGAGAGATGTGTTATAAGCAGGGTTTTATTGTTATCACAGCGGTCTGTTCCCTTTGTGGTCAGGAACGCGAAAGGACCGTGCAAAAACGGTTAATCCCTTCAAGAAACCCGCAGTTCCTGGCTTTTTAACGGGGTATGCAGAGGGCTGGGCTTATTTACTAGTCTTCGAGGAGAGCGAGACCAGGCTTCCCCACTTTTACGAGTCACACCAGTTTAGAGGAGGAAGGAGTGCATTCTGGGAAAATCTATGGTGGCGCCAAACCATGACAGCGATGAGTAAAACTGACAGTGGGGGGTCTCTAAAAAGCAGAGAGGGGAATAGGTGTGTCCTGATATGCCTGCACTACTCCTCCACCCCCCCCACCACTTTTCCAAAAACATGAACCCCAACAGCAGCTGAACGTGGCCAGTTTGGGTTTTTTCCGGGGAGCAGCGTGACGGGTTAACATGCGTGTGCTCACTGGTGCGCACACTCATTCACACAACGTAATCCAGCTAACACCCACTGTGGATTAAGCCCGAGAACAAACAAGGAGGGAGAGAGAGAGGGACAGAACACGGAGAGGAAGAAAGAAAGACGGAGACGGAGAGAGGGGGAGGAAGAAAAAGACAGACGGAGAGAGAGGGAGTAGCACGTCGGAGCAGGAGGCGCGCAGGGGGGCGGGGGGGGAGGGAGAGGGGCCCGTCTCAGGGTGCAGCCTGTATCCTGCCTGGCTGCCAGACCACCCAAGGAGATGGGAGGGCGGGAAGAAGAGGGGGCAGGGCCTGGAGGTGATGAGCCGCGCCCCGCCCTGTCCTGTCCTTACACACCTCCCTATCGCTGCTCTCTCATTCTATACCTCTCAGTCAAAACACACTCGCGCACACGCACCGCACACACTCACACACACGCACCGCACACACGCATATGGACACACACACACACAAAGAGAGACAGAAAGAGGGATGAAGGAACAGAGGAAGAGAGAAAAGAATCTTCAGAGAAAGATGGAAACAGACAAAAAGAGAAAGTGTGAGAAACAGAGAGTGGCAGAGGGTGAACAGAACGGAGAGACAAAAAAGAGAGATGAAAATTCTGCAAAGGAGTGTTGAGCAGACCACAGCTATGTGGAGGGTTTTCTTCAGAGAGAGGGAGAGAGAGAAAAAAAAAAGAGAGGGAGGGGGAGAGAGAGGCAGGTTGTGTCAGGACTGGTGCATAGAGAGTTTAATCCCCTCTCTGAGCCACAGAGACTCACTGGAATGTTTACACACACGCACACACACACACACACACAACCTTACAGCGACAAAATGAGCCAGTGGCAACTAGGCTGAGAGTCACATGATCCCTTACCCGGACTAATACAGAACACAGGTCAAGCCAGATCTGAAACAACCCCTCCTAATCAATCATTCAACCAATCACAATGACACTGAAGACTGGCATACACACAGCTTGGGGGGTTTAAGAATTCGGCTTCAAACCAGGAGGCTGCAGGTTCGACTCAAGTGGGGCACTACCTTTGGCGCTTGAGCAGGGAGCTAACCTTGAACCTTAACCAGCTTCAGTGAAATATCCAGCTGTCCAAACATAAAAATGGCAGCTACGTACAAGCTCGCCACCGCCAACCGCCAAGCCAGTAATGGAGAATATAGAATCCAGTACCAAGCAGATCTTACATCACTATGACCATTGCTCACATATTCGCTGCATTTGGAAGAAGGGGGAAACGACAGTATACTGACCCCAGATCAGTTTTAGCACTCAATAAATCATGTTCACAGGAAGGGGGCTTGAGTTAAGCTGAACCCAGATCAGTCTGAGCATTCCAGACATAACAGTCATGCTTGGATGCTTGGAGGAAGGGGGTTAAAGTAAGCTGATCCTGAATCAGCTGTAGGGGGGGGGGGGCTATCTGTATTATGACAGCTGTCTCCCCAGGCTCTGGCAGTGCGTTTCGGCCTGCTGTCCCCGTCCGGTTCACGTTCAGGACGCCCTTAATCCCCCTCGAAGGCCCAACTTGTCTGCTTTCGAGGGTCCTGTGCCGGCACTGATTGATTGCAGGTGCAGTGCATGCCAACACGACCCCCGCCCTCCCTCGCCCTCCCCCGTCCTCCTTCGTCCGGCCCCCCGCCCATCCGCCCGGGGGGATAGGATTACCTGCAGCGGTACAAGGCCGCTGGTCTGACACAGGGTAGAGGGCAAATCCTAAACAGGGAGGACAGGGGGCGGAGTTAAAATTAAAAGGGAAAGGAGAGAGGGATATGGACTGAGGAGAAGAGAAGGGAAAAGAGGAGGAGAAGAGAGAAAACAGGAGATGTGGATGATAAAGAAGAGAGACAAGGGCGAGGGACAGAGAGAGCTGGATAGAGGGAGAGAGCTGGATAGAGGGAGAAAGAGAGAGAGAGAATACAGACCTGCAGAGAGAAGGCTCTCAGTGCTGGAATAGGGATGAGGGCAGCCATGAAGAAGGCGGTCACATTACTGATGGAGGTCAGGGTCACACTGGCTCCCGTCCGCTTCAGACACTCCCCCGTCCGGTCCTGCAGGGGGCGACACACACTTTCACAAACTGTCCCATATGTACAACACACACACACACGCTTTCACATACTGTCCCATATGTACAACACACACACACACACACACACCATGCACACAGACACACGCACACACACAGTGCTGCAGACTGCTGACAGCTTATACACAGTGATTGGTGAGCGTTTTAACTTTCCTTAAAGGGACTAATGCTCTCAGTCTGACTGACAGTGTAATGAGTCCTGGTAGTAAATCAGCTTCCTGTTTCTACTACACTCGTATGTGGAAAAAGTGGAAAGATTCTGAACTCCCATGCACATGCACACACACACACACTTGAATGCATAACCAAATGCACACATTCACCAAAGTTATGCGTCTTTGTAAAGTCTCCGTCTCTCAATGCCTCTCTCCTTCTGTCTCTCTCGCTCACATATACACACACACACACACAGCGAGAGTGTGCAGGGCCACACACAGTGAGGCTTGTCCTCATTGGCCCGCAGGCAGGAGAAATCATGTTCCTTCCCCTTCCAGCAGGAACACTTCACTTTAATTTTAACCACAGTGGGGAGGGGCTGGGCGAGAGGAAGGCGGAGCAAGGAGTCTGGGGGGGCGGGACCTGCATCCAGAGCCATCCCCCCATCATGAGCCCTCACAAACATAAAAACAAGCGAATACATGCTACCCTCGTCCCCCTCTCCGCCCGTTCGTCCGTCCTCTGACAAGTAGAAACCCCTCACTCTCCACCTAGGGATTATGGGTAACTGTTTTTCACAAGCCTCCGAGGTCTACCGCGCCGTCTCACGGCAACCAGGGAGAATGAAACACGTTTCTGTCCTTGTGTGTGTCTGTCTGTCTGGAGAGAAGCATTTCACTGCCCGATGAAAGACAACAGGGGCCCTGGAAGAAAGAAATCAGACTCATCTCTCTTTATCTCTCTCCACCACTCAAAAATGTAAACTTGTGTGCAAGAACAACATTTCTCTCTCTCTCTCCGTCTCTCTTTGTTCCTAGCCCTGAGGTGGCACACGTAATGAAAGAACGGCGGCTAGCAGCCACCGTACAACGCACCGAATCACGTACCACGTCGACTTCAAACGACGGCTGGCTGGCCCAGCCGGGTCTGTTAGAGATAGGGACGATCTTTCAGAAGCACCGTGCCGCGCTTCTCTTTGTTCCCCTGGTCTACGCTGTTTGAACTTTCATCACAAGCGCAGACAAGCGCTCACACATTCCAAAACACGAGAGATAACAGAAGCAAGAGAACGTGCCAGATGGACAAAGAGAGAGAAAGAGAAAGGGAGAGAGCTATTCTGTTGTTTTCTCACACGGTGATAAGATTGCGCGCTCGTGTGAAGGGAGAAACGTGCCCCAACACAGTTAAGTCCGACACTCAGCTCAGAACCTGAAGAGGACAGACTGTGACATCACAGTGACATCACAGTAGGCCCTTTCACACAGGACACGCTTTGTTGGCTTCAAAACGCGAGGAGCACTTACCTGTCTTGATTTTATGAAAGCCTCTGAAAAAGGCGTTGGAGGTGTCCTTTTTTGCTGTTGCTAGGCAACCGAACTCTGCTCCTGTCAATCACTTAGCTGACGTTGTTAATGGTGTTTTAGCGAACTAAGTTTACCTGAAAGTTTGCTTCATTATTTATCTTTAAAAAGCTGTGTCTAAGCCGAGTGCCTTGGATCGCTTATTTTTACCATGGTATTCACGATTAGTGAAATCGTATAACTCCGGGTGGGCTGAAACGGCAACTAATGTTACCAACTTACGTTTACACGGAACCGACAGGCAGAATCAAGGCCCGCCTCTTCTTTCATGCGATTGGACAGAAGAGAAAAAAGTGACAGTGATGTAGTGCGCTTTTTCCTCGGAGCGCTTCAAGATAAGATCATTTCAACTACGTGCGCACCAAACGTTTTTCTAAAACATTTTTCTAAAACATTTTTCTGACATATTTCCAACTGAAAAAAGTGTTGCGCGACACTTTTTCTCAGTGTCGCACACCTCTATAATGTAGTTATGTCGCGGAGAATGTCATAATAGAATGACTGACTTCCTAAAATATTTGAAATGTCTTCGTCCAGCATTTCGTGCATCTGTTCGACAAGAACATATTTGCCCTGGTTTTCCCTCATTTGGTATATGGGACAGACGAAACATATTATTTTTTCCGTTCACAGAAAAAAATGTCCTTGATTTATAATTTCTTCCTCCAAAATATCAATAATTTCACAGAGCACCACCATTTTTTTACAAAATGTAAACAAGCGGTCAGAAGTTTAGCGCCTCGTTATCATAGAATCAACAGAACCCTCATCGCAGACCTTCGCCAAAGTATCAATGCCAAACATCATGCGACACCTTCATTTTGTCGCTCGACACTTGTCGAAAGGGTAGGGCAAGAAGTATAAATAGGCTTTACTACTGCAATATGGCAGCTCAAGACCTAGCAACATCTGTGGAAATGTTCCGTTTCGACCTTAGTCTGAACAAAGCCGTAACACAACTGGACCAACCACTTCTTTTTCGCTAAGACATCCATCCAGACATGTTATTTCTTGCTACTGTGAAAAATAAGAAAGTAAATGGACCACGTTCACCAATTCAATAATATCCTACCTTAATAACTAGTACACACTGTCACACATCCATGTCATATAGTTACACAAAAGTTTCTGAAGTTCACAGGTGCACATGCACATTAAAATATGTGAGGACGTTAGCGGTTTTGATTCGCTCTTTCTTCATTAGTTACTTGGCAAACATTAGCTAGCTTCTCTGGCAAGTATGCCAGAGTTAACAAAATCATACCTCACTGGTACTATACCCATGTGTCTTGGTTATTCTCTTGACAAACTTCCATAGCTATTTTGGAGGATTTAACAGCCACTTGTTCAGTCAACAATTATTGTGCGAATGCTATCGACCTGGTAAAATGCCAAATAATCCTCAGTTGTGTGAACAAGAGAAGCCAATAGATTGCCGGAAATGTTGATATGACAACGTTCCCTGTTCTTTGTGTGAACTGGCTAATGACACCAATTAGTATAGAATCCACTTCCTTTTTTTTTTCTTTCTAAATTTGTTTCAGATTTTTCCGTTTTATCCAAATTTTGTAGCCAATTGTACCCTAGTATGATTCAATTCCCTGTGTGTACTGCTGAGAATTTTCCGCTACACAACCGCGTCGGCCAGCAGTAGGACGGAGGTCCGCACGTCTTCTTCAAGACATGACTCCTCGTGCCCCTGACCGTGAGTCCAGCACTGCACGGAGCCGCTAGGTGCGCAACGATTCTCCCCACCGAGTCCCTCCCGCCACCCCGTGAGCGGCCGCCCAATTTGCCGCTCCCTCAAGGCACCGGGCGTGAACGCGGGCCCTCGTTGTGCAACTGTATTGACTCAAAGTCGATGCTTTTACCGCTGCGCCACGTCATGAGCACTTATCCTGTTTATTTTTAATGGAAAGACTTCAAGTCCAGCTTTTGATGAGCTGCTATGTATGTGATATTCAAGCCATTCATTCTGATTGGTTTCGCTCCGCCACTCGGTCAGTTCCAGTAGCCCCACCCCCTAGGGGAGGAGGGTAAATTCTCACCTCAAACGGAATGCGTTTGTTCTGGCCCGTCTCGCTGAAGGCGTGAGCCAGGAGGAAGACGTCGTCCACCCCAACGCCAAGAGCAAGGAAGGGCAAAACCTGAGCACAAAAACCCATCAGGCTCGTCATTACATACGCACAGACAGAGGCGGCTGATTGGCTGTCGCTGGGCAGAGTGGGCGGTACCTGAGTGGTGGCGGCATTGAAGGAGATGCCAAGCAGAGAGCACAGCCCAAGTCCAGCCGCTACGGACAGCGCCACCAGTAGGACACCCGCCAACCCAACGGCACCCTGGGATTTGGCACAGTCCCAGCGGAGCATGGTGAGACAGGCATAAGCGAGCTGGGGAAAGGAGAGAGACACCAGTGTGAACACACACACACACACACACACACATATGCACACACCACACTTACACACGCACGCACGCACATATACACACAAATGCACACAAACAAATGCAGGCACTCATAAACCTAACACACAAACATCTCAGTATATACAGAAACAAACCGCTCCAATATAAATTTTTCCAGTGCTATAAACACACGCTAGCACACAAGCGCAAGCACACCATTATAAATCCACTTCTTCATACTCATAGGCAGTTTGTCTACAGACAGACAGATGGACAGCAGGACAAACAGTCTCACCATGAGCAGGTAACCGCTGGCCACGCGGATCACACTGATCTCAGAAAAGGACTTGAGGATGTCCTCTAAGGTAGTAGTCGTGAAAGTGAGCACCTTCTGGGAGGAGTTAATAGGAACGCTCTTCTGGATAGCCTGGGGAGAAGACAGGAAGTGAGATGTCATGCTTAACAGGAAGAAGGAAAAGACAGGAAAAACAACAGGAAACAGACAACAGGAAATAAAATAAAAGGAAACAAGAAATAAAAAAACAGGAAATAGATAATATAAAACAGGAAGTAGCCAGCAGGAAACTCCCACTCTCATTTATAAAGAAAACCTGATAACCACACAACACATAGACAACACACACACACACACACACACACACACACACACACACACAGTGAGTTTTAAACGGTGAATAATGAAGAGTAAGAATGTATTTCACAGTGAGTATTACGTGTAGTAAGGAGCTGTCTGCAAGTCCAGCAGAAAAGTCCCCAAAGATTTGAAATAAAACAAAGATAATGCGCACAGCTGCGCATGCAGAGGATATGCAATCACAATCCTGGCTCAAGATCTGCGCAGCTGGAGGCATCTGTCCAGCTGCGACTGGCTTTCTCAAGGGGAAGCTGCAAGCCAAATTTGTAAATAATGTTTTAAAAAAAAAAAAGAAGAAAGATCCTACACAACTGTCAACAGACTTTGGTCCATTGTTTTTACCAGGTTGTCTCTATCCAATTAATGAGCTTTTCAGGAGGACAGAGAGAGAACCTCTGCTTCCACTTCTGCTACTGTAGCTCAGGCCACGCCCTTCCCCGTGATAGATGGGGGCGTTACAAACGGACGCAGCGGCCTCGTCTGCGGTCGACCCCCCCGCTAGGCGGGGTCACACCGCGCTGAGCAGAAGTCAGGGCCCTCGAAAACAAAGACCAGATGATGTCACACGTAAACCGACCAATGGGGACCCCATCTGCGGGAGAGACCCGACGCCCTGCTAATGTATTCCAGACGTCCCGTCCGTCGCAGCTGGGCCGGGCCCATGACTGACCGCCACCCCGGAGCAGTCTGCGCCCCTTTTACCGGGCCATTGAATAAGGGCGTGGCCCATCACCCCAGAGTGGAGGGTTCAGCTTTACTCTCTTAGGTTAAAAATAGAGGGGGGTGGTGGTCTTGTACATGTTAACGCTGCATGGGAGGCTCAATACCACAAGTACAGTTCATAGCAGGAAACACACACATGGACACAGCACTCTAACCTCCACACAGCATACAGTGAGATGTGCGTGTGTGTGTTAAGTGCATGTGTGTTAAGCGTGCGTGTGCATGTGTGTTAAGCACATACTGTATATTAAGCATGTGTGCATGTGTGTGCCTGTGTGTTAAGCACATGTTTTAACTGTGTGTGTGTGTGTGTGTGTGTATGAATGTTAGGGGTGTGTGTGCACGTGTGCGTGCATGTGTGCATTTAGGCATGTGTGTGTGCACACATGCTTGTGTGTGTGTATGTGTGTGTGTACCTCTGAGTATCTGCGCTGCCAGGCCTCCAGGATGGCAGCTGCTTTGTCTTGGTTCCAGTTGATGAGGGAGACGTCGCTGTAGCCCTTCCAGTGTTCATACATCTGCTTAGGAGTCATCAACTGAAACATAGTCTGTAGGGCCTGAGCACTGAGAGAGAAAGAGAGAGAAAGAGAGAGAGAAAGAGAGAGAAAGAGAGAGAAAGAGAGAGAGAGAGAGAGAGAGAGAGAGAGAGAGAGAGAGAGAGAGAGAGAGAGAGAGAGAGAGAGAGAGAGAGAGAGAGGGTTCATGAAATGGTGTGTCATAATCTTGTACTGTTAATAACATCATTTCTGAATCCCCCTCCTTCTGCTAGTCTCTCCCTACTGCTCCCCTTACCTCAGGAGTCTGCCACTGCCGTTCTTGATGGCTCCGCCCACAATCAGCTCCTCTTGCCAGTGCATGTACTTCCTGGATAGGCCGTGGCAGCCACCAGTCAGCACGCGTGTGATGTCAAACGGCTGCAGGGGAACGAGAAAGAGACGCCAATCAGGAGGGCCTTCAACCGGAGCTCTGCCTCACGGCCACGGGAACAGGGTACGCATATAAGGGGTGTGCATGTATTTTATGGGGTGCGCATGTTTTAAAGGGTGCGTGTTTGGGTAAGGGGTGTGAGTTTGGATAAAGGGTGTGTGTTTGGATAAGAAGTGCTTGTATTTTAAAGGGTGCACATTTGGGTAAGGGGTGGGCGTTTGGGTAAGGGGTGGGCGTTTGGGTAAGGGGTGGGCGTTTGGGTAAGGGGTGGGCATTTGGGTAAGGGGTGGGCGTTTGTGTAAGGGGTAGGCGTTTGGGTAAGAAGTGGGCGTTTGGGTTAGGGGTGCGCGTTTGGTTAAGGGGTGCGCGTTTGGGTCCCTTACCCGTGTGGTATTCTTGTTGGGTGCGGTGGAGGGGCAGTCCGGGTCAGCCGGATTCAGGCAGGGCCGGTCCATGTACCCGTGACCGACCTCTGCCTTCTGCAGCATCTCCTCCCAGCTGTCCACTGCGTAGTTCAGGCGCCGCAGGTCCCCCAAGAACTCCATGGGGTCAAAGTTTGTCCACTGCATAGGGGGTCGGCCTCTGCGGACAAAACACAGCCACCGGACCGTGCCTTAATCACCCCCAAACTTCGCACTCATGTCCCCTCACAGAACTCTGCTCTAGGGGGCAGTGTAGAGCAGAACTTTGCTCTAGGGGGCAGTGTAGAGCTGTGGTAAAAAGTGTATTTTTAAGCTGTGTAAGTAGATCATGATAAGCATGGTCTAAGCATGTACATGTGACTGACTTCTTGCCCTGATATCCCAACTTTACCTGTACAACACACAGTTCACTCTGATATCCACCTGTACAGAAAACTGTTCATTGTGTTATCCACCTGTACAAAACACTGCTAATTGATATTTACCTGTATAAAACAATGTTCATCGATATCCACCTCTATAGAATGCTGCTCGTTGTGATATCTACCTGTACAGAACACTGTTCATTATATCTACCTGTACAGAACCCTGCTAATTATTATCTAATTGTACAGAACCCTGCTAATTATGATATCTACCTGTACAGAACACTGCTCATTGCGATATCTACCTGTACAAAACACTGCTAATTGATATTTAATTGTACAGAACACTGCTAATTATGACTAATTATGATATCTACCTGTACAAAACAATGCTAATGCCTATCAACCTGAACAGAACACTGCCCATTGATATATACCTGTACAGAACACTGCTAATTGTGATATCTACCTGTACAGGACACTGCTCATTGATATCTACCTGTACAGAACACTGCTCATTGATATCTACCTGGACAGAACACTGCTAATTGATATCTACCTGTACAGAACACTGCTAATTGTAATATCTACCTGTACAGAACACTGCTAATTGTGATATCTACCTGTACAGAACACTGCTCATTGATATCTACCTGGACAGAACACTGCTAATTGATATCTACCTGTACAGTCTCTGTTCAGTCTGATATAAAGCCGTAAGAGTTGCTCATACAGGATTAGACACTGAAACATGGTGCAACATTTCTACTACTGAAACAACATTTCATTCTATCTGCAGAGATGTGATTCATGGCCTCGTAAGAGGGAGGAAGCGCTTGGGTTTCAGCCTGTGTGGAGTCTCCCTTTAACCAAATGAAATTAATCACACAGCCATCCTTCACTCCCACTAACCAAACCACAGACCAGTGCATTTGGTGTCATTTTGGCTGTGAAAGAGGGTCACTCCACCCTGTCTCTCTCTCTCTATCACTTCAATTTCAGTTTTCACTCCAATTTTAAGACACCTAAAAACATGGCACGGTGTTCCCAAAGCAAGAGGGAAGAATCTACAGCAGATAATAGTTACATGACTGAATTTTGTGGAGGGAATAAGGCAGAAAACAGGGTATACATGTTTCTGTCCCCTCTATCATTCTCTCTACCCAATGTGCATCTCTGTCTTTCTCTCTCTTCCCCCCTCTCTCTCTTTCTCTCATCCCCCCGTGCAGTTCTGGCTGTCTCACTGTGGTTTAGGCCACATTGTATGTGCTTAACCAGGCTTGAGTCTTTATTCTGGGCCTCCCAAGCAGAACACAGTGAAATGCTTATTTTCTGTGTGTGCTGAGAGAGCAGCTCTGGTCTGCATTAGTACAGCAGTAAACCTTCTGCAGTGCCTTCAGTTACAATCTATATGGTATTCACTAGCCACTGCTGTTACAATGGAGCCAGCATTGTGTAACACATGCACGCACGCACGCACGCTATATTTTTTTATATCAAACAAAAAAGAATGACTACTTACGGAAGATAAAACATTCCTGAGTGGAGTTTTGCACCTTCCCAGAAGCAATCCAAAGGTGTGATTATTAAACATGGATATAATTTTTCAATAATCTGAAATGACACAAAGGACATCAATCAGGTCTTCTGTTTTTCAAACTGTTGTTTTTTACTCTTTATGAATAGTAATGAATCAAATCCAATCAGTTCACCTGATCGATAACGTTTGCTTCTGTAACAACGATTTCTCCTGATTTGAAGCATAAATGTTCCAAATCCCACTGTCTGAAAAGAGAAAAATTCACATGAAGCATAGTTAATATTTCACATCTATGGACAATTTCAGCACACAAAAAAAACAACAAAAAAAAAACATGATATCAAGGTACATGCTTCCATACATACAATATAATATTTTTACGACATGGACATGCATTCAGGTACTCTTCACCCCTTTGTGCAGATGCCATATTTAGTCAATCCTCACCTTTTTAGGGGGTGTTCTATTTAAGGCTTTATAACTCCAGGTGTGCATCAAAGAAATTTGGAAAATGGCTTAAAAAAAGCATGAAAGTTGTACCATTTAATGTACCAATACTTAGATTCGTTTATTTTCATAATTTAAGCTAAAATAAAGTGCCACAAATGCAAAAAAAATCTTCTTTAGTTTGCAATGAAATTGGGTAACAACAATTACGCCTTGGTGAGCAAATGTACATTCTTGCATTTTCTGTAGTTGTTTTCGTAAAACTAAACTAATAAAATAAAAATTATGTCACGCCCAGCTGTAATTTATTGTTCAAAGCATCCAATAAAACATTCAAACACCGTTGTGAAGGTTATAATGTCCTCTATTGGATAAAAGTTATGGAATACATAAAAGCTGCACAAACAGCTGGTGGGGATTTACCCGTGGAATTTTCAGAAGGTGTACTAGCGTTATTAAGGGGTGAGTATTTCTCAAACGGATTGTCCAAGAATATAAATGACCACTGAATTTTGAAAGAGATATCTCTATGTGTAAAACCAATGGTAGAATTGTATATTCATTTCATATTTAGTAGCAGATATTGATAATAGAATGACGTGGTATAATTACAAGAATTTCACTTGTTAGGTGTGGTTGTGAAACCACACTTTTTGTTATTCACCATACTTATTATTATTCTGCCACTTTTTGAGAACCTATCTCCTCCTATACCATTCACACCATGGACACCCTTCATATATTATACCTTTATACACCCTCCAAGTTGCTATTAGTTTTTACCTTTATACCATATACTCTTTTTCAGATAATTTACCTTTTATCACCAAAAAAAGTCAATGGGCACATTTTGAAAACTGACGCAATAGAATGTGGATGCTGTAACATATTACACTGCTTATGACATCACAATGCCTTCCTCTACCATACTGTTATGACCCAACAATACTATCCCAGATTATATGACATTGGTCGCGTTAAGTAACTGAAGCTAACTGAGTAGCTCACGGTGAGACTTTTAAATCACTTAAAGTTCTGCTCTACGTGAGTGCTGAGCAACTGTCAACAACTGTCTGAGTTTGGAAAAATGGAGACGAGAAATTCCATAGCTAAAGACGTAGCCTACTTCCGTCTCTGATCCAAATCCCAAGTGCTCAGCAACACTTTGAGCGACTCAGTGATCGAAACTGAGCAACCCGTTAAGTGCGTTCTTTGCTCTGACCGAAGCTGAGCCGCTCAGTTCGCCTACTTAACGCCTTACCTTTTAGTGCTTTCATCACAATTCAATACTTCTTTGTATCACTTCAAGATTCCTTAGACTACCTACCAAAAAATACATCGCCATATTTTAACACTTTCACCTTCTTTTGATCCCATTATACCGCATTACCACCTCACACTATAGGCTACCATATTACCATCTTTCTACATCTTTCTCCAGCAATTGATAACACTGTGAAGCAACAACACCTACAATTTCTTTAGGAATTATTCATCTAATAGTCTACTATTTTGCTATCGAGTGAGTAGGGATTTTTACGGCTGTATTGGCATATGTTCTGGCTATTGTTGGCTTTATCTTGTTGCTATGATGGAATACAAATTTTTGGTGGTGAAAAAATATTTTTATGAACTCACAGATAGATCCTATTGTCCACAGTGTCTCTCATAGGTCTGTATAGTTGCAGGTGAGACTGGGTGTTAAATGGACTAGCTAGCTACGCGACAATATTGGCACCAAGATATTCTGTATTCTGCAAAAACGCATACTAATAAAGTTAGAACACAGACTTTGTTGTTTGCACCCATAGTTTGGTTGCAAGCAGGTGTGTGGATCTTAAGGATTTTTGGCATGTAACTAACCCTATTTGTAACACTATAAACAAACGTTTTCTCTTAATTTGTTCCGATTTCTTAAAGTGATGGTCAAGGGATTCAAAAAGATTCTAATAACTACAACATATCACAGAGGGGTATGTCCACTACACACCCACCAAATATATTTTCAAGAAAATGTGAATAGGTATATTAATATACATCTCAAAGTCAGCTAAAAAAGGATTGTAGGGGTGTGGTCTAAATCCACACCCTCAACTCGAGTGCCATCGACGTCATCCAGCCCTACATGTTTGAACCACAGGACTTATACAGTTCTGTGGTTTGAACCATATGTTTGAACCCAAGCTCGCAATCAAAGTTAAGTTAACTTAAACGCTAAGCCGACATTTCACCAAATGCATGTTCCACACAAATCATTAAATAATGGTAGGTTTTTATCGAGTTTTAACAGTGGCGGGCCGTCAGGGCCAGCAAGGCCTTCTCTGCTGGCCTAAACATCATCAGAATATAAATTTAATTTTGATATATTTTTTCCACAAATATGTATTAAATTATTCCCCATAGTCTATTCTCTTCATTTCATAGCTTTTCTCTTGGTTGCGCTGCTTCCAGCCTCAGATCGAGATTTGGAGGGCTGGCCTTTATGTTAGAGCTTTTATCCAATCATATTTCAGCCATAATGTGTTGCCAGGGTCCAAGAAATCTGCCCTTAGGCCTTCAGAATCGACAGTGCGGGCGCCTGTAGCTTAAAGTGAACCGAAACAACCCTGTGGTGTTAACCAATCAGATTTCGAATTGGCGACACCGGGGCCAGCTAGCAGGCGTACGATAACGTCAGCACGTGCACGTCTTTTGATTGGATACGCACTATTGAGAGGCAGAGCTATCGCAGAGACAGCAAACTAATTTGAACGAGATTTCTACAAGCTGTTTTTTTTCAACCCACAATGGCTGAAGGAGGAGAAGCGATCGATTTGGTCGCAGATATAATTACAACGCTATTTTCAAGACGAACCTTTCAAGAAAAGCTAGACATCGTTAGAAGAGAACGGCCAACTCCGACGCTAGCGAGCCGACGCTAGCGAGTCAAAGTGGACATTCAAGGCTAGGAATACACTTTCACCACTGTCGCAAATATATCCTCTTGAACAAATGCAAATTATTTGTTTGTTTTCTTTTATTTTCAGTGAATAGTTTATGTGTCTTTATCGTCACGTTTCTTAAATGAAACTGCTTTGGGTGCGACAATGCGCTGTTTAGCGAACAAACTTGTTAAAGCTAACATACTTTTGGTGGACTTAATAAAACTTTGTAGACTAATCCCTTAAAAGCGATTTTTATTTAAAAGTTTTGACAGTATCCAAGCGATCTTAAAGCTGGTAGTTTAACACTCTTAATTGTAAATGCGGATTTATTGATTATAAATGCTTCGGAAATATTAATATAACTCTGTTGTAGCCTACTTGACTATGTTAAGGTGATGCAACGCCCGGTTATACTGCGTTTCTGTCTAAATGTATAGTTTCTAGAGCCATGGCGTCATAATGATGGTATTAAGAGGTGGAATAATTCAGGTAGGACTGTGTAGGACATCACTGAAGGCCTAGGTGTGAAATGCACGGCCCGCCACTGAGTTTTAAAAATTTATTTAAAGGCCCATTCATTCATTTCGGTTGCTAATCGAACAAAAATGACGTGCATGACAACTAAGTAGCCTACTTCAGTGGATAATGGTTCTCGTCTATTTTTGTGACTGTAACCTGCCACTGACAATATGACTAAACCATTTCCAAGGCATGGTTTATTTGGCAAAATCTTAACTATCTATTCTTTTCAATTATTATCTGACGATTGAGCAGTGCACCAAGTAAAAACGACGCGTGAGTGATTAGTTCGTTTCCATGCTGAGCTGTGCAAGAAGCAAGCTAATGTCACTAGCTAGCACCACAGAGGGATGGATAAAAAGGTGGGGAAAGAGATTGGGAGAGGGATAAAATTGGTATACGGATAAGGAGAGCGGAAAAAAATAAACACTTTAGCTAACTATCTATTCAAAAACTAATAACACGGACAACTATTCTTAAGAGAAAACAAAACGAGTGTTTGGCTCAGACTCAAAGAGGATTTCTTAGCGGGACAGGACAATTTTATTCGCCTCAAACTAAAAGAGGAGTTATGTAATGAGACTAAAATATGTATTGGTTGGAGTTTCATGTCTACGTAGCCATGGACAATTTCGACTCCACCCTTTTTTTCAGCACACAGGAATAACAAGATATAGACAGACTGAAATTGAATGAGTTTGCAATGGAATTTATTCCTCGCGCTTTATTGGTGCTCAATACATACCTTAATAGCCATAAATAACGTGGTTATACGCATATTATAGATTTTCCTTGACCATCACTTTAATATTCACAGTATTCAAGTTGTTAGCTAAGAGTAGCACTATTTTAATCAATGACACAATAATATAACAATAGGTATATTCTAATATCTAACCACTTAGAATGAGGGAACAATTAATTTTGTAACTGAAAGTGACCAAAGACTATCTCAACCAGTGTAAATTGGCAAGAGAATATAATAAGAATACAGGGTATTATGCAAAAAGATATACATTTTAAATAGTGGAAAAAAAAAACATTCAGTGCTGCTCAAAAGTTTGTGAACCCTTTCGAATTTTCTGTATATCTGCATAGATTCGATCTAAAATGTGATCAAATCTTCATCTAAGTCCTAAAACTTGATAAAGTGAACCCAGCTCAACAAAAAACACAAAAAACATTATTCTTTTATAATTTATTTATTGAGCAAAATTATCCAACATTAAATGCTTTGTTGGCAAAAGTATGTGAACCCTTGGATCATACGTATTTTTAAAGTATAATTTTTAATATTTGCTCATATATCCTTTGCATGCTGTTACTTCCTGAAGTCTGTGACCCATCGATATCAAAAAAACTCTCTATATCTTATTTTTAGGTACTGTTAAAAGCGATACTATAACCTCTCTGCATTTGAATGGATCTCTATGGGAATTGGGGGGTGAGACTAGATTCAGAAACCATCACTCTGCGGCCAGATATGAGATATAAGTAAACTTGTATTCTCAAGTCTTATAAAGGTAAACCTCGTAGAGGTTAGCTCACCCCATACACAGGTAAAGTTGTGTATCATCTGATATGCAGGTAAAAGTGCTCTCATCTGTTATATAGGTGAACTTCCACCTATTATAGAGGTGAACTCACCTGTTACACTTAAATGCGCTCTCTTACCTGTCATACAAGTAAAGGAGCTATCACCTGTTATACAGGTAAAGGTGTTCTCTCACCTGTTGTACATGTAAACTTGCACTCTGCTAGCCTTGAGGGCGGAGTCCAGGTGTTGCCGTAGCGCCTCCACAGTCAGGATGTTGGCGCCCTCCTCTCTGGGGGTCTGAATCATCAGCTGGGGGCTGAACATGGCCTCCTCTCCCATCTGCTGCCGGGTGTACTGCAACTCCCGATTTACCCTGCCCCCCACTGAGAGAGAGAACACACACGTTACACACACACACACACACACACACACACACACACACACACACACACTGCAACTCCTGATTTACCCTGCACCCCACTGAGAGAGAACACACACGTTACACACACACACACACTGCAACTCCTGATTTACCCAGCCCCCCACTGAGAGAAAACACACAGGTTACACACACACACACACACTGCAACTCCTGATTTACCCTGCCCCCCACTGAGAGAGAGAACACACACGTTACACACACACACACACACACACACTGCAACTCCTGATTTACCCTGCCCCCCACTGAGAGAAAGAACACACACGTTACACACACACACACACACAGAACTTTAAGTGATCTATGTATATCTGCATAGATTCGATCTAAAATGTGATCAAATCTTCATCTAAGTCCTAAGACTTGATTTACCCAGCCCCCCACTGAGAGAAAACACACACGTTACACACACACACACACACACACTGCAACTCCTGATTTACCCTGCCCCCCACTGAGAGAGAGAACACACACATTACACACACACACACACACACACACACACACACCTGATTTACCCGGACCTCTACTGAGAGAGAGAACACATACAGTGCCCTCCACTATTATTGGCACCCCTGGTAAAGATGAGTAAAAAGGATTATAAAAAATTCACCGTTTGGTGAATTAGCTTAATCTCACACTGAAAAAAATCCAACCTTTAATTGACGTAAATTTATTATGAGAAAAAAAATCCCTCATCAAGAAATAATAATAATAAAAAGTCATTATTTTTAATATTTGGTTGCATATCCTTTGCATGCCATGACTTTCTGATGTCTGTGACCCAACAACATCAAAAAACTGTTGATATCTTATTTTCTGGTACTCTTACAAGCGATAATATAACGTCTCTACATTTGAATGGATCTCTATGGAAATTGGGGGATGGGACTAGATTTAGCTGTAAATTACACTGGAACAGTATGGAACACGTGGTTGGCTAAATGGCCCTAAGTTATCAAAGGTCTGACGTATGAAACAAGCCTTAAACCATCACTCTGCTGCCAGAAATACAGTAGATATGGATGGATAACTTGAAGGGTTTCTTTTCCTGACTTATTTTTCCATTGAGTTCAATAGGAACATTTGTCAGGAGAAACAACCCTTAAAGTGATCCATTCATATCTACTGCATATCTGGCAGCAGAGTGATGGTTTGAGGCTCGATTGATACCTCAGACCCTTGATGACTTACAGCCATTTTACCAACAATGTATTCCATACTGTTCCAGCATAATTTACAGCTAAATCTAGTCCCACTCCCCAATTCCCACAGAGATCCATTCAAATGCAGAGACATTATTTTATCGCTTGTAAAGAGTACCAGAAGATAAGATATCAAGTGTATTTTTATGTTGTTGGGTCACAGACATCAGAAAGTCATGGCATGCACTGGATATGCAACCAAATATTAAAAAGGATTACTTTATTCTATAGATAAATACAGGGGTGCCAATAATTGTGTTTTTGTTAAAATAATTATTTCTTAATAAGGGATTTTTTTTTCTCATAATAAATTAACTTCAATTAAAAGTTGGATTTTTCTAATTTTTTTCAGTGTGAGATTAAGCTAATTCACCGAACGGTGAATTTTGTATAACCTTTTACTCATCTTTACCAGGGGTGCCAATAATAGTAGAGGGCACTGTGCGTTACACACACACACACACACACACACACACTGCAGCTCCTTGTTTACCCGGACCGCCACTGAGAGCACACGTTACAAACACACACATTATACAGACACACATGCACACTCCCACATTATACACACCTTAAACCAAATTCCATACTTATCTTAAAATAAAAAAAAACAAGTTAGTATCCAAGGCCGAAGAATTCCCTTAAGTGGAGACTGTAGTGGAGTGTAAAGCATTAGGTCTGGGGTCTGCTCTGTGTATGGAGTAAATTACTGATTTCAACTCCCAGCTGTATTAAAGGACAGTGGATAAAGTACAAGATTCTGCTTCACAAATATATAATCATGGTGATGATGATGATGCTGAATAAGAGGATCTGACAGGAGCGGCAGGTCACCTTTTCAAATAAGTTTAACATGCCTGAACAGAGAAACAGACTTAATCCACATGACAGGATGGGCACAATGTCAAACACTCTCCAAACTCAACTGAACTCACTCTCCAAACTCAAATCAAGTCAAACTCTCCTAACTCAACTTAACTTAAGCTCTCCTAACTCAACTCAAGCTCTCCTAACTCAACTTAACTTAAGCTCTCCTAACTCAACTCAAGCTCTCCTAACTCAACTTAACTTAAGCTCTCCTAACTCAACTTAACTTAAGCTCTCCTAACTCAATTCAAGCTCTCCTAACTCAACTTAACTTAAGCTCTCCTGACTCAACTTAAGCTCTCCTGACTCAACTCAAGCTCTCCAAACTCAACTCAACTCAAGCTCTCCAAACTCAACTCAACAGATAGACACAAAGCATGTGGGACAGGGACAACTGAGTGATCTGGGCCAGAACAGCCTTGCTCTGCTGGAGGTAAGCTTAGCACCACGCCCAGTCGCCCACACTGCAATTTAGAAAGCAGCACGTACCACTGGGCTGAACACAATGTACACACAAGTGGCACGTGAGTGGCTTTCAATGGCTACTCATATTATCAGAACTTAGCAGGACATATGCACAAAGATCACAAATAGCAGCTAGCATCTCACATCTCACAATACTGGACATTAGAATATCCAGCTTAAACTGCCTTTAACTGTACCTGAAGACAGCAGAGATGGTCGATTACTGTGTGCTGCAACAAATAGAATTAGCAGAACAAATAACCATATGTTACTGGCACAACACACACGCAGGACTTCAGGACTTAAGTTAGCTATAACAATATATAAAAAAGCCGAAGGTGTGTTCCAGTTTGCAGGTAACAGAATATTGTTACATATGTTACAGCACGCTGCATACATGCAAACATAAATGTAAGGTGTTTGTTAGGACATTTCCTGGACTTTTCAATATGCAATCCAGTCTTTTCTTCAAGATTGGATTGAGGTTTCACTAATAAAATTTGACTGCGTTTGAAACTGGACTGTGTATGACGGAGCAGAACAACTGCAAAATCATTCGAATAATAAACACATATTACAGATGAAAATTGTAGCCCATGTTAATTAGGCCTACATTTCAGTTAGCTAAGGTTTATTTGACCAACACAGCTTACATTCTTTCCAAACAATCCATTTACACAGCTGTATATTTTACTGAAGCAGTTTGGGTTAAGTACCTTGCTCAAGGGCACAACGGCAGCGCCCCATCTGGGAATCAAACCCGCAACCGCGGAATTACAAGCAGTTTTCTAAGCGTTTTGCTACACTGCCACCCCAACACAACTCGCACATAACGCACACGTCAAGAAACCAATAACAGGTCCAGCTTTCTCATCAGATGCTGAGCAGAGAGTCCATGGAACTTTCACACACCTGACGAGTGTGTGGATTGGCCACACGGTCTGATATTGAACCCGGACTGTGCCGGCGCCGACCGATGCAAAATGCGATGCAAAACTGGCGCAAGCACCCCCTTAGGAGGGAGGGTTTTAGCTGGCCGGTATGACCACATTGTGCACCAGTGACCCCTGCTGGTTAACCAGATGCTCGCTGTTTCCTCTTGTGATTAACTTTACAGGGCGAGTATGATTGGGAGAAAAAAGGGGGAAGCAGTGTGTGTGTGTGTGTGTGTGTGTGTGTGTGTGTGTGTGTGTGTGTGTGTGTGTGTGTGTGTGTGTGTGTGTGTGTGTGTGTGTGTGTGTGTGTGTGTGTGTGTGTGTGTGTGTGTGTGTGTGTGTGTGTGTGTGTGTGTGTGTGTGTGTCAGCCAATTCACCAGGTTTACTGTTCAAATATTTCCACTTTTCTCCCAGCAATGATTTGAATTTCTAAGACTAAAAACAGTAGAAGTCAAAGATGTAACCAGTCTGTATGTCTATAGTCTGTCGACGATGTAATGCTGGATTTTATATTCGTTTGTATTACTTTTCACTGAAATCATCAAAATGACAAAACTAAAATATTACAATACTGGTATTTTATTTATTTTATTTATGTAATCTGAGAAAAAAATTAAATCTAAATCTGAACTTTCAGATGCAAACACAACATTCCAATATGATATTCCAGTGTAAAATTCCGATGGCACATTCCAATTCCACGGGACAGTTTCCCGTTTGGCCTGTGAGCCAGACCTCCCAGACTGACACATGCTAGCGCTGGCTAGCCCCTCTCCATTTCCAAATCAAATTTAATCCATCACTTCTACTCTGCACAACATCAGAAAACGCCACCGTTTTTTTTCTTTTAAAACATAAACCTCAAGAGATATTTACATAAACTAATGAAGAACATTAGAAAGTTAAAACTAAGAAATGAAACTTTCAGCACTTTAATTTTCTGCTTACATGTGTACTCACACCAGTTAGAAATGTGAAACTTGTGGGTGGGGGCATAGGCTTCTTTGGGGGCAGAAACCGATTACAGGCCTGGGAACCCCCCCCCCCCCCAAGTTATTTTGTAGAGGATAAAACCTGTTACACTTTACATGCTTTAATCCAATTTAACAATTGTGCCTCGATTCATGAACAGACATTGGTTGAATATTTTTGGACAATTGTAATCTTATTAAAGTTTAAAACAGGCATGCTATTCTGTCAGTGGGACCACCCAAGCAGACAAAAAACAGGAGGGGGGGGGGGTGCTTTTTGTATGTGTGTGTCAGGGGGGGTGGCTCCCTGTGTCCACAAGCATTATGGAAATACTCTTGATTTCTTTTTCTTTTTTTTTTTTTGGATCCTAAAAAGCATTCCCATGTGATCCTGCTTTCTCCGGCATGTTTATAATATCCATCATTAATAACAGCTTCAAGCTAACCAGGCTCCTGTGCTTCTCCCTGCTTTTTCACCGGCCGCAGCCTGTCTCCATTACACTCCAAACAAGCCCGCACGTCACAGATTTATGGGCTGAAACAAACGCTAACAAGTCCTCCGCTTTCCCACCACGTTTTTGTATATAAACATGCTAGAAAAATAAAGCTCGTGGGCCCGTCGGCTCATGCGATTGTTAATGTTCCTCGACGAAGCGCTGAAACGGCACGTCCTTTCTCACGGTATCGCGCTGCATTCGTCAAGCCCCAAAGACGCGTGAAACGTTCGTAACGCAGGCTAATTATTCCTCGGTTGCTCTCTTCCAGAGAACTGACAACCCTGCCACGGCAAACATGTCATATGACGCGTCGTGTCCTTTATGACATGTCATAGCTCATGGTGTGACTGCCACACAGGGAAAGAGTTACAATTCGGTTTACGTTAAAAATCCTGCAGGTTTTAGCCAGCATTATGTGTTTTTTTTTAATACTTTATTGACCCTGTGGGGTAATTTGTTCTCTGCATTGACCCATCTTAACTGTGGGCAGCCACAGGGCAGCGCCCGGGGACCAACTCCAGTTCTGAGGTCAGTGCCTTGGTGGTCAAGGGCAATGGCAGGAGTATACCAAACCTGACATGCACGTCTTTGGTGTGTGTGAGAGAGGAAACCAGAGTACCCGGCGGAAACCGACGCGAGCACAGGCAGGACAGCATACAAAGTCCACGCAGAGCGGAGCCGGACCGGCATTCGAACCTGGAACTTCTTGCGAGGCAACAGCGCCTCATGAAACAGACGTTGGTTGAACAATACACCGGATATTGGTCGGACACCGCCATGGTAATAGCCAAGTTGACTCGGATCGTCACCTACAACTGGAGCTCCACCTAAAATAAAGCATAACTTCTCAGTAGTAACTGACCACTGGTTTATTATCAAAGCCTATCCCAGAGATTTGGGAGGAATTACCTCACATCAGACTCATGTGTACCAGAAGGTTACAGTAAGGTCACGAGAAGCTACACAGCAAGTGACCTTTCAGTGATAACATTAGAGGGATAAAGCAACCAATCAACCAAATGCTGATATGATAATTACTGCGTTTAGGCCCATTTACATTGGGAGTTTTACATTAGTGAAGGAAAGGCTATGAAATGTGCACATCCATGGCTCAACCAGACAAAACAACAGAAACAGTTGATCTAAAGAAGCTCTCTTCCTCCTGGGGGTGAGTCTACCAATTACCTGGCCTTGGAGTGAAAAGACCTTCCAGCTTCCCCACAAGTAAGGGGCTTTTGTATGCATGTGTGTCTGTATAAAAAAGAGAGAAAGAGAGGTGTGTGTGAATGAATGTGGATGTATGTGTGTGTGCGTGCGTGAGACAGAGAGAGAGAGAGAGCGGTTTCCTTTGACCATCATTAAAACTGCAATAACAGGGCTGGCCTGTTGTTGGATGATTTCATGTAAACACTAAAGTTCACAGCGCCTGCACTCTGAGCCTCCAAGCTGACGGTACATGATCCTACCCAGACGACAACAATGGGAGGCCGTTTTAGCACTCCTTGCAAGAACGCTCCGCTGCATTCCTCCCCCCCTCATAATTTCCTGTGTTAATGGAGCCGGGCGAACCTCTGGTTCTGGGACGCTTTTTGTTCCGCACTTCCTGTTTGACCTCTACGCCGGGCGCTACGAGCGGTAGGGTCGAGCGGGAAGCACTGGCAGTATGCCACAGGCCACTTTTCACGGTCCCAAAATCTCACAATTACATTCCATTAATTATGACAATATTCTGTTACACATACCAGTGCATCACACACTCAGCCAAAGCAGTACTTTCACGGAGTGCATGTTCAATTGGTTGTTGTCTGATATCTAAACTCCAGTTTTCAAATTCTGTGACTGCATCCTATTCAATCTTCCCATTGGCTGCACAGAACCCACACATTTCAGTGAGACGATCTCCTCCTCGACGACCGCTTCAGTTTTCAGTCACGATGCTGCAGATTCAGTGCCGTTTGGCTCCTGTGTAAAACAAATAGCTGATACAGAAGACATTTATATTGCGCCAATGAGATTTAGCGAGAATGGCGAGGAACGTGCTCAGCAAACCAAAAAAAAGTTTGATAGTGGAAATTGGTTCTGACAACCTGAGTGAAAACAGTGAGGAGGTATAGTTGTGCAACATGGTTTTATCTGAGTTCACCTTGTGAACACCACACAGAAAGGGTTGTGTGTTATTACGAAAATTAGTACATTGCTCTCCGGACAATCACGTCTTCCCTGACCTGACCCCGCCCCCTCCCCCCCAACATCAGTCACAAAAAAACAAACTGAGCGCACAAACTTTCAAAAATACAAGCTTAAGATCACAGAAACAACAAACTCCTTTAGACTCGATCAACAACATACCACTTCCCCTGCTAGAACCACACACACACACACGTAGGCACACACAAAAGACTGTGATGTAATGTGTCGTACTTATGTGATTATATAACTTAGAAATAGAATTATATAACCAGAAATATAACTGGTGTAGAACAAAAAAATTATGATTATTCATTTTTGTGTAATGGAAAAAATAATTTATTTTTCTCATAATCACCTCCTACCAAGAACCCTGGTGCTGCCAAAAGCAGCTTTTTTGGTGGTGAATTGTTCAGGCCATTAAAAATATGACCCCACTGCCTGTTGGCACCAATCCACAAGCTCAAACGACCTACTCAGCCGAAGCTTTAAAAGAGAAGTATGAAAATAGCAACTTCTGCGCTATGTAATTTTTTAGGTTTATACAATGAATAAAATGATTTGCACAAATCAACCCAGACCTGCATTTTCTGCCATCTGTTTGCAACTTCAAAACAGGTCTCATTGGCCCCAACTCTCCAGCTATCGTGTTAATACACCACACTCACTATATTCGCACCAGGGGTTGCGTTCGGCCGACAATTGCCGGTTTTGACCGTTTTTTTATGACAAAGGCCAGAAAATGTCAGTCCCTCCGGACATTCGGGCCCGTAGAAAAAATTCACTTTGCAATATAGTAATTTTACATATTTAGTCTCAAAAACACGGCAACTTATCATTAGGCCTATTATCACCGCAAATCAGACAACGCTACTCTCACGAAATCCGTTATTTAAAAACGTCAGCCAGTGAAGTTTTGATCCGAGAATTTCCCGACAATACCCGACTGGGCGAAGGTGGCAAAGATGGCCTGTGTCATTCCCGTGTCAAGTGTGCCAGCAGAGCGGGGATTCTTGCTCCAAAACCGGATCAAAACCGCACTCAGAAGCCGCCTGCAGGAGGAGAAGGTTACGTGACTCATGCGTATCTCAAGCTGCCCTAAATCTTTTGATAAGACATTCGATTTCAAATCAGCAGCTGCTCACTTCCATGAAATGAAGCATCGTCGCAAATGAAAGAAGCCTATATGGATGGCTCGTTTTAAAAAAAAAAGAGGCAATTTTAAACTGTCAGTAGGCATAGGCTACTTGAACTTAATAGGCCATAAGCTTGATATAATCAGCATTTTTTTCCCTTGTTAAATCAATAGCCTACACTGTTCTGGTCTGACTTTCCCGAAAGCGTTGTTCGTTAACGTTAGGTCGGATCCCTTCCCAATTGTTACTGGTCGTTGCTGGCTCTTTTCCTTATAGCATCTTCCGCAACTCTGCTAATTGCCTTGGAGTAAAGAAATGTTAAAATCGTTTTTCAAAATGAGGTTATTGCTCGTTATTCTGAAGAAAAATGTGTTCTAATAAACTAATGATGCAAAATCAAGACAGCTTCTTTTGTTGAGAAAACATTACGCACACCAAATGCGCGATTTTAATGTAATTCATCCGCTTGTGCAAGGCGAAGCCGTTATATAAAAATGATTCCTTCATTTTCAAATAGTTTTCAGTCCAAAATATAATATTATGCTAGTAACATATGTCATACATTATTAAATGCACCTGCCTGTCGTTCATGCACTGAAAATAGATATGGCCGTTTTTTTTATCATATGTCCGACAAATTGTAATCATTCCAGGCATTCTGGTTTATTTGTTATTTTATGTTAAACTTATATATTAAGTTTATTTGTTATTTTATGTAACCCCATGAAAAACACCTATTGCCACAGATATAGCAAATTCCACTAAGTCTTCAGGTATCGCAAACACACAAAGCTGTATGACGAAAGGTCATATGGTGACCCTTTTATGGTATCGCAAGGTGTGCAGTCGTAACCAACCCTTAGCTAACACAGCGCTACGGACGTGTAGAAATCGATCACCGATTACAGAAATCAGGGAGATTTTTCTGTGGGAGGGGCAGCTATGTTTCAGCCCCCCTTTAAGACATTCTGCTCTGTTGCATAACATTAACCCCTGGGCCTCCCCCTACTCAGATTGGGGGGGTGGGTGGGGAGGTTCCCCTTCTTCAGCCCCTTCTCCCTTAGGCTCTGAGAACACCTCTCAACCTTGAACACCAGCCTGGCCATTGAATGGAGACTCCATGGAGACGGCATGGAGCAACACAAAGAGCTAGCGTGCGCACACACACACATACATGCGTACACACACACACACACATGCGCACGCACACACACACACACATGCGCATACACACACACACACACACATGGCACACACACACACACACATTCGCACACACACATGCACGCTCATACACACGCGCACACACGCGCACGCACGCACGCACGCACGCACGCACCGAGTGTACAGGTTCTGGGGAACCCTATAGCCACAGAATGCTCATAGCTGGAGTCACTGAGTGGTAAGAGGACGGGCCAGACCCAGAAAAGATGGGAAAAGACCAAGAAGGACCAGGCCAGACAGGACAGAGCTCGGCCCCAGGGTAGCACACTTCCCTGGGGGCTGCTGCCGGGGATGTGTTGTATTCAGGATTAGCTGGATTAGGCTCCGATTCAGAGGGACCCCCTGCAGTCACACGGAAGTTCCATCCCAGAACCAGAGGCCCATGTGGACTCCAGATAACTCCTTCTCTATCCTGCTCTCTATTACTCTCTCCATCCCTCACTCCTTCTCCAACCCATTTCTCTGCTCGCTCTTGATCCAAGTCCCTCCCACTCTGTTCCTTTGTGTAACCTGAGGCTGTCAATCACAGGGTATCCACACCTAGCTAAAGAGCATAGCTAAGGCCCAAGTGCTAATTGATCAAAAATGTTTTACCAGAAATCTTCCTATTTTTTTAAACATTTTTTTCAAACTGAAGTTTCACCAGTTAAGCAAATGAAGCTACAAAGAAAGAAAATATGCGCTTTGCTAAGTGGAACAGGAAGGCCAATACTAACAATAATGCTCAGGCTAATGCTAAAGCGATATGATGGAAACCATGCTCATTTCATTCATAACCCCCCCTCCACATGCGTGTGTTCACCAGGGTACATGTGTGCTACTGCGGGTGCGTTTGTGCGTGAGTGCTTGAGAGTGCGTGCGTGGAGGGTTTGGCGGGTGCAGAGAAAAGACTCTGACCTGCAGCTGTGACAAAACACCCCCACACGGCCCCCGCCGACCCCTGACACAAGTTTAACACCCCAGCTGTCACCCCCCCTTCCTCCATTACCATATGTATGGCTCGCTCCCTCCTAATTATGCTAATCACCTGTCCGGCCCCGCACACCGAAAAATGGGGGTATTTAGCCGTCTACTGCATGCCAATGTGCAGCGCTGCAAGGCAGGGATGTACGTTCACCCGGACCTCAATGGGCTGATTTTTCCACGTTGCTGGCTTCATTCAACTCCCTCTTTCCCCCCAGAAAAACCTATTCAAGTCAACTGGATTCTGCCAGCAACAAAAAAGAAGAAGAAGAACAAGAAGAAGACTTGGGGGGGGGGGGGGGTTGGTTGAGGGCGCAGGGGGAAGGGGGCGGACCGAGTGCACTCATGCTCCAACATTCGGCCGTCGAGCGAAATGATAAATCAATTGGTGTGGGAAGCAACAAAAAAAAGGGGTGTGGGGTGTAGGGTGTGGGGGGGGGGGGTTGTGGGGTGGACTTGGTGGGATAGAGACAAGATTTCATGTGAAGAGTTTTGAAACAGTAGCTTTATTTTTTAACCCCCATTCCTGTGTGATAGACCTTTACCGTACAGACCTTTACTGTAGCCAGTCAGAGACACGAGACGTTTTGCGGCTCTGTTCGAACACGCAGCTCATAGGAGATCCTCATATCACGTTATCACGCGCACAGGACGCTGGTCTAAAGCAGTGCACAGATCCCCACAATGGCAGCTAGCTCTCCCTGCCCCCTAAAGGCATCTACAGCAACCGGTCTCCACAGGGCAACAGCGTGGTCTCACACAACCACAGTCTCACCAACACCGGCCTTTCACTATGTCTGGGCAACAGTGTGGTCACTTACTATAAGGACAACAGAGTGGTCTCTCACTATAAATGACAGCAGTATGGACTCTCACTATAAAGACAGCAGTATGGTCTCTCACTATAAAGACAGCAGTATGGACTCTCACTATAAGTACGGCAGTATGGACTCTCACTATAAGTACGACAGTATGGACTCTCACTATAAGTACGACAGTATGGACTCTCACTATAAGTACGACAGTATGGACTCTCACTATAAGTACGACAGTATGGACTCTCACTATAAGTACGACAGTATGGACTCTCACTATAAGTATGACAGTATGGACTCTCACTATAAGTACGACAGTATGGACTCTCACTATAAGTACGACAGTATGGACTCTCTATAAGAACAGCAGTATGGTCTCTCACTATAAAAACAGCAGTATGGACTCTCACTATAAAAACAGCAGTATGGACTCTCACTATAAAAACAGCAGTATGGACTCTCACTATAAAAACAGCAGTATGGACTCTCACTATAAAAACAGCAGTATGGACTCTCACTATAAGGACAGCAGTATGGACTCTCACGATAAGTACGACAGTATGGACTCTCACTATAAGTACGAAAGTATGGACTCTCACTATAAGTACGAAAGTATGGACTCTCACTATAAGGACAGCAGTATGGACTCTCACTATAAGGACAGAAGTATGGACTCTCACTATAAGAACAGCAGTATGGACTCTCACTATAAGGACAGCAGTATGGACTCTCCCTATAAGAACAGCTGTATGGTCTCTCGTTATAAGGACAGCAGTATGGACTCTCACTATAAAAACAGCAGTATGGACTCTCACTATAAAAACAGCAGTATGGACTCTCACTATAAAAACAGCAGTATGGACTCTCACTATAAGTACGACAGTATGGACTCTCACTATAAGTACGACAGTATGGACACTCACTATAAGTACGAAAGTATGGACTCTCACTATAAGAACAGCAGTATGGACTCTCACTATAAAGACAGCAGTATGGACTCTCACTATAAGGACAGCAGTATGGACTCTCCCTATAAGAACAGCTGTATGGTCTCTCGTTATAAGGACAGCAGTATGGTCTCTCACAATAAAAACAGCAGTATGGTCTCTTGTTATAAAGACAGGAGTATGGACTCTCACTATAAGGACAGATTCTCACTATAAGGACAGTATGGATTCTCACTATAAGGACAGTATGGACTCTCACTATAAGGACAGTATGGACTCTCGTTATAAGGAGAGCAGTATGGACTCTTGTTATTCAGTGTTTCCCATAGGGCTGTATGAGCCAGAGCTCAGTCCACATGATAGAGCTCATGCACACAGACCTGCATGAGGTATAGGAGGTATAAACCTCCTCCCTCATACAGTCCTATATATAAATCTCATCTCTGATACAGTCCTGTATATAAACCTCCTCTCTCATTGTCCTAAACCGTGTCTCTCACACAGTCCTCAGGGGTTTCCCCAGGATTTTCAAACAAGATGGTGCTGAGTCGTGACTAGAGGGTGGTTCGGAGGGGGGCTGTGCCCCCTGTAATAAAGAAAGCCATTTGCTGTAATTTCCTGCAACTTAAAAACATAATTTCAATAAAATAGTAAACATAAGAGTAAGTTCCAAATAAGTTATTTATTTAAGTACAGTGTATAAGGTTGCACAATAGTTTAACATTGAACCCGAAAACGCACGCGCACACACACGATCAATCACGTATTAGACAATGATGCGTCTGCTTCCATGCTGGATTCGAACCTACCCTGTGCTTGTTAGAGTTACAAATAAAATAAAAATATATAGTTTCAATTGGAAATGTAGGAAATCTTTATTAAATTATATGACACGGTAAAAAAAAAAAAGTTAACTAACCAGGGCTATACAAAAATCCAATACAGTAAAAGACAAACTATTTAGCCTGGGGAACTCCACTAATTTCGTCCATAAGATAGTTTAGTAAAGCAAACCAAATAAGTTTGTATTCATACATTTTATTTACCGCATTTTTAAGTTTTTGATCATTGACCTACAACCCCCCCCCCCATTGCGATAGTGGAGCCAAATGCGTTGTCTTGCGTGGTGATCAAGGACGCGAACATTTACTAACGGCGCGAAACCATAGTGATAGTGAAACGCGCATAGGGAAAAACTCAACGTCGTGAAACAAATCTGCGTTTATTTGGATGTTAGTGCATTTCCACTTTCTACGAATTCACAGTTGCGGCAAGAATGGTGGGGGGGGGGGGGGGGGGGGATAAGCGCATGGTGGCGCTGGCGCGTTGTCATAGTGGCGCTGCGCCCCTATACCATTGTTTAGGGAAAGCCCTGCAGTCCTGTATATAAACCTCCTCCCTCATACAGTCCTATATACGTATAAACCTCCTCTCTGATACAGTCCTGTATATAAACCTCCTCTCTCATACAGCCCTGTATATAAACCTCCTCTCTCATAGTCCTAAACCTTGTCTCTCATACAGTCCTGTATAGAAACCTCCTCTCTTATACAGTCCAGTATAGAAACCTCCTCTCTCATACAGTCCTGTATATAAACCTCCTCTCCCATACAGTCCTGTATATAAATCCCCTCCCTCATACAGTCCTGTATATAAACCTCCTCTCTCACAGTCCTGTATATAAACCTCCTCTCTCATACAGTCCTGTATATAAACCTCCTCTATCATACAGTCCTGTATATAAACCGCCTCTCTCATACAGTCCTGTGTATAAACCTCCTCTCTCACAGTCCTGTATATAAACCTCCTCTCTCATACAGTCCTGTATATAAACCTCCTCTCTCATACAGTCCTGTATATAAACCTCCTCTCTCATACAGTCCTGTATATAAACCGCCTCTCTCACAGTCCTGTGTATAAACCTCCTCTCTCACAGTCCTGTGTATAAACCTCCTCTCTCTCACAGTCCTGTGTATAAACCTCCTCTCTCATACAGTCCTGTATATAAACCGCCTCTCTCATACAGTCCTGTGTATAAACCTCCTCTCTCACAGTCCTGTGTATAAGCTTCCTCTCCCCACTCAGCCATATGCTTCCCTTAAAAAAAACATTAAAAAAACATTTAAAAATTACAAGGATATATTTGTTTGGGTTTAAGTGTTAAAAATGAATAAAATATGCCAGGCGTTTCTGCACAGCCCAGCCTTAGCACCAGAACTCAGTCAGTCTGCAGGACTAATTCATGAAGAGTTCCAAAACAGAAATAACAGTAAAACTACTATGCTTTCACTCCCTCCCTCCCCCTTTCCCCCGCCCGCAGAGCCAGGGAAGGAAAGAGAAGGAAGAGGGAAGAGAGGGAGGAGCCGGGGAGACCACCCTGCTCTCCTGGCAGAGAGGAGTGTTTACCCTGAGTGCTTTGCTCAGTCATACATCTGGCACTTTTGGGAAAGACTCCCAGGAGTGGGGGGGGCAGAAAGACGTTCTACAGTCAGCCAGAAGGGGGAGAGATGGGGGGGGGGGGGGGTGGAGATACAGGGTAAGGGGGCAGGCGGATGGAGTGCTGCAAGAGACCGGTCGTTCGCTGGACATGCTCTGATTTCCAAAAGAACAACCTGACCCCACAGTAACAAGGAACACAAACGCAGTCCCCCACCCCAGCGTTACGCCAACCACCCTGCAGAATGGAGACTGACCCTAATTTACCCGTGCCGCACCACGCCACGCCCCATTTACACAACCCAGGTCTGTCCTTATATTAGCTAACACACATAAACATGCACACAGGCACACATGCACACAAACACAGACACACGCGTGCGCAAGCACACACACACGCACAGCAGTAGGCTAGCACGAATCCACATATCTCAGGGACCTCTTGCTGTGGTTAAAATACGGTGAAATTCCAACGATTAAGCTGAATTGGGAGTACAACAGCACCCAATCCAAAAAAGCAACAAAAAGAACAACTTTTTTTTAAAATATGAACTTTAAAAAGTAGCACATTTCCTTTTTTCCATTGGATATGAAACAAACAAACCATTCAAGAATGACTCCCCTGTATTTTTGTACTCAAAACTTTATTTCTTCAGGCATGCAGGGGTTCTCTCTCTCTCTCTCTCTCGGTCTCTCGCTCTCTTGTTTCCCATACACATCAAAACCAGGTATAATTCACTCAGTTCCCACAATCCAGACTGCATCTAAAAGACGCCGTGTTCCGCTCCGCTCCGCTCCACACACACACACACACACACACACACACACACACACACACACTTCCACATGCCGTCCACATTTTCATCCTCTGACACTAATGGAGAGGAACGAAACAACGAAACAAGCAAACACCACTCGCCATTACACAACACGGAGCATTTAATCGACTTTTACATCAGGTGTGTGTGTGCGTCTGTGTGTGTGTGTGTGTGTGTGTATGTGTGTGTGTGTGTGAGTGTGCGTGCGTCCAAGCATGTGTGTACGCATGCATGTATGCACTCAACCATCGTTTTCCCAAACCACCAAAAATAATAATAGGTGCTTTCCAAGCAGCTCATCAAGTCTTTATTAATGAAAACCCCCAACACCCAGGATAAGAGAAAGCCTGTAGCAGGCCTGGCGGGAAACAGGCTAGCACTATAAAGCCCTCAGTAGGACCGCGGCAGAGAGACTGAACGCCGGGCATCTGAACTTTGTCTGGGTATAGAAGATCCACCAAACACCCCAGACTGCATTCATTCCAGCCCCCATTACAGTAACCACAAAAATGTCTGGACATTTTTTTTTAAATACACTGCCCCCTGGTGGACACATTTGAGGAAAGAAAAACTATTGAAACACAGAAAAAAACATGACATTGCACAGAAGGAGTATACTTCATGCGCAGATCGACCAGAGGAGGCGCTCTTTCATGGACCAACCAACATTTCCATAATCTATCAGAGGAAATGTATTAATCTGTACTATTAAAAATAAAAAGCTCTAAAAGACACCACTTTGCTCAGAAGGGCTAAGAATTCTCTCACACGGTCAACGTTTTCATCAGCCCCGAAATTCACACTTGGGTCTCCTCCACAAAAATGTTTTTATAAGGAGCCGATTTAGAAAGTCATGGAGCTGAACATCGTGCCACTCTGCATCCTCAGTCACCGAATGGAAGTTGAACTTGACAAATGGAAATATGTTATAATATAATCTCAGGTTTTCACTGTTACGTAGTGAACATCCACAAGTATTTTATTTCCCAGATAAACTTCAACTGCTTACATTTTCTTTGGTAAAACAGATGTGAGCTGGAGGGGTTACTATTGTACCCTTGAGCAAAGGTACTGAATTGTATCAATAAAATATCCACCTGTGTCAACAGATACAGGTGGATATTATACTGAAGCCGTTCAGGTGAGGTTCCTTTTTGCTAAACGGTACAATTGCAGTGGCCCACCTGGGAATCAAACCTGCAACCTTACAAGTCAGAAGCCCAGCTCTAAAATCATTATACTACACTGGTGCCTAAGAGCAAATGGTTGGGCCCATAGCTGCTGGATTCACACAGTGCTCTCCTAACTCCATGAGTTATAGTGAGAAACCCTCTCACGCTACACGAGAGGGGTCCACCTTGGGCGATTCAGGCCTAACCACTAGAGTGCCTCCACCTTTAGCTTTGCAACACAACTTCTCAGACCATAACAACTCCCAGCTCAGCTCAAAATTTTGATTGTTGCTGGTAAGATTTTCTACTCTAGCAGCCACTTTGGCAGGTAACCAACCAGGTTGTGTTATATTGTAAAAAGTAATGTGGCTGGTAAAATGTTGACAATGGCTGGTGATTTTTAGAATCCATAAGCCACTCTGGCCAGTGGGTGAAAAGGGTAATTTCATGCCCTGCCCCAGCTCATTCCTCAATCCGTACAAAGGACACAAATGTGTCTAAATTGGCCTCACAGGTATCACATGGGGTGCAGTTCGGCCAATCGAATTTTAGCACTCAATCCAGCGTTTGTTGGATTTTTAAAATCCTGACTTCCCCTGCAGTTATTCAGTGGGAGTAACGTTCAGCCCTGAGCATTTCCTTGCTACACCTTCCAACCTCTTGAAACTACAATACCCAGAATCAGAATCAGAATCAGAATTCCGGGTATTGTAGTTTCAAGAGGTTGGAAGGTGGAAGGTGGAATACAGTCTTTTCCAGATCATGGTGACTGACACCTAATCCCAAAGAACCCAATGTTCAAGTTCAGAAAATACAGGCATCCTTTCTTATCAAATGCAGAGCCAACATTTTGTCAACGTAACCAACTCAACTATCCTTCCCGGCATTACACAGAACAGGCCTTTATAAGCAGGAGGAGGGAATCTTCAGAACTCTGGAAAAACATCTTCAGTATTGACCTTAACACTCAAAGATGGTGTCGGTTTTCTCTTTTTGCCTTAAAAAGGGAAGAATGTGAGATTTCCAGCTCATTCCATCAAGCACCCCGGTGAACAGATGTTGAATGTGCATCTTCTGGACTGTTCCTGGCACTGCGCGTCCCCGCAAGTATAACGTCCAAAACACCTTTTACTCCACTTCCTGTGATGAAGTGGGGTTTACAGTCTGGTTGTATGGCGGGTACTGAGCGATACTGAGCGATTTTGTCTGGACGAGTTAAAGCTCTCCACCTGGGACATTTGAAATGCTTTCTTCAAAAATACCCTGCCTGGAACTTTTACCAAAAGCCCACCCCCCATTCCATTCCAAAAAAAATTGCAAATATCAACTTCAGATGTGACATTACTCATCACTACCACTGCACCTCCACCTACTCCTACAACTCACCATTTATCATATTCAACTTACACTTAAATACAAATTGCCGTCCTCTTACACTCAAACTGGGTAAAAAAAGACGGTGGGAAAAAAAACACCAGTATGGTTAGACTGGAGAGACCACACCAGACCCTCCAAACTGGAGGGGTGGGGCTTTACTGCCATAGGGGTCATTTGGAGGTCAGCGCAGAGAGAGAGAGAGAGAGAGAGAGAGAGAGAGAGAGAGAGAGAGAGAGAGAGAGAGAGAGAGGGAGAGGGAGAGGGAGAAAGGGAGAGAAAGAGAAAGACAAGTCCAAACTAAACATAAACATGTATTCTGGAGGAAGCTGAAGCCAGAGTGGAAGTGGGATAGGGGTGGGCGAAACGCACCTCCCGGCACGGATACACAGACAGCGCTAATCTAACCCTCCGCTGTGGAGTCTTAATCTAAACAAACCAACGAGCCCAGTTCCCCGTTCTCCCACCTGGGAACTGTCATATTCCGACAGCTGAGAAACATTCTGGTGTGTGTGTGTGTGTGTGTGTGTGTGTGTGTGTGTGTGTGTGTGTGTGTGTGTGTGTGTTTGTGTGTGAGCATGTCTGTGCAAGTGTCCAGCCATGTGTGTGTGTGTGTGTGTGCGTGCATGTGTTGGTGTCCTTGTCTGTGTGTGTGCATGTGCGTGCGCATTGCGCAATGTGTGGGGTGTTCAAAGCGCAGGGAGGTACAGAGCTCAAAGCTTCTGGAAGCTTCCAGACTGGCCTGACTCTCACAAATACTCAGCTAAGGTGCAGTTTTGCGCAAGACTGAATCATCGCCAGCCTATCAAAGATTTTGAAGATTTTCTTTAATCTGTGAAACCTCTGGATCCCAATGTGACTTAATTCTTGGGGTACAATTAAGCACTGTGTGTAAAAACAGACCGGTGCTTTTTAGAGTCGAGAGACAACCAAGATCTATTTGATTAAACATGATGTTTCAGTAGTCTTATCTCTTCAGTAGACCAGTAACATTTTGATGCTGCTCAAAATGAATGCAAACGAAAATAATACGAAAGGTTTAACACCACTAGTTCTCCGCAGTTCCCTACCACCGACTGAAAATGGCAGTCCCCATTTCATCAAAGTGCATAAAGGAAAGTAACAAAGTTCCATGTCCTCCAGAGTTGCTCTTAAACGATCCAAAACCTACACATATTTTACAAACAACAAAACTCTTGAGAAACTAAAATATCAGACAGACTCTTTTTACTACCCAATAATTCGCTATCCAGGCAAAACAGAGAAACCACTGTGTGGGGTTTATGGTCATTTGTTCAGCGTCCAAATCCTTGACCGGAACTCTGTAGTCGCCCCTGTCCGTGAGGACTGGAACACACACATCTCTGACCCCAACACCAAGAGGGGGATGGGGAACTGGCCGGACCATCTCTACGTCCCACACTGGCAACCCTAGGTGCTCTATTGCGCCTGCGCCCCAGGCGAATTAATTCACACGCTCTCTCACAGAGGTTTCAAACGTGCATTGGTGATCCGACAAACGTGAAGCCCACTCCACCTTGCACTTTCTTTTCTTTTATTGTTTTTTTTTTAATGCAACCAACATAAACTCGCGAACAACGCTAAAAAATGTCTAACGGGAATGCTTAACGAGGCTACTGTAAGCTATGCAACAACGTTAAAGATTGTGCAAGTCTTATAAGCAATTGGCTAATTAACAACCGATGGTCTTGACAGGTCTCTTTAAATATTTCACCATTATGTGAATTACTTATTCATAAATTTTTACACGTTTTCTTGTTAACTACTAGTAGGCTATGCAGGCTAGATCAAAGCAGGAAAACTTAATTGGCCCCTCCTTAGAAAAAACTCCTCCCACAGTCTGTTTACTTTTCTCCATAAATGTATTTATTTTATAAAATTTCCAAACCTCTGATGTACATTTCAACAAACGCAGAGTTCGTAATAATCTGCTTTTGTAAACATGCATTTCAGTCAGTACTTCGCTTTTTTCTCTTAACCCAGAGACAAATCTTTTCTGGAAAGTTGAAAGTCGTCCAAAACAGGACCACACACAGTCTGAGCTGCGCGGATCAGATTCAACTGCTGGGGGCAGGCACGCACACACACACACACACACACACACAAAATGGCGGCATTGACAGAATTCCCTTTAACACGAAATAGAGTCATTTATGCAATATTAACAAGCAACAAACAAACAAAAAACACCAAATGATGAAAAACTATTCCGACTCGCTGCTTTCCCCAGTCGACCCTCTCGCATTTACCTTGAATGTTCACAGCAAGCAAAGCAAAAAAAAAGAAGAATCGCAGTAAATTCTTTTCAAGTTTGACCTGGCCCTTTGCCAGGCTTCTATACAATAAACAATCCCCCCAGCTTCCAGCTTGCCTGGATGACCCCCCCCCCTCCCTCCTTCGCCTCCCCGCACTTGGATTATTCTTGAAAGAAAAGCAAATGTCTTAAAATTAAGAGCGGAAAAATAAATAAAGGAGCCTCTTACCTTCCACCCAAAGCTTCTCCACGTCGGTCTCTAGATTAGCTGCCCTCAAACCAACAGCGAAAGCTCCGAATATCAAGAGGCCGACAACTAAAAACTTTCCGCAGTTCCTTTGTATGTAACATCCAAGCCTAAACAAGAGTCTTTGAAACGTTGCTCTTAGCCACAGCGGTGCTTTCCTCCCGGTCGCCTTCCCCTGCGACGAAACAAGACAAAAGTCCAACCGTTACTGGTATAAATAGCAAGGATTGGTTTGATGGGTCAAATGGTGACATTTAATTTAAATTAGCAAGCGACACTAGGGACTTCTGCTATGCGTTTTATTTAAGTGCCTTTGGAGGTTAACCGTGGCAAACACGGCGACACTACTCAAAACCGAATCGCTTTATTCGGGGGTTGAAATGTGAAATAAAAGCTATTGGCGTCCAGTATGACAGCTATAACGGGTGGGCTAATGTTTTTTTATGTCTGGGAATTTGGCTTAACGTTTTAACTGCGCTCGGAACATACAATATAACTGTTCGTGCTTATTCTCAAAAAAAATACATGCCTTTAGGAATAAAAACACATCTTAAAGTGTACATCGTGTTCTTTATACTCGCTCCTGAGGAAGGCAACATCTCATTTTTAGGTTTCCCCTAAAGGGGACGTGGACCTCCTACGTGGACAGGGTGGGGGGGAAAGATGGTTAGCTGGCTAACTACACACGGAGCGGTCTCGGAAGGAGGCTACGGTGCTTTGCCGATTCTAACCACATGAGAAGCATCACATCGTGTGTAGAGCCATCAGGGGTATGTTACAGTGTCGCATACCGTCTGTGCTCAGGACCAGACGCGACCACGGCCGATATTAAACGTTAAAGTCCACGTGGTTTCGAGAGCGGCTAGCCCTCAAATTCATTTCCATAGAGCTGAGAGACCCTGTGTGATCTGAATCGCGAACGGGGGCAGCCATCACAGAGGGAGTTACGACAATATTTGTGAACGGAAGAGGGCAGCCACATGGATTTTTGCTTTAGCAGAGAGAGAGAGAGAGGGGAGGCAAACTACTCCCCAAATGAAGATACTATCTTTATGAAAAAAAAAGTTTGGCTACAACAAACCTGTACGCCTAGAAACAGTGTAAAACAGTTTAAACAAAATTTGAGACACTGCCAAAGTGCGAACAAGTCCTCACCAAACAACACCGTTCGAAACCCCGGGGAGAAACAGCAACACTGTTTACTACTGCAATCTGTTCATCAGATTCTTTTTTACGCCTTAAATTAATTTAAGCATTGAGAATTAAGCACAGCGCGTGATGATACGACCCGAATTTAAACTGGTAAGAATGGCAAATGCGTGCTAATATCACATATTTGTTTTTATAACGTCTGACTGGATGTAAGGGGTGCTCTTTCCCCTCCCCGTCTCTTATGTAGCTATCCCGTTACCTAGCGACTTCACGAAGTCGGTCTGTTTCTGGCTAGCTACATTCGCATGCTCAATATTCCGTGAAAAGATGTCAAAGAAGAGGCACCTCTGATATTTGCTCCAATGCAAAAGCTGCATCACAATAACTCGGCCGTTGCAAATACTCCAGATCCGTTGCCGCTGAGCGATAGTTCCCCCTGTTCCTCCGAGTTATCCTCGGCCGATCGGGGTGCCTGTTTTCCTGCTCCGAGGAGTCATTAACAGCCGAGGCCATGTTGCAGAGACTGGGCTGTGTGTTTTGCTATCCACGATCCTATATTCCTCCGTTTTTTGATATTCCACTGCGACAAGGTTTCACTCTCGGTGATCTCAATCTCGCAAAGTACTTCATACTCCTGTTTAGTACGGCGAGTCGAAGTCTGCGCCTTCCATCGCAACATTTCGCGATCCGGGGTTCTCCGCTGCTTCCCACATTCACTGTTTTCCCCTCAAGAATGTTTCCTTTAAAATACAAACCGGGAAATAGGCTCTCCTTGCACTAAACAGCAGCTTCGACCGATAGGTTGCTGTATCATTCTGCGTGCTATATAGTCGTCCTCAGGCCGCGGGACTCGGCGAGCTCCAAGATTCAATAGCTGAGAAAAAAGAACTCTCTCCATTTGGAGACAGAGGAGGAGGGGTAAGGCAGAAAAGAATCGAAATCCCGCCTCCAGGGCTGTCAGATGGCCGCAGTTTCTTGCATCTGATTGGTTCCAGAAGGGCAAAAATTACTCAGCAAACACGACTATTATTAGCTGCTTAGCAACAGCTCACCAAAGTAGAGAGACCACCCAAGCAGAGAGCTCTCGTGTTGTGCACCTCAAACTTCTGGGGAGCCTTAAAGTATTCCGGCCCTCTCCCGCTTTAGCGCGCGACTCGAGTGGAGTTGTAGTTTTTCAGCACGAACTTCTTGCAGAGGTTTTTTTTCCTTCTTCTTCTGTTTCATTTCATTTTGGCCACTGGGTCAAAACGGGCTACAGGAATTCCTGGACTGCAGTTCCACCCCCCACCCCACTCTCTCTCTCTTTCGCTCTCTCAATCCTTTAAAAAAAATGAATTGTGGTCGCCTGGCCTCGGGTTTCACTGAGTTTGGAGGAGGTCCCATTCGAGTCCTCAGTCTTAACACAAATGACAGCTTTGGCGGATAACAGGAGAGAAAGTGTCAATTTTCACGTCGAGTAGTTTTTTTCTTCTTCTTTTCTATTATCTCATTGACAATATGCTACCTGATGCTGTTTTAGTTTTTTTTTAGCGTAGGCTATTATAATTATTTATTTTATTTATTTTCTCACAATTAATACATAATCGAATAACACTGGATGAACCAGGACTATAACTACCAAAACAACATTTGAAACGAAACGTTAGATGCATTAACAGTAGAATGTTTATTCGCCGTGTTATGGTGGAATATAGCCTACAACATTGATAGTTTACGGTAGCCTATATAAAAGGTAGGCTAGTTTAAGGTTATTTATGGGATGTTGTTTCGTAGTGCTCCGTATAATAGCCTATGACGACAGGCTATAATTGCGAGAAAAAAAATATTTTATTTTTCTTCTTGTTGTTTGTTTGCTTTACATGTTTTTTGTTGTTGTTATGGGTAAGCAAAGGGTACAGGCACCCGCGACTTTATTTATACACAGTAAAATGTCCAGTGTTAATTGAACTCTATAACATTATATGTTAGCGCAACTCTGATTTGTAGGCCGCAGACGCCAGATAGTTTTTTTTATAGTCTACCCCCTTCTCTTAATCCCATAACATTTATTTGTTATCATTTACTGTCTCGAAAAAGCCAATATTCAGAAATTTCCTCTTAATTATGAATCATACATTATTGCGAACACTGAACACTCATAAAACAACAAAAGCTGAAATATAGCCTTGTGTTATTTTGTCTTGTTAAAAACAACTTCTGATAGGCTATAGTGTCTATAATTTCATTATTTAAATTATTATTATTATTATTACGAACGCTACTTAGCTCACTAATGTTTTAAAAATGTTTATGTCTTGTGGTCCGATCACTAGTGATGCCTTCCTCCTTAGTGAATCGCACGGGGAGGTAGTTGTGGGAGGCGACCATGTATGTTAAAGGAGCGCCACCTAGATAAAGAAACGGTATTGCATGGTTAGATCAAACAAGTTTACCGCACTTGGCTTTCCGTGTGCATTGACCTATGTGATTTAACATTTACAAATGTTTTAGTTATGCCATCCCAGCTATCTTAATGTGGCATTCATCGACCACAGCAACTTGTGACGTGTATTTTTATGGCTGCCGTCTACTATGCGGTGCACATTGAGGAAAATTTCCTAAGATTATTTTATGCTTATTAAGAATGGGAATTAAAGTACACTTAGAATACAACAAGGTAATGCCTTTTGTTTTTCCATGTAACTGTTCGATTACACTCAAATAAAAAATAACAAAGTGGCTTGGACATATTATATGCCATGCTTAGAGAATTAACGAGTTATGCTCATGGAGTCTGAGCTAAATAATAGTGATTATTTTTGATAATGGCCACTAAAATTATATTGTCAAAATGTAAGCTTATTTTTAGACTTTAAGCTATAATGCATACCTAGCAATTATGTTGTAAAACAAACGAAGCAGAAATTATAGCTGTGTATTACACACAAGAAAATAGCCTAGTTTAGACCTGAAGTGACCACACAGAGGTCATCACAGCTAATCACTGTTTTCCATGTTTTCGCAAAGTGGTTCGGAAAACGAGATTCCACATAACCTAGTAAGTGGACTGCCACGTGCTCAGCGTTCCTTTTTTCTCCTTCTTTTCATTATTATTATTATTAGTATTATTATTATAAGCAGTCCATGATATATATATATATATATTATATATATATATATATATATATATATATATTCTTTGTAAGGTAAGGTAGGGTAACCTAACAGTACCTACCTTTAGTTTTTTACGGAACACCACACACCACTTTGCTTCATAGTTGTTCGACTGTGGTGCATCATTACGAGGGGCAATCGGGGGAATTTGCTTTCTGCTATAGCACAACACAAATAAAAACACTTTTTTTAAATTAGGACTGGCAGCTATTATTACGCGTATCAGTTAGTCTGTTATAATCGTAGATGCACTACCAAATGATTCATACAAAGTGCTTCATGAATCTAAAGGCTTACATCAGGTCTGAGTGACAGCTCATCTGTGAAAATGAATATGCCAGGCATTCCCAAAGAGGCCTCTGTCGCTGGCTGACATGTTATTTTATCGACGGGCACCCACAAAAGTAATACATCTGAACGGATGTGCAAATGTGTTTCCTTATAAAGCATTCATAACGTGAATAACTGAGCAATAGCTACATTTAGATAAGATTAAGAATAACACAATTATAACATTTCACTGCCTAGACTATGAATATAGTCACAACAAATCTATTTTAGGTCACAAAACTAAAATTTGGCGTTAGGCTGTCCTGAGAAAACACAGAAGGTTTGCTGTCTCCAACTGACAACCACCTGCATGTGCAGGTTTCACTCTAAGGCAAGCTCAGATAAAATACGTTTTACTGGAATTGAGAACACAACTGCAATGGGACGTGAGATTGTGACCGCCAAATTAAGACGAGTAATATCAATATAGCCTAAAGCAGAAAATGAATGCAACATTCACTATTTACGGTATTAGCCAATAGCCTACATAGGTCAGGCTTCTCCTCCTTATTGCGCCGGCGATATGTTGGTGACACCTGTCCATTGTGGAATAGATGTAACTGCGCCCCTGTAGCCTATTCTATGGCCCAGGATACAAATAGCGGATAGACATTGACGAGATGGCACTGGTTTCCGAACATTAGGCTACAGAGCGTCCAGCTGTTTCTAATGGTGACAGAAATATACTAAACGCGGGAAACAAAAAGGCAATGCAGGCCGTCTACGTTTCCTTCTGTTGCACTGTTTACCACGCGACGAAAGAGCCCCAGGCGACAGCAGACGGACAAGTGGCCGTGCGTTGGAAATATCCTTAGTGACCCCGAACAACTCAGCTCTTCTTCTCTGAACGCCCCACTACTTGCCTCACCATCTGAAAACATTGAATAGCCTATGACTCAATCTTCACGCTTGTTTTTTGTTTTCTGAAAGTGTTCCGATTCATTTTGAAAGGCTTGTTGGTCCAACACATTTGTCATCTAATTAATTCATGCTTGCGAGTCTTCAAATGGATCACAATGTCTTTCACGAATAAGGTGCGATATAGCATACCTTGACATTTTAAACGAAGACATTTGAATGGATATATGGAACTATATGACTATAGGCCTACTAAATTAAAACCGGCAAGCATGAGAATATACCGAACTAAAATTCTAGAAGTTATATAGCAATTGCTGTGACTATAGACCAAGTTTAACTGTATTTCAGAAATGTGGTCCCGTTGCATGTTTACGGTGTCGGAGCTCTCATTTAGGCTGATTCTACAGTTTGCCTTACCTCGGCTCTGAATCATGAATCTGAACTTCTTCGCGGACGTTTCGCTTTAATTTAATCAGATAGCTGTATTATGCGCTGTTATCCAGCACATTGCATGTTACATTCCTGTCTGGAGTTCCTTTGTAACGCAAATTCCCTTTCATAATATTTTATATGTGCACACACATCGATGGACATTAGCTGAAAAGGCAAGTGTAATTAAAACGTTTCAAATCTGTGGGGTGTGAAATGTCCCTACCGAAAATAAAACCGCGATGACATGAGAATTCAAAGTCTTGTCCTTACGCATCCGACCAAATTGGCACGGGTACTATTTGAGTAGGCTTATAAAAAAATAATCGCATTCCATTATAAATGCAGACAAGCAATATCATTATTGTCCGTCACAATGTACCACTTTTAATAACAACGCAATTAGTTACAGCAGCCAATTACTGAATTAGCTATATCGTTTTGTGTCAGGCGCGGTTGCGTTTGCCAATATATTATACCTGGAATATCACATCGTTTGTCCTATCATAGCTCGCTGGCCACTTACCATCTTCGTCCGGGGAAATCTGTAAGTATGAAAAATGTGTAGCCTAGTATCCGCCCCGCTTTCGGAGGGTTGTCACTTATGATAAAGAAGAAAAAAATTAATCTTTTTTTACAGTAAAACGGGACTTGGCGCGCTATAATCCTCCTCAGTTGCAGGCATTCTGCTAAGTGTTGGAAGGGTTCACAATTACATGCCTGTATTAAGCAGCAAGCAGCTCCATCGTGTCCACGTGGGTGGTCTGAATCTCAATAGGCAGGACCTCTCGGCATCACGTGACTGCCCTAAAACTTTAAACACCAACCCCGTGAACTAGAGAAAAAAGGCATGTATACGAAGTCCAGAGCATTATCTTCATAACAAAACCAAAAGCAAACACGCTGAACATCAGCAAAAATAAAAAATCTAACTTCTTGAGTTAAAGCTTGTAAGCATACCTTGCTGTAACTTAACCCAACGAAGGCAGCAGGGTGCTTGGAGCTGAAAGTTCGAACTATGTTGTATCCGTTCTGGCACATTGCTGTCTTGAAAACAGTAACGTTAAGCCGTTTAATCAAGTCGATATTAAATTATGCAGTTGTGCCTCTCAAGCGCTTGGTCTGTCAAACCGTTAATTTGTCTGCTGTCTCAGTAGCTACTGTTAAGGTACGACTTTAAATTTAAATTAAAATGTGTCATAATCGTTTTTATGCGCGCACTGCCTTCTCTGTCATGACAGCAACCCCAACAATGTGTGGCGCTTTAAAACGTTTCTTTTTTGTGTTATTTGAAATGATACCAGAGCCTTCACGTCTTCAGGGGTTTCCCAGCTTTCATCTTAGCACCCTGTCTCTCCTGAAATGGTCTTTTTCTGTCCGACAGTAGTCTCCTTATGGCGTTGTCGTGTCTTAGCCCTCATGCCGCTGAAGAACCCGCTCAACTAGCAGTCAATCATAGGAACGGCAAGGTTCTGTGCCATTATTTATGGTGTCAATAACAGAGTCTTGTTGTTGTTTTTTAAATTTTTACTGTATTTAGAAAAATATCTGCCAACTGAAAAGTTCAATTCTCATTTGCAGTGGGAACCTAAGGAATCAAATGTGGGAATGGAAGGGATTGAGTAGCCAATCATATATGATTAGTGGGCCATGTGTAGAGAGTCAGTTTCATGGGAATTTGGCCAGGACACCTTGGTTAACGCCATGAGTCAGCACCTTGTTTTAAGATCTTGTTTGAAGGATACACCATGTATAGCAAAGTGCTTCCATCACTGTTTTGTGGAATTTGATTTTTATTTTTGGTCTAGAGGGAAGAGCACCCACTACTGGCCCACCACCAACACCTCATCAACACCTCATAAGAAGCTTAGTTGCTGCAGGAGGTTTCCTACGAAAATACTATTGAAGTCCAACCCTACAGCAGTTTAACCTGAGAAGGTTACAGGGTGGTATACCTTAAAGGCAAGGGAAGAGGTCTGTGGTCCCTGAACTACCCAATATGCTTTGCGGTGTAACAGACTGGGACTGTCAATCTCAAATAGGCTATGTTTTGGGTGCAGCCAAGAATATGATTTTAATATTATCTGAAAAAAGTGATATGATAAAAGAGATATACACATTTTAAAAATTTGATCCAGAAAATCTGTTTAAATTCACTGGTAAAATTACCCTAACAATTTATATCGTACCACAACTTTATTACGAAAGTGTTGGAGGGCCAAAAATATCTCTTTGATTATGTTTAACCTTTTTTTTTCTTTCTGATTGCATGTTGGATGGAGTCAATGTGCATTATTTTCAATATCACAAACTTTGGCACTGTTCAGAAAAGAGAAACCAGATGCTGTTATGCAAGGCAAATTCTGCAAATAATTTCTCTGTGCATTGTAAGAGAAGAGGGTCATGCATTCGATTAGTCAAAGGTGGTGTTGCCACAGCAAAACAGGTGGCAGTAGATTGTACCTGTCCCTTACTCACAAGTGGTAATGTTCCATACTCGTTTTTAACGCAATCTTTTAACTGACATTTTTTGTCTAAATTACATTTTGACAACATTTTATCCCATGTCAAGCAATGGAAATGACAACAATGGCGTAATGTTTTGAAATTTTTAGCCAATCTGGGAAAAGTTCTCATGTTTGGTCACACATAGTTTCATGTGGAAAGTACCTAATACAGTAATATATTCCACCAAAGCGCTGCAGGGAAACATGGAATATTTGCCCCCTCACCTTTTAATACTGTACAGGTTGTTTAAATGTGCTGTTAAAACCTGTGGAATTGTGTTTTAAGCATCTGTGTTGCTTAATTAGTTACAAATTAATATTGGAAACGGACTTTCTCCACGTTTTGTTCATTATATATTTTTTCGTTTTTTCCCTTTTAGCATTTTTACAAAGGCTTAAACTTGTCTTTTCAGTTTCAGAAAGAATTTATCATTAAGAGACCAGAGCATCAGCTACTTTGACTGGAAGAGGATGAATTTAAGGCACATTTTGGATTCGAAGCTATCGCTTTGACGATGTATTCACTCGTTAGTGAGTGAGTGAGTGTGAGTCTGTGTGTGCTGATAGGCTTTTCTATGAAGCTTTGAAGTTTCATTCACACAGTTTGTCCTCGGTGTGAAGACGAATGTAGCCTGTTCACTCATCACACCTTTTCTCGTAAATATGGTGCTCAGATTACACTGTACCCAACACTTCAGTGTTTTTCTGTAAGTTTATCACCTAGTCATAGATTGCAAATTCTGCTTTAACAGGATCGTTTCCTACGTCTTATTTGCGGCCCACTGGCTCGCAGCCAGAGAGAAAAATCCCCAGCCGTGGGTCTAATATTTATGATTTGCAGGTGGGTGAGAGATTTGATTTAGCTAATGCCAGGGCAGATATACTTTCTCAAGCCTGACACATTTGTACATTTCTCTTGCCCATAAAAAAAAAAACAATTTTGCTTGTAACAGTCTAATCAGATTTTAAGATGAATAGCCATTCTGGCCATGGTAAAATAAATAGAATGATCTGCTGATGAAAAATACCTATTTAAATGAAGAAACGTGTTGTATTGTTCATGCAAGATCCTATAAAAAAATGGGCCCTGGTTGGTTGCTTGGAAACTTCTCTCATTTCAATCTCACAATGTCTACCATTTATCTTTGTCCTCCAATCAAATGTTTTTAGAATCTTCATGATTCCAGTTTCCTTGGCAACAATCACCATCCCTCCCTGTCACAGATTTTTTAGACTCACCAGATACTCAGCTTCTGCGTTTCTTCCATCCTCTTTGCTTCTTAACTACAGGAGGTTCTGTAGTTAACAGCTGAGTGCTGTTTTACATACCACAGTTTTGGGCAGCCCCTTAATGCATTTTTCAGAGGGTGCATCAAATTGGAATGTTTTGGCTTTATTATAGGAATGATGAACTTTCAATGTTAAGAACACCTAGTGTCTGGTGGTTATATAGAATCTGTGGCTCAGTTCAGGGGTCTACCTTGTGTTGCTAATGGAGAGGTAAGGGATCTAAGTGGGTCATCGTATCTGTGGTCCTTCAATGACAGACTTACCTGTGAAAATAGAAACAATTGTGTCATGCTAGTCACTACAGACAACAAAGTACATTAGCTGAATGTCTATTGAAGAAGGTGCGACAGGGTGGATTTCTTACTGTCCTGGGGGGGGGGGGGGGGCAGGGAGAAGAGAGGGGGCGGGGGGACCTTGTGGAAACATGAGGAAAAAAACAAGAATGAAAATAGAGCACACCTCTTTATTGAAAACAAATGCATTGAAAAGCTAATTAAGTAAGAATGTACGCTGGGTTCAGAAGAGGGGAAGAAACAGAAAAAAGTGAAGCTTAGCAGCAAATTCAGACAAGCCTCTGCTATGAATAATAAAAAAGAGATCACATGATGTTTTTGCTCACCCCAGCGCAAGTGCAGCTTATAAAAGACTAATTCAGTTGCTTTCAAAAAGTGTGGCACGTCATGGTAAGAGACACGCAGATGCACCGTTTTGCTCTGAGCTTGAGGGGCTGGGCTTGTCTAACCCCCCCCTAAAAAGCACCTCTGTTATTTTAATCATCTGTTTATGATGATCTGTCAATTGGAGCAAAGTGAGGAGTGAGGTTTGTTATTGGCAACAGCTTAAAATGTGGGGTGTGAGCATTCAGATGATATATGGGGGAGAAATGGGGGGGGGGGGGTTATATAGGATGTGATTATTTTATCTATAATTATAAATATTTTATGCAATTATAGTAGAACTGAGCCAGGTGTGAAAATGTAAGGAAGTGCACTTAAAAAACCACAAACAGGCCTTTGATGTGCACTGACCCTTTTCTCTAAGGGGACAAGTGGACCCAAACCATGCCAGGAAAATGCCCCCCACAGCATAACAGAGCCACCGGACCCCCTCACTGTAGGGGTTTTTCCTTTCTGTATGGTTATACTCGTCTGTATATGTCTTTGAATGGGAAAAAAAAATTTTAGTTTGGTTTGGGGTTCCTGGCATTTTGTGAAGTCCTTCAACCCCACCCCTACACACACACACATACACTCCACCAGCACTGTTTTAGGGATTCATGAATTGAAAGTCGATCACTTTTGTCCAACTACCTGTTTACTCCTCTCAAGGCTGTCCAGTTTGACAGTTCCCAATCGCACACTCTGTGTTTGCTTGAGTTTACTCCACACTGTTTCCTTGGAAAGAAGAGACAGACAGAAAGAGAGAGTGAGAGAGAGAAGGGGGGGGGGGGGGCAGGCAAGACACAGTGGAGAGAGAGGAAAAAGGGCTCCACAATAACAGGGCTTCACTCATACATGCAAATATGCTTGTGTGTGCGTGTCTATGTGTATGTGTGTGCATCTGAGTGCACCTGTGTTTGTGTGCAAAGCATCTGTTTGTTCATGCATGTGTGACTTTGTATGTGTACACATGTGTGAGTTTGTATGTGTAGACATGTGTATACATTTAACTACGCACTCATGGCTGTTTTTGTGCATCTGTGTGCGCACGCATGTACGCAATATGTAAGCAAACCTGTGTGTCTATGTGTTTGTTTGTTCAAGCACCTGTGTATGTATGTGTGTGTGCATGCATGTGTGTGTCTGGCAGTGAATCTGTGTGAATGTATAATGCATCTGTGTGTGTCTGTGCACACGTATTCCTGTATACACACATTTGGACACATTCCTAATACGGTCCTGATCGCCCAATAGCATAGAATACCTCAGCGCTTCAGAACAGACGACGGCTGAAGGGGGTAGAGATTTGCAGATGGGGAAGTGGCTTACTGTAGCCCTGGAAGGCAGAATTGTCATTTCTGCACGTAAAAACCCAGCCTTCTAAAGTTAACAGGAAACAACGTGCACTGCCTCAAACATATACACATGACATTTGACAAACAAACACAATGACACAATATGGATGCCGTTTCCCTGGGAAGGTTTGGCTGGGGTTTGTGCATGGCTCCGTTCTGCCAAATGCCGTAAAGAGGGGGGAATGTGGCTTTCCAGAGCTTGATGTGTATTCCTGTTTTATTTACATCTGCAACCAAATGCTGTGTTAAACAGATTCCTCCGTAGGAGTGTGCAGACTGAGCCATGGTCTGAACACAGGCGTACTGCACACCCTCAGCAAGTAAGACATTTATATGTATGCATTCAGTAGATAATTTCATCCAGAAATGGATAAGATCGCCTGTTTACAGCCTAAATGTTTTATACATGGAATTATATTTTTACATTGAACGCACACAATTTAAACGTTTGGATATCTTTCAGTAGGAGTTCAGAGTACGTGATTCTGCTTAAGAGGACAATGGCAGTGCCCCACTTGGGAATCAAACCAGTGTCTTTCCAAACCTGATTTAAGTGTTATATACCGGGGTTGTTGAGTGGCAAGTCCTGGTTTTCACACCACACCGTACAGCTTGGAAACAGATCTTCACAGTCTTGGTGCAAAGCATAACTGGCTGTAGTGTCACTCAGGGATGAAGGTTTTTGGTCAGCATTGGTGTCCGTCTCTCGTCGTGTGTCTGCAGCCAGCCTGCAACAAATCTTCCCTCCATAAAATGGAGACACGTCACCCCCCCCATATCCCCTCAAAAGGAAATAACCAAATAACCAGTGAGCGGGAGGGGGGAACAAACATCAAAAGGCCCTCCCCTTTTAAAACATTTGGTAAATATATTGCTGCATTTTTAAAAAGTGTTGATATTTTACCTCCGACTTTGATTCCCTCTGCTATAGACAGTAGGATAAAAGTACAGTAAAAAAATATATTTATATATATATATATATCCCCACATTCCTCTGGCTCTTTTATGTCTGTCCAAAGTGAGTCCGGTGACCCTAAGCGACTTTCTAATTCAATTAGAAATGTCTCAGATAAGACTATTCACTGTTGTCATTTCCCTCCCCCTTCAGCCATGGAATTCATAAATGCTGCACATGGGAGCGTTAAGATTAACTGTAGAGGCGGTGAGACTCCAGAAAAATAATTTGCTTCTTGAAACGCTATCACCTGTTTCATACTTCACCTCCCTAATGAGTCACTCCATGCGGTCATCATTCGCCCCTCCTCATCTCCGGTAGGCGCTGGATTTTTTTTTTGTGTTGAAGAAAGACGGTTTCTTATGCCCCTGTATTGACTACCGTGGGCTCAACTCCATTACTGTTCGTAACAAATATCGGCTTCCATTCATTAATTCTGCCTTTGAGCCGCTCCATGGTGCCACCATTTTTTATAAATTTGATTTCCGGAAAGCATACCATCTCGTCCGGATCCGGGAGGGGGACGAATGGAAGACGGCATTTAACACACCCCTGGGGCACTTTTGGTACCTGGTCATCCCGTTCAGGCTTACTAATGCTCCAGCAGTCTTCCAGGCCCTCATTAATGACGTCCTTCATGATCTTCTCAACCGGTCAGTATTCGTCTACCTCGACGACATCTTAATATTCTCTAAAACCCCGAAAGAACATGTCCTGCACGTGAGGCAGGTCCTGCAACGGCTATTGGAAAACAGGCTTTTTGTCAAAGCCAAGAAATGTGAGTTTTATGTCCCATCTGTGTCCTTTTTGGGCTTCATTATTGAGAGTGGAAGCATCAAGCCTGACCCTGTCAAGATCCAGGCCATGGTGGAGTGGCCCTGTCCTACTTCTCAAAAACATCTTCAACAATTTCTCGGGTTTGTCAACTTTTACAGGAGGTCATCCGTGGCTACAGCCAGGTCACCGCCCCAACCTTACCTCCACCTCTGCCCCATTTGTTTAGTCTCCTGACGCTAACGCTGCTTTTTCCAAATTCAAATCCAGGTTCATCTCCACCCCTGTCTTGTGCCATCCTGACCCTAACCGCCAGGTTGTGGTTGAAGTGGATGCCTCAGATTCCGATGTGGGGACTATTCTTTCCCAATGCTCGGTTAGAATTCTAAAATTCATCTGTGTGCCTACTTTTCCTGCAGACTGTCCCCGGCTGAGCGGAACTATGACGTGGGTAACCGTGAGCTCCTAGCGGTCAAGCTAGCCCTTGAAAAATGGAAACACTGGCTGGAGGGGGCGGAGCTCCCCTTTGTGGTATGGACCGATCATAAAAATTTTGAATACATTCAATCTGCCAAATGCCTGTCCTGCTGGTGGGCTTAGTTTTTCGGTCGTTTCCATTTCACCATCACTTACAGACCCAGTTCCCATAACACTAAGCTCGATGCCCTGTCCCGCTTCTACTCCCCGAATGCCAGTCCTGCTGTCCCCGATCCAGTTTTTCCCCCTTCCTGTGTGGTGGCTGCGGTCTCGTGGAGGATCGAAAAAATCATCAAGGCTGCTCAGGTATCCCATCCCAGACCCCCACAATAATGCTGACTCCCGTTTGTTTGTCCGTGACTCCGTCCACTCCCAGATCCTTCAGTGGGTGCACTCTTCCCACCTGTCCTGCCCTCCGGGCATTCAATGCTCCATCGCCCTGGTCAGGAGGAGTTTCTGGTGGCCAACGCTAAAAGGGGATACCCGTGCTTTCGTCTTTGCCTGTCCCACCTGTGCCAGGAGCAAGACTTCCCACCAGCTTTCCGCTGGCCTTCTTCGCCCCCTCCCCGTCCCAAGCCGTTTTTGAAGCCACATCGGAGTGGACCGGTCTCCCTCCGTCAGATGGCAACACCGCCATCCTCACCATTGTGGACCGGTTCTCCAAGGCGGCCCACTTCATCCCTCTACCCAATCTCCCCTCTGTGTTGGAGACAGCGGAGCTCCTGGTGCTGCATGTGGTGAGGCTGCATGGGATCCCCTCCGACATCGTTTTTGACCGTGGGTTCCAGTTTTCTTCCCAAGTTTGGAAGGCATTCTGCCAGTCCCTGGGGTCGTCCACCAGCCTGTCGTCCGGCTACCACCCCCAGACTAATGGGCAGATGGAGCGGACGAATCAGGACCTGGGAGCTGCCCTGCAGGGCATGACCTCCTGCAACCGCTCTTCCTGGAGCAAGCTTCTTCCCTGGGTTGAGTACTCGCACAACTTTCTGAAGAGCTCTGCCACGGGTATGTCGCCTTTTGAGTGCTCCCTGGGTTACCAACCTCCCCTGTTCCCGGTCCAGGAAGAGGAGGTTGCTGTCCCGTCCAGTCCCACATCACCAGATGCAAGAAGATCTACAGACTGGCACGCACCGCACTCCTCCGCACAACCTCTTGTACCTGACACCAGGCCGACCTCCACCGAGCCGCAGGCCCACGATACGTCCCAGGACAGCAGGTCTGGCTCCCCACCTCCTCTATTCTCCTCCAATACACCTCTAAAAAACTCCAGCCCCGCTTCATCGGTCCATATCCCATCAGCTCCGTGATTAACCCCTCATCCGTCAAACTCAAGCTCCCGCCCTCTCTGAAGATTCACCCCACTTTCCATGTCAGTCAGATCAAGCCCGTCTCTTCCAGCCCACTCAGTCCACCCGCTGAACCTCCTCCACCCCGCCCGAATCATCGACAGCGCCCCCCCTTACACAGTCAGCCGGATTATGGATATCCGCCGCAAGGGGCACGGTTTCCAGTATTTGGTGGACTGGGAAGGATACCCACCAGAAGACCGCAGGTGGATCTCCCGCCAGCTTATCCTAGACCCCTCCCTCATCCGGGACTTTCACCGGGCCCACCCACTCAAGATCCAGCCCGGTGGCACGCCTGGAGGCATTTCTTGAGGGGGGGTACTGTTACGTCCACCGTTTCCCTTCCTTTCCACCTCCCTTTCGTTCTCTGTGTTTTCCCCATTCCTCTTGTTCCATGTCATGTCTTTCTTTTTACCTCGTTTGTCTTTTCGTGTCATGCAGGCTGGACGTGATTTTCCTACATTATCCAATTATCCCTCAGCCAATCACTTGCATTCTCTACTCACATTCTGCACGCACTGTCATTATCTCATTACACTCGCCTACATTCCTCATGCCTGCACTCATTACTGATCTCCCACTTCACCTGCTTCTTCCCTATATATATTGCCTTTTTTGTCATTCTCGTTGCCAGTTCATTCCGTCTGTTTGTTATGTTTGACGTTACTCAGCCATTGTTTGTTGATTCTAACCTGTGTAAGTCTGATTCGTTTGTTCATCCAGCCCGCTTCTCTGTTCCAGTCATCCTGCATTCTACCCTTTGCTGCTACCCATCTCCAGTCCAGTCCTGCTTAGTTTCACCAACCCTGTATCCTGACCGTCACCAGTTCCCTGCTTGTTTGTTTGTCCTGTCACCTCCTGCCTGAACAAATACACTCCTATTGGAGTTTTTGCCTGAGTTCTGCATTTGGGTCCATTCCAGTTTTGGAAAACATAACAAAATGTTGCCCATCTTTATTTAACCTTAGCCTAGAACAGCACAGGTAGATTGTGGGTCGCAGCTGACCAGCTAAAGCACCAGAGATCACCTAAATGGTATAAACCAATCCAAAACTGGTCATGGTCACTTTAAGCATATCCGTGAATATTAGGTAATATATAAATAAATAATAACAGTCTGTTATTTTAGTTTTGGAAAGAAAACATGAGGGGTCAATTGCAGTGTGCTTAGCTGGAGTTTAAAGCTTGGATTTAAACCCCTAGATCAGCTATTCAAATCTTTTAAATAAGGATTATCTGTTCCAGTTGTAATGCAGTTCTGTGGTCTTGGGGTTTAAACCTACAGCTAAGCATACAGCCATTGACACAATAAAATGTTCAGTGTTAAATTATTTTTTAAAGTTATATTTTTTGGGCTTTTCAGCTTTATTGGACAGCACAGTGTAGCGAGACAGGAAGAATGGGAGTGAGAGACAGGTAGTGACAAAGGTCGCACGGCCAACAAAGGTCGTACCGCCAACATCGCTGCTCGCAATAAGCATGTGGATAGCGCTCTTACAGGCTACGCCACCAAGAAACCCTAGTGTTAAATCATCGTGATAGAGTTGATAATGTTTAGGTACGTACAGTATATGCCCATATGCAAAAGGTCTGTAAAATCATATATGTTTAGTATTAGTATTATATTATATATTTGTATATACATTTGTATATGGGTTCAACAAAAAACATTTCCAAAGTACAAATATGGCAAGTGACTCAAGCATAGCCTACAATACACTGTCAGTAAGTCATTAATTAAAACTTGCAAAAAACTAGGCCTGCCGTTAAAAGTATTGATATCAAAATTAGGCCAAGTTGCTAAAACAATATTGGTTATCATAGCTCACACTAATGAAACTAGCTCTATTCCAAAGCAATGCTACCCAATCTTTACGAAATTATTTCATTGAAATTGGCCCTGTGATTTTTTCATTTTATCATCATGAATGGGCTGCCATCACTTTGGGATGAGCTATTTTCCCTTCAACAGAGTGTAGAATGCACCAACCTAATTATTGGAACATTTATATAAAAATCAAAAATGCTATCAGTCGGTTGAATAACTAGATATAATAGTCGCTGAAACATTAACCTGAAAAATAGGCTATCACTATTAATATTGAAAAAATGAAAATGCATGCCATAACATTGTAAAATCTGAAGGTCTAGCATACAGTAGTCGGTAGTCTGTGCGGTGTCATTTTTAATTGCCACTGGAATAACAAACACTATATTTATTATATGCAGAGTGCGTGAATAATACTGTGCTGGCATGAGAATAAAATCAGTATAAAAACAGCAAGCACATATTATTCAACCTTATTTTTGACATGTTCTAGAAGGAATCTTTTAGGCTCACAGTATGCGGGCTTGTGTTAGGCATGGTGATTAGGGGGGATATGAACAGCAGAAGCCTGTGAGAATGCATGCATTACCGTTGACCTGGTCTCCCTTGGATTGACACTAGTGACAGGGTCTTTGAAACTATGTTGCCGTTGCAGGCAAGTCATGTTGACACTCATTGATGGTAGCCACATTTGAAAAAAAGGTTTTATTATTTTCTTTAAAAAGTGTCCCAGAGCACCGCGGTGGTGCAGCAGACAAAGGCGCACACTTTCTGTCTGTGCGGTTCCCCCCCCGAGGATCGGGGGTTTGATTCCCGGTCCTGCCAGGTCCGAGTATGGTCGGTGCCATGAGGGAGTGACAATTGGCGGCTGCTCCCGGGGTGGGGGGAGAGACTCGGAGGGAATTGTTGCACATAAGACAGCCCTGGGCGAGCTGGAATCACGGTTAGGAGCTTGAGGAGTCGTGCCCTGAAGAGGACGTGGCGCCCTTCTTCCTGCTACCGGACAAAAGGGTTGCGGTGGCGATTCTCTAGCGGTTGCTACACGGGGGGAATTAAATTGCACAGGGTCCAATTGGGGAAAAAAAGGAAAAAATTAAAAAAGTGTAAAGATTTAAAAGACCCTTACTCCAAAGAGTGCTGTTTTTTGACATTGAAACAAGAAATTGCTGATGTTTTAAAAAGTAAAAACACAGTCCTGTAAGTTTTTACACTCATACTTGCAAAAGGACAATATTAAGCTACATAACGTCCTGACATTAAAATATCTGATAAATTTTTTTATCTCATGGGATTCTGGGCTGTGAGGTGGTTCAAATGGCCGACTGTGATATAGTACAGTGTACATACATGGTGACTGAATTCAGCCTTAAATCCATTCCAGGGCTTTGTTTACGTGAGCAGTCTTTTCAGGTTACGGGAGACCGTGGTGGTAAAGGTTATTGTTGGGAATGGAATTTAGCATCGTAAACCTGGAGCCTAAACATTTGAAACAAAAAAAACCACGACAAAGATCCTAAATGCTGCCTAAGTAAAAAAAAAAAGAAAAGAAGAAGTATGACTCTGTACCATGCCATCACAGTGCAATCGGTGCACTTCATCTCCTGTCAGAGAAATACATTTCAAGACACATTTCAACAACAAAAAAGAGAGAAGAAAATGGACAGTCTTGTTTCTGTGTCACAAAAATTAAAAAACGACTCATAATAATTTTGTTAATGTTGAAGTAATAGCATTTTAGAAAGTTCATAATACATTATATTTAAAGATTACAAAAACCAGAAACTGGAATTTTGTGTTTTGTTACTGGCTGTGCGCTTTTGCAGTTGAAGGGCAGGGAAATTGAGTATCTGGCAAAGTACTTCATCTAGTAACATAAACACCCCGGAGTTCAGTCAGCATCATTTCTGCGTGACCCAAATGGAATTTAACTGTTGTGTACATGTAAATACCCTGCCTCTTCATTGTTTAGAGCCCGGTGCAATCTAATCACAGTGTGCTTTGTCCTTTCATTTAGAATGTGCCCATTGTGGCTGCGGTCCTTGTGGAGGGAGGAGTTTCAGTCAGTTGGTTGTTCCACCTCGCACTGCTCAACAGCACCCCCTATGGTTGAACTGGCACCTGCAGCCTGCCAATGCCAGCAATACTGCACAGTTTAGTAGTGTGCCAGACTTTATGTTTTCAAATGGATTTGGTGGTTCTGCAGCCCTTCAAAATGCCGGGAGAAAAGAGAACTTGGGGGTACAAATAGTTTAAACATAATAATAATAATCAGAAAAGCAGCAAATGGCTTCAGTTTCAAAGCTGTGTAAAGTAAAGCTGAGGGTGAAGGGCCACAATGGAAATCAATCTTTAAAAAAAATGAATAAATAAATAAATAAATTCTAACAAAAAAATAATAAAACCGCTATCCACATACAGCTGAATGGACAGTTTCATTCTTTATGCTTTATGCATTCTTTGTGCTAATTATTTGCAAACCACCTTTTCAGAGTTATTTACATACATATATTTTGCATTTGTGTGCAAGGTTGTGCATGAATGTACATGTGTGTATGTGTGTGTGTGCATGCATGTATGTGTGTGTGTTTATTTGTATGCAATTGTGTGTATGACACTTGAAAGCAGAAAAATTAATATTTAAAAATTTAAAAAATCAATTCCTATTCTTTTTGTATTTTTTATCTAGTTTGGAATAAACTTTCAAAAAAATTTGTGTAATTTTGATCTCACAATTACATTTTCAGTAAATACTGCAAAAGGACTCACAAATAATTTTTTTATCCAATTTGAATAGTTTGATTGATAGTTTGTAAGAGTAAGTGGTGCAATTTGTTTTGAATCACTATTACCTTTCAATGATCCACCTTTGCAGAAAGAAAGAGAGAGAGAGAAACCTAAAATGTTAATCCCTGACCCCTCCAAACCTCTCTCAGCCTATTCACCTAATGCGGATAAAGACAAGAAGACCATGGCAGATAAACACAGAACAAGACAACAACAATGAATAAATAAAACAAGTACAAAGACTTCTTGTTGGTTGTGCTGGGTAGAAGCACCCTGATGTTTAGAGATAGAGGGGAAGGGTAATATGTCATTACTGAATGGAGAGAACGTGTGCCAGTTCCAACTGATGGATATTGTGAGACTGAAATCACCGTAAACCCGCCACACCACAAACTAGCCCAGAGCCATCACAAAACAGCTCCAGAATACTTCTCATTTGTTGAAAACACGTTGTTTCTCTTGAGAGAGGGGGGGATGGTGGGGGTGGGGGAGACATAGAGGAGAGGAGGGAGGAGAAGCATAGCATAAACACAGCTGGCTGTAATATAACTACATTTATTGACTGGATCTTAATTATTGTTTGCCCCAGCGTCAGTTGCCAAAGTCAGTTTATATACACAGAAATGTCCACATGTTTGGCGAGTGACGGACGAGGTGGGCCTTGTGTCCTTGCGTTGATTAAAAAAGTTTTTTTTATATAGTTATTCAGGTGTTGGTGATATCTGTGCACTGGGATTAAAAAAGCTGCTCTGATTGAGATGGATGAAGTTAAAGACAAGATGAGAGAGCGTCCGTACACCACCCTGAAGCTGCGTCCAAAGGTTTTTTTTTTTTGTAATGCCCAGCATATCATGCAGGACTCAGAAAAGCTGTTAATCATGTTAAATACCCATATACATTCCGTCAAGTGGCTTGTATAACCCCAAAGTGGAATATTTAATCATGTTAACATGCTGTGTACACAGTATATGTCAGCATATATACACTCCGATAGACAGGGAGAGAAGGGTGGAGAGAGACAGACAGAGACACAGAGAGAAAGAGAGAGACAGAGAGTGTCAGAGACAGAGAGACAGAGAGAGACTGGAGAAGGAAAAGAGAGTTTTCTGATCTCCATTCAGAAATATGGTTTGTTTGTTGCCGTACCTGTCAGCTGTGTGTATACATTGGGAAATGGAATTTTAGATACATGCCAACAAAGTGATCCGAATTTAGTTGGGCTGGGAGACAGACGGAGACAGAATATAACTGCAACTCACACATCTGGTCAGTATGTAGAATATCTGTGGCTTATTGGTCACATTTAGCGCAGATGTTTTTTACCCCCACCCGTTGACACCTTTCACCTGCTTCTTGTTAATTAATTTCACGTGTTTATTTATTTATTTGTGCAATTAGAAAAAAGAAAGAAATGTGATGTGATTAATTATCATGCCCACAGATGTGTGCTAATAAACCGCTAATAGGCCCTTTTATTGACCGCTTGCCACCATTTAAATAATTACTTTCACACATTAGCAGATATTTAGCAAGGTTGAAAATGGTGAAGCATGCAGTTGGAGAGGTTTGCTGCATAATTCGGTAACACTTTACATTAAGTTTCACCTATACCTGTGTAGTTAAATTGTAACTAATTTGGTCACAAGAGTTTATTACTCAGTAACTCCAACATAGGTAACGTGGAACAGCAGTTAGTGGTATTCTTAATTACACATGTGAAACAAGGCCAGCCCTGTTACTTCTCTCCTGCTGAAATTAAATCATTCCTTATCATAAAGACAGGTTGTGAAATTAACAGGCAAGGTTTATTTGTTGTGTATCATAAAGATGTGGCCTATGAGTGTAAATAAAATATTTAAAAATATTGATATGTGTAATTAAAAATACCGTTAACTTCCATGTTACCTACGTTAGAGTTACTCAGTAATAACCTCTTGTTACCAAATTAGTTACATTTTAACTACACATGTATAGGTGCAACTTAATGTAAAGTGTTACCCATAATTCTCATAAGTTGTACTGAATGAGTTATTAAGTGCTTGTAACTGCTGTATGAATGGTTGATGAATGGTTTATTATGAGTCCTGTTAAAATAGGAACGTGACCAAAAATTAGCCGTTAAATCTCTGCAGCCATTATGTGTAATACATAAAAGACATGTTTATATCTTTCGCAAAATTAGTTTACATCGGATTGTCTCTGCTGTTGATTAGTTGACCGGGTGGGGTTTTCACCATAAAACTCCGCAACAGGTAATCCAACTGCGGCCCTCGCCAGCATCTCCCCACAAAGGGATACAAGTAGCCTGCTGAGATAAAGACCATGGCTTCCCAACCAAGGGAACTTAAAGCACATTTATTGGCTCTCCTGGCGGCAATGTCACAGTCTGTAGCCGATGTACTTAATAACTCATTCAGTACAACTTATGAGAATTATGGCTAACACTTTACATTAAGTTGCACCTATACATGTGTAGTTAAAATATAACTCATTCAGTACAACTTATGAGAATTATGGGTAACACTTTACATTGAGTTGCACCTATACATGTGTAGTTAAAATGTAACTCATTCAGTACAACTTATGAGAATTATGGGTAACACTTTACATTGAGTTGCACCTATACATGTGTAGTTAAAATGTAACTCATTCAGTACAACTTATGAGAATTATGGGTAACACTTTACATTAAGTTGCACCTATACATGTGTAGTTAAAATGTAACTCATTCAGTACAACTTATGAGAATTATGGGTAACACTTTACATTAAGTTGCACCTATACATGTGTAGTTAAAATGTAACTCATTCAGTACAACTTATGAGAATTATGGGTAACACTTTACATTAAGTTGCACCTATACATGTGTAGTTAAAATGTAACTCATTCAGTACAACTTATGAGAATTATGGGTAACACTTTACATTAAGTTGCACCTATACATGTGTAGTTAAAATGTAACTCATTCAGTACAACTTATGAGAATTATGGGTAACACTTTACATTAAGTTGCACCTATACATGTGTAGTTAAAATGTAACTCATTCAGTACAACTTATGAGAATTATGGGTAACACTTTACATTAAGTTGCACCTATACATGTGTAGTTAAAATGTAACTCATTCAGTACAACTTATGAGAATTATGGGTAACACTTTACATTGAGTTGCACCTATACATGTGTAGTTAAAATGTAACTCATTCAGTACAACTTATGAGAATTATGGGTAACACTTTACATTAAGTTGCACCTATACATGTGTAGTTAAAATGTAACTCATTCAGTACAACTTATGAGAATTATGGGTAACACTTTACATTGAGTTGCACCTATACATGTGTAGTTAAAATGTAACTCATTCAGTACAACTTATGAGAATTATGGGTAACACTTTACATTAAGTTGCACCTATACATGTGTAGTTAAAATGTAACTCATTCAGTACAACTTATGAGAATTATGGGTAACACTTTACATTAAGTTGCACCTATACATGTGTAGTTAAAATGTAACTCATTCAGTACAACTTATGAGAATTATGGGTAACACTTTACATTGAGTTGCACCCATACATGTGTAGTTAAAATGTAACTCATTCAGTACAACTTATGAGAATTATGGGTAACACTTTACATTAAGTTGCACCTATACATGTGTAGTTAAAATGTAACTCATTCAGTACAACTTATGAGAATTATGGGTAACACTTTACATTAAGTTGCACCTATACATGTGTAGTTAAAATGTAACTCATTCAGTACAACTTATGAGAATTATGGGTAACACTTTACATTAAGTTGCACCTATACATGTGTAGTTAAAATGTAACTCATTCAGTACAACTTATGAGAATTATGGGTAACACTTTACATTGAGTTGCACCTATACATGTGTAGTTAAAATGTAACTCATTGTGGGTAACACTTTACATTAAGTTGCTCCTATACATGTGTAGTTAAAATGTAACTCATTGTGGGTAACACTTTACATTAAGTTGCTCCTATACATGTGTAGTTAAAATGTAACTCATTCAGTACAACTTATGAGAATTATGGGTAACACTTTACATTAAGTTGCTCCTATACATGTGTAGTTAAAATGTAACTCATTGTGGGTAACACTTTACATTAAGTTGCTCCTATACATGTGTAGTTAAAATGTAACTCATTGTGGGTAACACTTTACATTAAGTTGCTCCTATACATGTGTAGTTAAAATGTAACTCATTCAGTACAACTTATGAGAATTATGGGTAACACTTTACATTAAGTTGCACCTATACATGTGTAGTTAAAATGTAACTCATTGTGGGTAACACTTTACATTAAGTTGCTCCTATACATGTGTAGTTAAAATGTAACTCATTGTGGGTAACACTTTACATTAAGTTGCTCCTATACATGTGTAGTTAAAATGTAACTCATTCAGTACAACTTATGAGAATTATGGGTAACACTTTACATTGAGTTGCACCTATACGTGTAGTTAAAATGTAACTCATTGTGGGTAACACTTTACATTAAGTTGCTCCTATACATGTGTAGTTAAAATGTAACTCATTGTGGGTAACACTTTACATTAAGTTGCTCCTATACATGTGTAGTTAAAATGTAACTCATTCAGTACAACTTATGAGAATTATGGGTAACACTTTACATTGAGTTGCACCTATACATGTGTAGTTAAAATGTAACTCATTGTGGGTAACACTTTACATTAAGTTGCTCCTATACATGTGTAGTTAAAATGTAACTCATTGTGGGTAACACTTTACATTAAGTTGCTCCTATACATGTGTAGTTAAAATGTAACTCATTCAGTACAACTTATGAGAATTATGGGTAACACTTTACATTAAGTTGCACCTATACATGTGTAGTTAAAATGTAACTCATTGTGGGTAACACTTTACATTAAGTTGCTCCTATACATGTGTAGTTAAAATGTAACTCATTGTGGGTAACACTTTACATTAAGTTGCTCCTATACATGTGTAGTTAAAATGTAACTCATTCAGTACAACTTATGAGAATTATGGGTAACACTTTACATTGAGTTGCACCTATACATGTGTAGTTAAAATGTAACTCATTGTGGGTAACACTTTACATTAAGTTGCTCCTATACATGTGTAGTTAAAATGTAACTCATTGTGGGTAACACTTTACATTAAGTTGCTCCTATACATGTGTAGTTAAAATGTAACTCATTGTGGGTAACACTTTACATTAAGTTGCACCTATACATGTGTAGTTAAAATGTAACTAATTTGGTAACAAGAGGTTATTATTGTTAATTATATGTGGTATGTCCTGCAGAAAAGGAGAATTTGGGTCAAGTAGTTGAGCCAGGAGTTGTAGTAGCCTATAGTCTATACATGCTACATGTTTACCTTTACAATGTATGTCCCTACAACAGACATTCTCTCTTGGGCCTCGTACACACTGGGGTTTTAGTTTCTGAAACTTTTCAGCTTTGAGGTTTTTGCTACCTTGACCTGTAGTACACATTACTTGCAGACATTTTGTGGTTTTAGAATTTTCCGTGATTTGATATTTTGCGTTTCTTGGTATCTATATCGACAAAATAAACAACATGGATCATTTGTCGCGATCAAGTGGTGTAAATGCGTCTCCTCCTCCTTAAAAATTGAACCACGATCGGCAGTCATAATATAGAGATAAAATAATCGAATAATCATAAAATAAACACAAATTTTCAACTGTCAAATTAACTTTGTTAAGATGTTTGAATTTGCGAGTACCACCAATGGAACTCTAGGCTATTTTATTTATGACGCAAGCAAAATCATTCTACAACATTTCAACAACGACCCTGTACACACTGACAGCTAAAATGGTAAAAATGAGCAGCCTACATAGCATGGGTAACTATTTGGACAGCGTGTGATTTTCTGGCCGCATCATTATAAGCTCAAACGGGGGCTTGGCAGCATCTTGAGCTGCCGTGTTTTGTGTGTATGAGTGAGAGGTAGCGAGAGAGAGAGAAACAAAGCAGGCGCTGTGAGTGCTGTCCAGAGTAGAAATGAGCTTTTGGCTACTAGTGAAAAAAAATAGCTGGGGCGTGGTTTGATACCTGGAGCTCAGCCCCTATATTGTTACCTTATCACGCCCAGATTTAGGCATTTTTAAAATTTAGAAAGGGGGCGGGGTCTAGCTAAACCAGCGTTTTGTTACCCTTAAAAAAAAAACCTTGAAGGTGCTATGCTATGACAGCATATCTACAGGTATAGTTTCGTCATTATACAGTATATCTGTGATTCAGTGCAGTCTGGCTCATTAAGGTGTCTGACAAAGACCACCGAGAGTAAGTAAAACAATCACTCAATCATTAAAAAAATTATTTGTTGTGGTGCGCTTAACAATTGTATCGTGGCAACATATTTTTTTTTATCAGCAAACAAAGGTAAATGGAGTAGCCAGCTGGAAGTTGAATGACTCCAGCGACAGAAACACACCTACCGTCTCCGGATGACATGGACGTCGCTTTAAAGAAGGGCCAAGCCAATCCGTCTTTCAGATGAGACTGTTAAACCGAGGTCCTGCCAAAATTGCACACCTGCCTCTTTCAACCTGCTGATAAACATTATCGCGTTTCATTATATGCGGCATGATGATCAGGAGAAATATTTACTCCATCATGGCTTGTTTCAATAAGGACAAATCATAGAGAATCAATACTGACAAAGACTATCAATGATATAGATATCATATCCCCTGTCCCTAAAATAAATAAATAAACGGAAAGATAAATGTCCCTACTCAAACAAACAGGATGTCTTTACTAGCTCGACCCCCCACAATGCAACAGGACGTTTAGCATGAGTCAGCCATCTGTCATCGGCTTTCCGGGGTCTCCGTGCACGAAAATGACAGACAGAAAGCTGGTGTTCATTATCCTCCATCTGAGTCGACACAGATGCTTTGGAGAAGAGAGAAGGAGAGAAAAAACACCCTCTTATTTGTGCAGGAACCTTAATTTCTCAAACTTTATTTACTTTTACCCAGATTGCAAACCTACCCCATGTTTATTCCCGATGTGTCCGAGCTGCTAACGTCCTGCGCAACAAGGCCGGTCTTTACCCTGGCCGAAAGAATAACGGGAAAAAAAACGGGAAAAAAAACATGTGTTCCGCGTAAACACGCAAAAACACACATGTAAATATGCAAGTTTCCTTAGAAGAGTCCATCAGCGAGGCCTCACAGTTAGATTAATGGGTTCTCTGATTGATTCTGTGAAAACAACAACGTATGAATTATTGTGCAAGTCAGACTCAGTACTGGTGACATTGTGAAAGATAAAAAGTCTTGTGTGTCTATCCTCTCTTAAAAAATGAGAGGGGTGGATGTATTATTATTTCTCTCTCGTGATTTAGAGAGCACTCTGACAATTTGGAACAAACTCCTTAGGGCAGGGCTGTTGAGAGGCGTACACGAAAGAACTTGAAAAACCACACATAAAAAAAGCTGACTGCTGGTAAATGGACCACCGTGATGGTTGAGGGCTATCTGAAATCTTGAATGGGGATTGTGGGTTGTCACATTTTCAGCCGTGTTTTCTACGAGGGGTCAGTTATGAATGCCACTTCTGATGTCACAATGAGGTTACCCCTGGCAACAAGAACAGGCACACAAAACATGTACAACTGACTTATTTCGCCTGATTAATCCAAATCGGCAGCATGTCAAGGAAGGCTACAAATATGGCTTTCCCTGCACACAGCATTAAAGTTGGCAGCATTGAGATTCCATGTGATGAGATTCTGTGTTTTCATTTTGGCGGTTTTGAAAGTGATTACTAGTACAGACAATCGCTTTTGAAGATTTATTTTTGAAGACTACAAGTTACTGAATGAACCCTGGAAAATTAAAACCAGCCAACGGGTGCAACAGGTGTTTTGTTCCCCTCCAAATCTTTTTATTGATGATGGTTAACTATAGTTTAGAAGAATCTAGATGTTAAGCACGAGCACACATAGAAATTCAGATATAAAGTGTAGATAGACAGGATGTACTGCATTCCATAAAATCGGCATTAAAAATAGCAAAATATCAATTCATTAATAGTAATTGGAATGGTAAAAGTAGCTGTAATTACAATCTTTCACTTCCATGTATTAGAAAGAGGGCGCATCCATCTGCTTGTTACATTCCCTCTGGCTGCTTCTCTGAATGCTGTTCTCATTTTTATGGTGACAAGATGTCGCATCCATCATATGCAAATGGTTGTGTCAAATGAGTCTTATTAAAAGCATATGCAGTGAGGGATCTTGCCGGGACACACAGCCGAACCTAAACCAGCCCGGCATTGATGAATTTTTGCAACATTTCATGGAACAAGAGACTCGTTCCCTATTTTCTTATTCTAGCTTTTCTTTTGGCCATCTCTAAAGTCAGACCATCACAACGTACAGAAACAGGTGTGTTTGGGGGCTCTCCCATTTTGCTTTTCGCTTGGGTGTTGAACTGACGTCTGTTGGGAGAGTTTCTTTTTATTCTGCCAAGCAGTTTAGCTCAGGGGTGGGCAATTTCCGGTCCTGGAGGGCTGGTGTGTATGCAGGCTTTTGTTGCCACCAATTACTCTGGCTAAATGAGCTAATTGGCTATATACACCAACACCGGTTCCCTCATAGATTAGATCACAGTAAAACGTTTCATGTACGGGCACAAAAACAGTCTTCGGCTGTCATTCATGCGCTTACTAGGAAATGTAGCTAAAATGTCAGATGGTGTAAATGTTAGGGCAAATTAAATAATTAAAGCCAGAAGTTGGCATGAAGACCAGGGATAGATACAGGTCTTGTTGCCCACCTCTGGTTTAGCTCCTGCTAAAAGCACTGGATCCCGTGTGGTTCAATGCACTGTGTGTTCCTTGTTCCGGAATAGAATCCTGATCGTACCGATGCCGACTGTCTAACTGGATGTAGCATCGCCCAGGGAGGGAGGGATTGAGTGGGTGGGAGCGTCGGCATGTCTCCTTACGCCCGGAACCCACCAGACGCGCAAGCGCAAGCGCGCACTGCTGCGCTTCATTTCTGCTCCCATGTTAACGAATTGCTGCGGTTCTCACTGGCCGCGCGCACGGCTGGCGGGCGGACGACTCGCGGATGTGGAGTGGATTTTTCCACGCTGTGTGAAATTTTCTGGGCGTCTGCATGCGCATCTCATAGAAATACATTGTATATGCACAATATCTGCATCATATCACCACATATGAATGTTTTTCAACCTACCAATAGTTTTTCTATTGTTATTAATTATTTTAATACATATTATATTTTAATATAGGCCCTATTGAAAAAGGAAACTTGAGACAATCACCATTGTGGGATGAATGAAGTTAAATCAAGTCATACATTTAGCATATAACCAGTTATTCCCGTTTTTGTAATGCTTTTTTTTTATAGTATACATATTTGTTTAATTAATTAAGACTATGCTTACTTCCCGAAAGAGAAATAAACGTTATTCTATTCTATTCTATTGTTTTTATTTTAACTGATATCACTGTATTGATTTAAGGTACTGCAGAATAGCTGCTAATTCTGCTGTAATTAAATTTTTAGAACATGTTGATTACTGTCCCAAATAAATAAAAGTGAACTTTATAAAGGAGGCATTGTGTTGTTTGCTACATTTAACTTTAAATTGCTAAATTTAGCTTTTAAGCAGTAAGACATATGTAATAGCAGTATTTATTTAACCATTATTAAGCGAAGCTCACAAATCCGGAATGTAGATTGTTTGTTTGTATAGCGCGTCTGTCGTTCACAGAATGCGCTCCGAAAAAGCAATAAGCGTCTGTGCTTTTGCGCATCTGATGGGTTCAGTTCTGCTCAAATCTTCACGCGCAATAAGCGTCTGTGGGCTTGCGCGTCTGGTGGGTCCGGGGCGTCACGCCGCTGCTTGACGGCGTTGGTCTGTGCATTGGGTGTCTGCTCCTCTGACTGTGACGCAGGGCCGGCTGGCAGCGCGCGGAGTGAGAAGAAGCAGCAGCTGGTGGTGCCGCGCGGTTCAGAGGAGGAGAGCGCGATCGCGTCTGAGCTCCTTCGAGCGGACAGCGGACGTTTCAGAGAGCGACAAATATGATGTGATGTTACAACCAGAAACAATATAGGGCATGAAAAAAAAACTAAAAAGAGATTGCGTTTACGGCCATTACATTGCTTTGTGAAACTATAAAATGTGGCTACCTGTCCGTAGTCGCGGCACGATGGTGCGTCAAAGCATTGCCGACAGCACCATTTGTGGTTTGCTGTGATGAGGATGTGACCCACAATTCTTGCAGCCACACGCCTCAAGGACACGCCTCAGTCAGTTCTCCACCTTTGTGCTCACGTCTCTCTACAATGTAAATGCTAACTTAATCTTAATTTATTTCAGTGTACTTTACTGATTTTTCGTTAATCCATTAGTATCACTCATTTTGAATGAGTCATCTATAATTTTGGGTTTAAAAAGTTGACCTACTCATTATAATCGAGTTGAATGAACCTAGAGAATACAAGTAGCCTATGAGAAAAGTTCTTTGTTTAAAACGTTTGGACTTTCCCAGTTCCCTCTTCAGCGATTGGCGCCACTTCCTTTGCCTGAAGCATATGGCGTCAAATCAGCGTCACAATACATGAAACTCAAAAAAAGTTTTGAAAGATTGAAGCAGATTTTGCATCTCTGTGGGCATGAATTTGTACTCGCGTTAAGAGATTTGCAAAACTACAACCTCCATTTAACAAAGATTCGCCACTACGTCTGAAAAGCTATGAATCACGACATTTTTGACGCTGTTCTCCCGGGGCAGAAGTTTGTACTTCGAAACTGGGCAAATGACGGACTGAAAAAAAAAGTTTTTTTTTAACTCGCAAAATTGACGCTGATTTGACGCCGTGCCTCAGTCATGCAGTGCAGGGGGCACAGAAGCCATGACAGAGACTACTAGTCTACTGTGCTGCTGGTTATCCTGGTTATGGCCTCAAGGCAATGAGTTTACATGTTTTGAGCAAGTGAATCTGACTAATAGTGAGTGAGTACAACTTGAAATGTGAAGTTATAGAAAGTATTTGTTTTAAGTTGGGCTAAAGCCATAATAAGCACTGTGTTAAACTCTGTCGAAGCTAGTTCCCAGAGCTTATGATTTATTTTTTCACTTATTGGGCCACATTCATGAAACGTTCCTAAATATGTGTGTATATTTACGTATGAACATGTTTTGTACTGAAAATGTACCCCTGATTCATCAAACCGTGGGGAAAGAAAGATTGGTTCATACGTTCATATGCAGTTTTTCACGTTTAGCATAAATTCACTCACAATTTTCCATGAATTGCCATGAATTGGAAGTTACAAATTCTATTTAAAGGTGCATACAAATTGAAAATGGCCAAGAAAAATCAAAAGAAATAGTTATTCCAACAATTAAATCTAAACTGCATTAGCAGATGTTCAGTAAAGGAGGGAAAACATTATTTAGTATTGTCAGTACCAGTGTCAAAGAAACTGATAAAGTAAAAAGGCCTGGCAGGAGATAACATGCCATCAATGCAGGATCACCCATTACACAAACTGTTAAGGTAAGAGACGAAGAAACGCATAGCTGCGCACAAAGGCACCGCAGATGAATAATTTGACAAGTGTATTTTTAATAAGCCAGGCATCTCTCACAGCACCGTTCTCCAAATGAGTGCCATGACTAGCTGCCCCACAGAAAGTAGCTGTCGTAGGTCCCACCAGGCCACCTAGCTATGATGTTGAGCAACACACAAGTCGTATCGCATAGCTGCACATTGATGGAGTGATAGCCCTTCTATTCACATGCAAATGCTTTATCGAATGGAGCCTTGATGCGCGTGTCCCAGTGAGCAAAAGCCGGAATCTCCAGATGTCCAGAGAAATCTTGATTGAGATGTTTTGACATAATTTAGCTCAATTTAGTTCAAATTTTACTCAGGTTTTACCTGATATAGCCTGGTTACATTCTAACTGGTTAAAAAACTTTTACTTTTCAACCAAATTTCGCCGTTTTTTTACCTGAACGCGAAAAGCAGTTTCAACAACTCTTCAACACAAAAATGTTCACTGGGGTGTGTAGTCTATGGCACTGATGATAACATTGAGCAGGTTGGCAATTTCATAAAAACCCAGCTGGTTACCTCCACCTGGCTTTGCATCTTGTAGGGGAACTGGATGTATGCTGGCGTTAGCTGGATTATGCCGTTGACCACAACACTGGCCACAGACCTGTAAGCCACTTTAAAGCAACATTTTTTCATTGGTTAAATGTGTGTTTTAATTAGTGTATTTAAAGTCATATAGCATTACAAATTTTTATCAATTTAGAAAAAATAGTAGGCTACTGGGAGCATTCATTGCATTATGGGTCTAATTAAACAGCTTCACAGCCGACACTTAATTAATAGGCGTAATCTAACGTGTTTGCTTTTTACAATCGTAGTGTATTACATTTTCATTGTGCATTTCAAAGGCTACATTTAGTCTTGTGAGTCCAATGAACAAGACCATGGGTTCATTCCAATCGCTTATTTTCACTTCTTGCAACCTTTCCTCGCGTCCTTTTCTCGCTTTTTAGCTCCGCCCAATGAAGGGCGTGAGAAAACAATGCAAGGATCAGGTATGAGGACGGAGGAATCGAGGCAACACGCATTAGCAAATGGAACATCCTTGCTCAATCAAGCGCCAACGTCAATATTATGCCTACGTGCTTAACTATAATGTTTTTTTAGCTCATTCTTGTTAGTTATAGAGAATGAATATCATTATGAATGAGTGCTTTTTAATAAATTGAAAGGAACAGTAAAATTGCATTTGGGTAGGGGTGTGCCTGCGACGTGGCAGATGTGGAGAGTGGTGGATAATTTATACACGTCACGCGTTCCGGGAAAAGGCTTCTGCAAAGGCTATACTTGTGTTTCCTCACTGAAGAACCTTCCAGGAGCCTCCTCGTTCCCCACTTCTCGCTCCTCCGAAGAGCATTTAGCGGTTTAGAATGTTCTTAAAGATTGCGAACCTCGATTGATTTCTGGGTCAGGCGAGGACAGAGGAGAAGAGGACAGATAAAATAAGGAATTAGAAAAAATTGGAATCCACCCCATGTCTGGTTTGTTGTCTCTTTTTTTCTGCTTTATTCTCCTACATCCCTAGCTGCATATTTTTTGTACAATTTTGGAGGAATTTCAATCATAGCAGACCAAATTATTGTCATAATTTGCTTCCCTTACATGCAAGTATTAGTTCTTTCATTTTTAACTTCTCTAAATATATTATTTGGATTTTACTAATTTTACCCACTGAAATACGTTAACTTTCCAAACCTTGCTCCAGCTGTGATTATAGCTAAGGTTTGTTAAATGTAAGTTATAGTTAGCTCACTGCCAATTTGGCCAGCTATTGCACTGTTTATTTGACTGACAAGTTATATAAAGCATATTATCACTTACAATCCACATTTGTACCACAAATTTTGCTAGGGTAAAAACATTTGACAGAGTAGAAAAAAATGACACCACACTGGATTGGCCCAGGAGCCACGGCCATTGTGGCGTGCGGACGGCGGGATGGGCCCTCCGCGAGACGTTTCCCGCAGCGCGCGGAATGCCACCTCACTGCGAAAGAATGCGGCTTCCCGTCACCAGGGAGAAATAACCGGCAGGATCGGAAGGGAACCGTCGCTTTGTTGCCTCTTTCATCCTTCCGTGACGATTCCAAGCATGTTTTCTAAAATTGGATAGAGAAAACATGCACTCACACACACACGCCCACTACCCCCCCTTACTCCACACACCCTTGTGGGACTGGCAGGTGATCACTACCTGTTAGAAGCACTCCCTAAGTGCTGAACATCATGGATTGTGTGGTTAAACGGGTAAAAGTTTGTCTGTGGGTGTGCAATCCCGTCACTAGCTGGTGGGCGGGTCAAACTGTGGAAACCCACCAGTGTAATCTCAGTGTTTCATTGCTTTCTGACCTTTGACCTCTCTCATCCCCCCACCCCCCACTAAGAGCAACACACACGTCTGACGTACTGCAGCGACTCATGCCCCATGTGTGAGCTCATTTCCTGTCCTTTTCATAGAGGTTAACAACTAGAGCGAGAGAGAGATCGAGATCGAGATTAACACATTGATCAGCTCTTGACTGAGAGGGTTTCTCGTGTTGCTCTCCTCTTCCAGACAAACCCCTCCCCATCCCAGCCCATGAACCAGGCCTAAAGCTAACAGACGATTGTCTGAGGATAAATCGTCAATCCGTATTTCTGTCATGGCTGTTGGTTATGGACACACAGTGGAAAAATACTGACAGACAGAAAAAAAATATAGAGAAAGAGGAAAGCCAGGATGACAGGAGGCCTATTTAACCCAAGAGCCTGTTTGTCTGAACCATGTAAACTCCTCTCATGCTTTTAATCAGTGGGCCGCACACAGAAACAGGACATCAAAGTGATGATGCTGTACCGTATGCACGCGGCACAAACACGTGTATCTGCTCCGAGTCTCGCTGTCTCCCACGGACATTTTGTCTGTGAAGCAATTTGGGATGCATGGTTTGTACAAAAATGGCACTAAACACTAAGTTTTCTGTTGTTTTAAAAAAAAAAAAAAGTAGTGCGGATAGTCCGTCCCCTTTCTATATTACAAACACAGATGGGATCACAGTGCAGAAAGTGCCAAGGTGGAGTATTGAGTCACCCACCACACAGGGGAATGCTTTTTGCGCTATATTTTCTTTCACCAAATTTTTTGTGAAGGTACCGTAAAATACACACAATGGAAGTGTTGTTTGTGTATCATAGATTTCTTAAGTTCGTAATATACATGCGTAACAGCTGCAAGTCTCTTTCTTGTAGTTTACAGATGACCATCTTATTTGCCTGAATTGAAAAACTTCAGGACAATTACATTGGTAATTTGCCTCATTATACTGTATAAACCTGAGTATGCATATGCATGTATGAGTAATGAATATGTATGAATAATATTGCCATGGAAACTACAGCGATGGGAACAGGAGCAATGAAAAAGGTTCCATTTTTTTTTCTGCCATTCTGCAGCCAGAGTGGATGTACAGGGCTGTGCTCTGAAATCAGCAAATCAATCAATCATTCATCAATATTTCCTGTTATGGGAACTTTTTACTATTTCATTGGCACATAGTGTAAGATGGAAAATATCTTCCCGGGAAACTGAAAAAAATAGAAAAACCTCAAGCTAGTTTAGTGGAAAAAAAAGGAACTGGAAAAAAAATTAACACAGCAAAATAAAAACAGGTGAAGGGTTGTGGACGAATCTATTCATCAGCAGACGTAGCAACAGAGTAGGATTATGGGCCACGGCCAAAACTATCTACCTGCTCTCTGCTGAAGAAAAGGCCAAACAACCTGAAATCCTGAAATTTAGCCAACACCCTAGTTTAACATCTTAGCTTAAATAAATCAACAAAATGAAAAAAACATTTAAAATACCATGATGATGTAATTTATTCACTGGCAATTTTGTTGTTTCTCTATCCAGAGCTCTGGTTTGTCTACAAACAGGCCTGGTGAAGCCACATGTGGACATAATAATGGGTTAAACTAATGGAGTCTTTGAATGGGACAAGGCTCTGATTGGGCAATGTGGTGGGTTTTAGTGGTCAAATCAAACCTTCACTTGGAACTGTGAGAGAGAGAAAGAGATTGAGAGTGAGACAGAGAGTGAGAGTGTGTAGGAGAGAGAAAGAGATTGAGAGTGAGACAGAGAGTGAGAGTGTGTAGGAGAGAGAAAGAGATTGAGAGTGAGACAGAGAGTGAGAGTGTGTAGGAGAGATAAAGAGATTGAGAGTGAGACAGAGAGTGAGAGTGTGTAGGAGAGAGAAAGATTGAGAGTGAGACTGAGAGTGTGTAGGAGAGAGAAAGAGATTGAGAGTGAGACAGAGAGTGAGAGTGTGTAGGAGAGAGAAAGAGATTGAGAGTGAGACAGAGAGTGAGAGTGTGTAGGAGAGATAAAGAGATTGAGAGTGAGACAGAGAGTGAGAGTGTGTAGGAGAGAGAAAGCCAATTGTTACCAACTGTTTGCATAGTTACTAGGTATCTGTTTTTATTTGCTTGAACTCTTATTGTTATACTTTAAGTTCCCCCTGGGAAAAATAAAGTTATTTAATGTAATAAAAAATGTTTTCTATTCGATTATTACTGCATATGTTTTATATACTGCCCCAGTTGACCCGTTTAAGAATCATTGAATATATATATATACATACATATATTTACATTAATATTTATATTGGTGGGTTGGTAAAAAACAGCCTGTGGAAGCCCACTGGTTTAATTTCAGTGTTCAGTGTTTCAATGTGTTTTGACCTTTCCCACTTCCCACCTCCCACAAACAGCAACACACGCCTGACATACTGTAGCAGAGAGAGAGCGAAAGAAAGAAAGAGAGAGAGAGAGAGAGAGAGAGAAAAAGAGAGAAAAGCGGTAGAGAGAGACTCAAAGTCCATCTCTTTGCAAATGAGACGTGAGGACTGGCCCTGGCTTAATACGCTGACGGCCAACTTGACGTCCAAGGAAAACACATCCCTCATCTCCATTCCAACAATCTTCATACTTCTATGTCTGGCCAATGAAAAAGTGTTGTTTGCCCGAATCCACAAGTGGCATTAAATTCGGAGGGGTGACAGCTGACCCCATACTGCAGTTGCTGACCCTGAGCTGACATATCGTTTGGGGACCCCTCCCCCCTCCTATGAGGTGTGTTTACCATTCGGGAAACCTCCCCGCCCCTCCCTCACAGCAGGTGTTGGCCAGAGGAAGGCGATTCGTAGCATAGAGCATCAGAGCTGAGCAGTGCCCCCTCTCAAACAGTTATCAGCCAATGAGATGCATTTGCCGTGTTTTCAGATGATATTTTTCCAATGTGAACTACCGAGCTTCAGAGCATCTGCTGACAGCCGTCGTAGTCTCTGAGATTCAATGCTGAGATGACCGTATCGCTCACCAGTGACCTCTGCCAATCGATCGAGCACAAGACTGAGAGAGAGACCATTGGGGGACAAATTGGTAGAAAACTGTGGGAGATTCCTGTGCGACGTAATTCAGCGGGTCTGATTATGGAAAGTGTTTGATTTTTTTCTCTTGCTGGCCCTGCCCGGATGCCCTCCCTGTTTAGGGACATGGAGAATAAGGGTGGAAAGCCCTTGTGAGCAAAGGGACAGGAAACGGCTCTGAGCCACTCACAGTTAAAGGGGGTAATCGCTCTGCGGAGAGAAGTGTTGAGTTACAGCTGTTTACCGCAGTGCGTGTGTCTGTGTGTGCGTGCATTTGAGTGCATTGTGTCTGTGTGTGCAAATGTGTGTGTGTGTGTGTGTGTGCATTTGAGTGCTTGTGAGCATGTGTGTCTGTGTGTGTGTGTGTGTGTGTGAATGTCCATTTGTGTAAGTACATGTGTCATTGTGTGTGTGTGCATGAATCTGTTGGTAGTGCATTACCTGAATGGCTTCAGCAGAAGAAAAAAAAAGCTCCCAAATTTGGCTGAATTCTGCATGCACAATAAATGGGGTGCAGTTGAATTGCTCCCCAAATGGTTGACACGGTCTCTAGAGCAGCAAATATCTGAGTCTGAAAGGCTGCCGAAGCTTATTTGAATAATAAGCGCGGTAATTTCTAACTGTCAAACATGTCGTTTCCAGGCTGGAGCCTAAGCAGCATGTGGCCAGGCGGTTAGCGGTTAGCGCGCACGCAGCGAGACGTGAACCATGAAAAAAATAAACATTGTTTTTTTGCATTCATGTTTGCTCAGCAGATGTTGGCGCAGTACCCAGCATGCTCCGCTGTACTACCAGATCTTTTTTTTACAAATTTTGGTTATATATTTTTGTAACAGGACACGGTTCTCCACATAGGATTTGACCTCATACCTGAAAAAAGTTTGGGTCTGAAGCCCATGTTGCTGGTTGGGGGATAATGACTAACCCCAGTTAGTTTTTGAAAAGTTCAACGGTGAAGTTGCACAGACCTAGTTTCTATACCTCTGGAATATCTGGTAAAACACAAACAACATTTTAAAGAATGTGTTTTGAAAGGACACATTTTTTATTTACTGCATGCATGTATTTATGTTTGTATTAAAAGTAATACAATTTTTCTATATCCTACTCTTGTAACTTCTGAAATGTTCCTAACTGCAAATGAAATTAAAAAAACACTATGCTTTACTGTAATATTATGATGTGTAATAATATCTCAATAAACTCATCATGAATTGCACATCTTTATAAAAATGTACATGCTACTAAAAGCGTTCTTACTAGGTAGGTGCATGTTACTAAATGTGTATGTAAGAGACATGCCAGGCCAGTCAGACTGAGAAAGAGGCATAAACGGTTACGATATGCACTGCTGACCCAGGAGTGTATGTGTCATCGCAGTGGAGCATATTGTAACCTTGTGTGGGATTCGTTGTTGAAAACTTGTTTGGGAGAGAGAAAGAACGGTTGAGTGAGGTACAATGCCTCACCTTCGCCGGTAAAACAAACAGTTTTTTTGTTTGTTTTTTAAACACAGGTGAAATAACACCAGTAAAAAACATTCAATTTCAGGATTATAAGGTGCCTCAATAGTAGCTCTAATGTCCAGTACCTATAGACCATACTGGAATCCATTGATAATCTGGAATATTATCAATATCAGATTAAAAAACATACAATGTGACTGACGTCTCTTCTTACAGTTTTTCACAATTGTTAACACACGTTTCTCAAAACAATAACGGCTTTCTCAAAACTGCACACACAAAACTGAAAACCTCACACACAAAATGCTAAACCTGACACTCCCTTTGCAAGATGACTCTTTGCCATCAAATCTCTTAACTGTTCACAAAATGGAACTCGTGTTTTCATTTGGTACACACAGCCATATTTTCAAATGACACACACATACCATTCATTGAGTACACACAACTAAGCATTTGCTGCACACTACCAAGCATTTACAGCACACTGAAGTGCAAAATTGAAAACACAATCATAGAAATGGAACACACCATATGAATGACAATGACTCTAGAGAATGAGCCATTTCTCCTTTTGTAAAATGTCTCAGTGTAGGCCTACTCTTTTCATAGTCAAACATAAAACAGCACACAAATATGCAGCAAAAACAAGTTTTATTTCGGTACACACAGAGAACAGTACAGTACTGTAAACCGGCCTGCTCAACCCCCCCACTCCCCCTTCACAAAAATGAATTAGGCATCACGCCTCCGGTTCCTGTCTGGCCAGAGGGCCTCATCCACATCACAGGCAATGTTCTCCCTGTCCAAGCAGCGTTGGAAGAACCGCCTCGAGTGGCGCATGAAGCCCTGACAGGCCTCAACACTCACGTCGCCACAAGCCTCCTCCTTGTCCTCCTCCTCCTCCTCCTTGTCCTCCTCCTCCTCCTTGTCCTTGTCCTTCTCCTCCTCCTTGTCCTCCTCGTCCTCCTCCTCATTGTCCTCCTCCTCCTCCTTGTCCTCCTCCTCCTCTTCCTCTCCCTCCTCCTTCTTGTCCTCCTCTTCCTCCTCCTCTTCCTCTCACTCTTACCCCTCTCCTTCTCTGGTTGTCTCTCTCTTCAAAGTTCTCCATTGTTCACCAAACAAAACAGAGGCTCAAGGCACTTTTATGCTGCAGTCCTGATTGCAAATTGCTCAACAGACCTGAATGTTTAGAGATTTGAATATTTGTGTGTTGTAGGTTGATGCTTTGAGATTTTACTTGAGAAGTGTGTGCAACAACTGAACATTGTGTGTAGTGTTTTGACAACAAGGTGATGTGTAATTGACATCAGAGTGTAAAGAAGGAAAGTCAGAGTCTAATGCAGATAAGGGAGTGTGAAGTAGTGCCAAATTGGGTCGAGCGATTGGTACATGAAGTGAAGGTTGTGCAAATTGTGCCGAATTTTCGCTTTTTGTGTGTTAACAATTGTGAAAAACTGTATAATGCATGTTACCTGCAGTGAGCTCCTTGTTAGTAAAGGGTGCATATTCTGTACGGATGCTCTCTCTGCTTTACCTGCGATCTGACGCCCGTGGAAACCAGACGACGTGTCAATGCGTGTTGACGCACATGTGACTCTGTACACGGGTGCGTGTGTGGTAACATATTTCTGTGAGCGATCAAAGGAAACCTTGGGGTGGTGTCCGTGACACAGGGCCACGAGGAACATCTGAAAAACCAAACAAAGCCAAACACTTCACTCCAAGCGCAGATCCTCCAAACATGCCACAAGTGGAAGGCATTAAGGCTTCTACAGGAATGAGAGGAGATGAAATTATGTTTATTCCAAGACTTGGGTTGTTTTGAGGTGCAGTATACAACAGGGGATTTTTTTATTTGTTGCGCTCATGTTTTTCAGGACTGAGAGAATTTTTGTTTGAATTAAATTCCAGCCTCAGGTAGATAATGGTAACTGTACATCACCACGGCAACATGGTGAGATAGGGCAATTTGGTAATTTTCAGGGCAATCACATGGCAGCCACCATGGCAATTTGATAATCAACAGGGCACCACAGGAGCGGCATGTAACTTAGGCAATATAGTCATTTTCAGGGTAATCATTGGGACAAACTGGTGACCAGGGCTGCTATGGCAACATGGTAATTCACAGAGTCATCACTAAGGCAACATGGTGATGGAGGCAATATGGTAATCAACAGAGTAACCTTGTAACCACCGGGGTGTCCTGAAAACCACAGTTCCCCATCTCCAGCCTGTGTAATTCACTAGGACCTGCCTGCAGTCTTGTAGTGGAAGCACAGTCATTCCGCAGTCATTTCACTACTATTCCAGTCATTCCGCAGTCATTTCACCACTATTCCACAGTCATTCCATAGTCATTTCACCACTATTCCACAGTCATTCCACAGTCATTTCACCACTATTACACAGTCATTCCATAGTCATTTCACCACTATTCCACAGTCACTATTCCGCAGTCATTTCTGTAGGGGTTCTCTATGCCAGAGACACGGAGGAAATATTGGAGGTCCAGGTGCGACAGATAAGAAATCTTAAAGTGTTCAACGAACACCACAGAAACGGACAATAATCTGTAGTGGAGGGGGGAAATAATGAGAACACAAATAACCTCGCGAAAAAAGGCGAGGAGCTCGATATCCGAGCAAAACAAAAGAAATAAGCTGACACGCTTATCTAACTCCCGTTTGTGGAGTGAACAAACAGAAAGAAAAGAGAAAACTCAATAGACCCCTAAGACTTAGGGTGAGAGCACTCGTAGGTATGAGTAGAAAAACAAAAAAACTAAAATCCTAAGCTCTGAGATAAGAGCGAAAAAGATAACTTTGCTTTTTCTAAATTGTCCTGCTAACAAGTCCCGCATTGAGAAGCAAAGCGGTCGATAGCAGCACAACTTCCTATACCCTTTTACCGGCTCGAATGTTATGTAAAATAACATGGAAGCGACGAGAAAGGGAGAAAGTGGGGTATAAGTAGTGAGCGGAAATGCATGACAGGTGAACTCACTAATTACCGAGACGAAAGCAAAACCCGTAGCGGAACACAGAAAAATCAGATAGATTACCGGTAAAAGAAAAAAGGAATAAAAAATGCGGAGATAAGGAAAGAAAGGCATGATCCATGACAATTTCACCACTATTCCACAGTCATTCCACAGTCATTTCATAGTCATTTCACCACTATTCATCAGCCATTCCACAGCTATATCATAACCATTCCACAGCCATCCCACAGTCCTTCCAGAGGCATTTCACTGCCATTCCAGAGCAGGTGTTGCAAGGACACTGGCAAACGTCAGCCATCTCATCATCTCATCTTCTGATAATATAAGCTCAATTTAAAACAATGGATGTCAAAATCTGTCAATTTCCTCAACCATTTGCAGTAATAAAATGTTATATGTACACTCATGCACGCACAAAAGCACACACACACACACACAAAGAAAGAGAGGGGGAAAGAGAGAGAAAGGGAAAGAGAAGATATAGAGGAAGAGACTGAGAGAGAGAAAGGGACAGAGGGAGACAGAGAAGAAGAGACAGAGAGAGAGAGGGAGAGTGAGAGCAAGAGCGAGAGAGAGTTAAAGACTTGTTAAAGGAATGTTTCTTTAGTTCCCCTCCCAGTAAAACAGCAGATGGGAAAAATAGCACTTGTTTAGTGGGAAGTTCATATATGTGCAAATAACAATGTAATCTCATTCTGTACCAGTGCCAAATGTGCAAAAGCTTTTCTCGCTTATTAGACATGAAAGCAAGGCTGTGGCCCCATATACAAGTAAAGGCAAACACTCTCTGTATTGTGCCTGAATCATTTTTTATTTTTTTGGGAAGCCCAGGAAGGGAGATCACCCCGGAACCCACCCACCGGGAGGGAGCCCGGACCACACACACGGCCGAGTTCAGTTTACACCACTTTTTAAATAGAACGCAATCAGGCTTAGGCCTGGCCCTCCGTATCTTTGTTTAACAACTTCTCTCTCTCTCTCTTTCCTCCCCTTCGTACTCCCCACACGTTGTTTGTTTTAACCGCCGAAGTGAACTTTTAGGACCCTGTCACAAAGTATAATATTTGTACCCACGTCACCTCCCAACCCCCCAACCCCCCACCCCACCCCCACCCACGCAGATGTTCAGCACTCTTGACCCCCTTTAAGATATCACACACCGAGTCAACTGTTATCCTCTGTCTGTCAGCGCAGGGCTTAGCAGATATTGAAATTATTTAAATGTGTATTTTGGCATTAAAAGAGAGCAACAGTCAGGATTTTGCCAATTGTAGAAAATAAATGAAGCGATTTCAATCAGCCCGTCTGCAAGTTAAGGTGAGGCCATCTAGTGGCCAAATAAATACTGCAGCCAATTTAAGTGGATTCAGTGAAGTATATTTGTTGCTGTGAATTATGTTTTGTTTACTGTATTTTCCACTTCTTTGATTCTGTCCTTTGAAAATCAGTGAAATAGTCACATGTTTTGAAAAAGCAGAAACGATGGCAACAAGGATTTATGCTAGAAATGCTATCATTTCCCTTAAAGAAATAATAATGATAATAATAATAACTTTATTTATAAAGTATTTATTAAAGCATGGTTACAAAGTGCTTTGCATGATAAAATGAACAATAAAATAAAAAAATAAGAAGCAAGTAAAGAAAGTTTTATTTACACATATTATGTTCATCTTTCCAACTGCTTGACCTGCTAATACACTGATTCAGTGTTCTGATGCACACAGACTGTGCCAGTGTCCTCACAGGGTGGTGTTAAATAAGCTTTAGCATTGCCCAGGGAGGGAGGGTTTCTGTCCCTGCTGCAGTGTGCAATAGAGCCTGCGCTGGTTGATTGGGTGCCCGCGGTATGACTACGCCAGGTGTGCGTGGGGTGGCCTCCACTGCTCAATGAAATAAGGTCGCAATGGGTAGCAGAGGAGGGCGTGCTGGTCTACGCAGTGACTGCATCGGAAAAGATGGCACTGCATTGCCAGGACGGGTTGATGAATATGACTGGAAATTCCAGATAAAGACGAAACAAAATCGGATATTGCGGTGAGACCGTGACGAGACTGCGTCGAAGTTGCGGCGAGATTGTAACGACTGTGTATGGATGTGTAGGGGGAGCCTGCATGACGTGCTAAGCCTTACAGTGCAACTCTGTGTGTGGGATTTCCCCTGACAATGGGCAGACCACACAGAGAGAAGCATAAAGAGGAAGGGAGAGGGAGGGAGAGAGAAAAAAAAGGGGGGGGGGGTGAAAGCAAGAGAGAAGGAAAGGGAGGGGGGGGGGCAGCCATGGGAGAGGGAAGGAAAGAGGTGGAGAGGGAGAGAAGGGCAAATCCAAATCATGGAACACCTGTTCTGAGAAGTGGCCTATTAGAGCAGTGGTGAAAGGGGAAGTACATGGGCCCCAGCTAAAGGGCAGGGTCACTGAGGACAACACCAGGACGGCCCCCAGGACATCTAATTAATACCTGTCTATTATACAAATGCCATTTCCACCCGCAAGTATGTTTTATATTACGGGGGAAATTACATATTACTGTTTATCATCTCGCTCTCTCTCTCTCTCTCTCTCTCTCTCTCTCTCTCTATCTGTGTGTGAGTTTGAGTTTTTGTGTTTGTGTGTGTGTCTGTACGTACGTGTGTATTTGTGTGTGTGAAACCTCTGTAGTTAATTGTACCTCACACTTCAGAAATTGTGCTTCAAGCACTGAAACACACAGAGAGTTAGAGATGAGAGACTTGTGTTTATTTCTGTTTTACAGTTGAAGTGATCCACACAGATCAGGGCCTGATGATGGACAGGATCCCGCCCTCAGTGTCTGTGTGTCTGTGTGTCTGTGTGTCTGTGTGTCTGTTTCGTCTTCCGTCGTTGTGACAACACCCTCATAAAGAGAGGGAATGACTTTAACATAGCCGTTAAAATTACGCACCCCCCCGCCCCCCCACCCACCCAAAAAACAAAAAAACAAACAAATAAACAATGAGACATCAGCTATCCGGAGAAAAGACTGGATCTGATCAAACGCGACCTTGCTACAGACCTGTTTAATGTTACGTTTATGCCACGTTTCATGTTTAGTGTTTGTCACAGTTTATTTTCTGTTCATGTCTTGCTTGTGTTCTGTTTTGTTACGATGCAGTTCATTGTTAGCATACACATTTCCATGTTTTTGCGCAGCCTTGCGTTCATGCTGTTTCTTTCTCTTGCTGTCGCTCACGCTTCCCTAATTGTTTCATTCTCTCATGTCTACTTACTAATCTACTAACGTTAGATCAGGATTGGGTAATACTAACTCTCTAACCATGTGTTCATGTTTACCTTACGTTTCTCGTGCATGTCATTTACTAATTTACTAATGTCAGGTCTAGGATAGGATAACTACTAACGATTTACTAATTGCCTCGTTACGTGTCTCATTTTCTCAAGCTGTTGTTCATTTCCTGCTGCTCTCAAGCTAAGTGTCTGCACCTGTCTACACCTGCATATAAGATCAGTGTTCATGTCATGTCCTTGCGAAATTGTTGCCTTTAGTTTACTACTGTCACTTTTGAGCGTTTGCCATTGTTTTGACTACCGTTATTGATCTAGCCTGTTTACTGACCATTGTTACTGCCTGCCTATTGTTTCCACTGCTTGTTTTTGACCACGAGTTTTGCCTGCTGTCTGTTTTGTACCTCTGCCCTGCGGATAGGACTTCGGTCTGACTCCCGCTACGCCCCACGACTACGAACTTTGCTTTACCCCTGTATTGCACTTCTGCTCCGCTGACAACTACTCTGGTTACTGAACTTGTGCACGGATACCGATTTCAAGACTGCCTTCGCCCTCGGTACTGTATCTTTGGTCTGGCTGGATTTATTGGTTTTTGGACTTTGCTTGTGTGACTACGATTTTGGATTTCCCCATAATAAAGCCCTTGCGGGTATTTATTATTACGCCAGTGTTCTGAGTCGTGCATTACGGGTCCAACCCGCACACATCCGTCTCAGAACAATTTAGCCACAATGGACCCTGCTGACTCAACTCAATGTTCCACGCCCTGCAACAAGGCCTCATCGTGCAGCAGCACGCCCAGGGTATTTCTGAGCTCCGGGAGGAGATTAAGGAGTTGTGCGCTGAGATGAGGAGACTGGCCATTGCAGTTCAACCACGCACTCCAGAGCAACCTGCTAAGCCGCCTGCTATCCCACCCTCCAACCACATGGGAACCTGGCAATTCCGGGAGCCACAACAGCCCCCCCGGAGAGGTTCGGTGGTGAGCCGGAGAGATGCAAGGCATTCCTGCTACAGTGTGACTTTGTCTTCTGACAACAGCCTTTGACATATCCGACTGACGAGCGACGGATTGGCTACGTGATGGGGCTACTCAAGGGGAGAGCTTTGGACTGGGCTACTGCGGTGTGGTCCGGAGGTTCATTTCCTCTCAGCTACGTGATCTTTTCGGAGGAGATCCGCAAAGTGTTCCAGCACGCCTCCAGTGACCAAGAGCCCTCACAGCAACTCATTGCCCTCCGCCAAGGCCTTAAAAGCGCCGCGGACCATTCTATTGCCTTTCGGACTATTGCTGCAGCTACCCACTGGAATGACTCGGCCCTTGCGGACTTGTTCCGGGCCAGTTTGAACGGGGGGCTCCAGGACGAGTTAGCCCATCAGGAACCCATCAGGGAGTTTGACGCCCTCGTCCGAGCCGCTATTCGCCTTGATAACCGCTACAGACTTTGCCGGAGGGAGAGACTGATTCCGCCCGGTCAGCCGTACCCCAGATGAGTACCTGCCTCACTGACGGAGGAGAACCAGGCTGAGTAGTTGAACCTATGGATCTTTCCCGTACCGGAGTTAAGATCTCGCCCGAGGAACGGAGACGTCGACGGGAGACCGGCGCATGTTTCTACTGTGGAAAGCTGGGGCATTCTCAGGCACAGTGCACCGCCCGGTCCAAGAAATCCGAGTCATCCGTGGGAGTGAGTTCTTTAACCCACCAGGAGAAGGTATCCAAGAGCGATACTCGTCCTACCCGTACTGCCACAATCATGCTACCTGAGAGGGAGGTTCAAGTGAGCGCACTCAGACTCTGGATCGGACGCTAACCTGATCGACGAAGTGTTAGTCAGAGTGCTGGACATTCCCACCCTTCCACTGCCCCACCCCGAGAATGCTCGGTCGTTGGATGGCAAGACATTCTGCAAAATGACTCACGTCACGGAACCTGTTCAACTCATCATTTCTGGCAACCATCATGAATTCATCCAGTTCCACATCATCCGCTCCCCCAATGACCCGCTCATTCTGGGACTACCCTGGCTTCAAGAACACAACCCCGTCATTGACTGGAAGTCCCGCCATATTAAAGCCTGGAGCCGCCAGTGTCACTAAGCCTGTCTTCGGTCCGCACCTGCACCTCCCGAGGGCGCACCTACCTCACCTCAAGACACCAAGCCATTTCTTGAAAACGTGCCAGCCCCTTATCACGACCTGGGCATCATTTTCTCCAAGACGCAAGCACAGACACTTCCCCCTCACAGACCCTATGATTGCGCGATCGAGCTTCTACCCGGTTCCACTCTTCCTTCAAGCCGACTCTACAACGTCTCCAAACCTGAAAGGGAAGCTATGGAGAAATATATTCGGGATTGCCTAGCCAACGGTCTGATTCGCCCCTCTTCATCACCTGTGGGCGCTGGATTCTTCTTCGTCCAGAAAAAAGACGGCTCACTGCGTCCTTGTATTGACTTCAGAGAACTAAACAATATCACGATCAAGAACAAGTACCCATCGCCCCTGATTGATTCTGCGTTTCACCCTCCATACGAAGCCACCATATTCACCAAGCTGGACCTACGCAACGCCTACCACTTGGTGCGCATTCGTGAGGGGGACGAATGGAAGACCGTCTTCAACACCTCGTTAGGACACTTTGAATATCTAGTTATACCTTTCGGCCTTACTAACTGTTTTTCAGGCGCTAGTCAATGACGTCCTACGGGACCTATTGGACCGCTACGTATTCGTGTATCTGGACGACATTCTGATTTACTCCACCAACGTCAAGGAACACGAGGGCCACGTCATGCAGGTTCTCCAACGACTTTTGGAGAACAGACTCTATGTCAAGGCTGAGAAGTGTGTGTTCCACACCGACACGGTCGAGTTCCTGGGCTTCATCTTGGAGAGGGGACAAATCAGGGCGGATCCCAAGAAGATCCAGGCGGTCACAGATTGGCCCACGCCTGCTACTCGGAAACATCTGCAACGCTTCTTGGGATTCGCTAACTTTTACCGGAGATTCATCCGGAGCTACAGCCAGGTCGTCGCCCCTCTCACCAAGCTCACATCTACTGCCATGCCGTTCCGCTGGAACCCTGAGGCTGAAAACGCCTTCAAAAAGATCAAGAGACTGTTCTCCTCCGCTCCGATTCTGGTGCACCCCGACCCCACTCGTCAGTTTGTCGTGGAGACTGATGCGTCCGACACTGGAGTAGGGGCCGTGCTCTCTCAGGTTTCCCCCACTGACAACCTTCTACACCCCTGCGCATTCTTCTCCCGTAAGCTGTCTCCAGCGGAGAGGAATTATGACGTGGGAAACCGTGAGCTACTCGCTGTCAAGCTAGCACTGGAGGAGTGGAGGCATTGGCTGGAGGGCGCCGAGAAACCATTTGTGGTCTGGACCGACCATAAGAATCTGGCATACCTACAGACAGCCAAGAGGTTGAACTCCCGCCAAGCCAGATGGGCCCTGTTCTTTGGCCGGTTCAATTTTACACTGACCTACCGCCCTGGTTCCAAGAATGTCAAGCCAGATGCCCTGTCGCGACAGTTCATGGCCAGTTCCGAGAGAGAGACGCCGGAGAACATCCTCCCTGGGTCCTGTACCATTGCTTCGGTGTCCTGGAGGATTGAGGCCGTCATCAAGAAGGCGCTACATGATGAGCCCGATCCCAGGTACAATCCCGGTACACGCCTTTAGGCTCCCTCCGCCGCCCGGACACATGTCCTCCAATGGGCTCACTCCTCCCTCATGTCCTGCCATCCCGGCTTTACCCGCACCCTGGCTGTTCTCAAAAGAAGGTTCTGGTGGAACTCCATGATCCCCGACACCAGGCGTTTTGTTAAGGCCTGTACTACCTGTGCCAGGAGCAAGGCCTCTCACCAGGCCCCAGCTGGTCTGCTCCAACCTCTGCCAGTGCCCAGTCACCCTTGGAGCCACATCGGGGTGGATTTTGTGACCGGACTCCCCCCTTCTGAGGGCAACACCACCATCCTGACTGTGGTCGACAGGTTCAGCAAGGCGGCGCACTTCATCCCCCTGCCTGGATTGCCCACTGCCCAAGAGACCGCAGATTTACTGGTCAAAGAAGTGTTCCGTATCCATGGCATTCCCATGGACATTGTCTCTGACTGTGGCCCCCAGTTCATCTCCCAGGTCTGGAAGGCCTTCTGTTCGGCTCTCGGAGCCACCTCCAGCCTCACGTCAGGTTACCACCCCCAGTCTAACGGTCAGACCGAAAGGGCCAACCAAGACCTCGGAGCTGCTTTACGCTGTGTGTCAGCCAAGAACCCCACCTCATGGAGCAAGATGCTCACCTGGGTCGAGTATGCGCACAACGCCCTGCCCTGCGCCGCTACTGGAAAGTCCCCATTCGAAGTTTCCCTCGGCTACCTACCCCCACTGTTTCCCGACCAAGAGGCCGAGATTGCTGTCCCCTCCCTCGCCACCCACATGCACCGCTGCCTTAAAATCTGGAAGGACGCCCGGGCCGCGCTATTGAGCACGGCCGAATGGAATCGTCGAGTCGCTGATCGCCACCGCACTCCAGCCCCTGAGTACAAGCCTGGCGACTCAGTTTGGCTCTCTTCAAAGGACATTCCCCTCCAATCCACTTCCCGCAAACTCCAGCCCCGCTTCATCGGTCCCTACAAGATTCACAGCATCACTACATTACATTACATTAATTTAGCAGACGCTTTTATCCAAAGCGACGTACAGTAAGTGCATACAGAAAGGTCATCGAAGTAACTACAGAACAGATAAGAAAGCACATTCTTCCCATACAGTAGCAGCTATCCCTAGTAATGAACACAATGCAGTTCACAGTGAACTGGGTAAATCAGCTCTAATACAATTCTATTCTAAATATTATAAACTTGACTACCTTGAGTACACAGTTCAACAAGAACACAAACCATCATCAACCCCACCTCTGTCAAGCTGTCATTGCCCCCTTCCCTTAAGATTCACCCCACGTTTCATGTGTCCTGCATTAAGCCCTATTCCACTGACCCCCTTTGCCCATCCATATCCTATTCTTGCCCATTATGAGCTAAAAGGCTAAACTGATCCTAGATCAGCACTTATTCAGCTTGAGCTGTGCTGGTTTGTACTCATGTGCTTTAATCTTGGTACCTCATGTGATTTTAAAGCTCTTAGATATTTGGTAAAGCGGCAGCCGTGCTGCCGTTTTCCACTGTAGTGAGATCCGAGGATGGATGAGTGACCCAATGACTCACACACACCATCTGGGAATTCTGGGATTTCACAGAAAAAGGTACAAACCGGGATGACAAGAACCATGCTAATAATAAACTAAGATACAGACCGTAATATAAACCATGATTTACATTAAACATTCAATAAATCAACTGGGTCGAGGGGTGTTAGCAACTAGCTATTAAGTATGGAAGGTTAGTTATTAGCATAGTTTTTTACACACAGAAAGTTACTTGCAGACAGATCACTGATCAAATCTTCCTTCTAAAAGGACTATGTGAGCAGAGTATCTGTTTAATATATAGAATCTGTGGAAATACCCAGTAGGATTTACTATTTTAATAACAATAAACCAACTGACACAGACTGACACTATATTGCTGTCATTGTTGCTGAAATAGCTATCATATTACATATATATCCATACAAATCCGGTCTTAGCTTTCAAAGGCTTAGACATAGAAATTTTCATTTCATTACTTCAGCAGAGGGAAAAGGAGAGACAGAAAAAGAAAAGAACAAACAGTGCGTGTGAGAGCGAGACTGAGAGGGAGAGAAAGAGCAAGCACAGACCTTTCCAAATGTTTCTATAAACCCACAGAGGTCAAAGGTCACGGAGCCTACTCAGCTGTCTGTTTATTTGTTCTTCACTCTCGGAGTCCTTTGCAACTTCAATCCAGCTCACGCCCGTTCCCCCACTTCCTCCCTGCTTCTCTTGCTTTAATCCAAATGGGTGCCCTCGCCCGGAGGTTTCCCTAACGTTCTGCTAATGTTACGGCAGCAACGTGCTACGGAGAAAACAGGAAGGCTTCCATTCCATTCCAGGTCTTCCATTCCTGGCCGAGGCTCAGGAGCCAGTCCGGTATCGTGAAATTTTCCAGCCCAGGCCTTCTTCCCCAGGTTGTGTACTTTTCCAGGGCTCACATTCTGAGCGGGAGAAAGTAATGTGAGTTAAATGGACCATGTTCAAGCTTGGAATGGCTCTAACTCTCTGGCGTCCGTATGAGCACGCCCGTTTATGTCGCTGTGCAACACACCGCAAGATCCTGGGTTGGACTCAGGATAATCTCCAACCCCCTACCTCCACAGTTTTTCCTAAACATTTCCACTAAAGCAGGGGTGTTGCAGTGCTGCTTTTTGGTGTGCTTCAATGTGTTAGTGATCAGTTCAAGTCATTGGTTTGCTAAGCAGCAACACACACATTGTTTCCAAGGTCTTAAATGGTTGCTGGTTGAAAGTAAACCACAAAAACCTACAAACACTGCAGCCCTCCCGGACTGGATTTCCACACCTCTGCACTGAAGAGCTGTAGAGTTTGGTTAAAAAAAGAAAAACGCTGTTGATAAAGCGAGAAAATCATAGACACATTGCTATGAAAACCGATCAGGTCCAGTGAACAAAGTCGTTTCAAGTTGGGTGCTGGTCCTAAAATAACAAAGAACTGCATGTTATTATTTTCCTCCATCTCTTAGTGATGAATGGAAAGTGGAAGAAGCAGCTTGGACAGACGAAAGCCTAGTTTCACATGTTTATTGGTGAAATAAAAGTGTCTAAGAAAAAACCAATCGGCGTACAGCTAGTGGCTAACGGCCAGCGGCCACGGTAGAGTCAGCAGGTTGGCCACGCTATGCCCGCACCTCTTTGTGCTGCTGTCATATTGCGTCCGGCGAGAAAGATGTCCACCATTCAGGCAAATCACTCTAAAGCCGGGGTGCCCTCCCCAGCCATTCCCGGGGGCCATGCTACTGAATATTGTGTGTTGTTTCCCCACTTTTGTGTACCATACAATAACGGGAGGGGGGTGTGCCAATTCGGCCGTGGGGCTTTTGTTTATTGCTGAGTCATCTGGTTCATCTCAGGGCCAAAAAGAGGCCTGTCCACCGCCTGATAAATAGACATCAAAAATGGAGGTAGGGGGAACTTAGAGGGGGGGTACCCCCGTGAAACAATGACCCCCTCTGTGGGGTTCCAGTGTATAATGAGCAGACTATGAGTTCAGTTGTAAATACGTTGTTTCAACGTTTCCGTCTGCGGAAAAAAGGGGGTGAGCCTCCCTTGATTCAGGTCAGGTTTGGACCCGTGGTTTGGCGAAAAGCTCTGGTTCCAAGGCCCCTTTTTGCTGTTCTCATGGCGATGGTCTGAGTTGCCCTGCCTCCTTTCGCTGGAAGAGGCAGGACTGCGTCAGGTTTCCGAATCCCGCTCTCTTTCTGCCTGTTTCCCCATCCCCTATCCTCTAATCAAGACATTGGCAGTGGGGTTTTTTTTTTGTTCTGGAGGGTTCAGAGAGCAATTTCAATCCCCGCTCATGGATCAGGGCTCTATAATTGACTCACCCTCAAAAAAAAACTGGATGAAATTCAAAGCGACTTGGAGGGCATTCAAGTTTTGTACAACTTCATTAAAAATCACAGCAGCTCTCTTTCTGATGGGCCTTAGCAGGAGAAACAATATTATTATTACTGTAGCTCTATAGCAGTAGTGACAAGCTATCATCTGCATTACTGTAAAACGTTTGCACACTATTCATAAAATAATGCCATATTAATAATAATATATGTTACTGGGATTTGCTTTGGAAATATTTTTGTCTGAGTTGTGTGAGCCTCGAAACTAATTCATGAAAAGGCAATACAGGTGTTCAAATTCAGAACGAGAACTGTTATGAATTTAAACTGATTTATGGGACTATTTTGATGATCAGACAGTTCAGACTGGCCGGATATAGAGTCGTTGATTTGTGGTGAGGGTCGAGCGAGGGAGTGCCAGCATGTTGGGATTATTAAGTTTTCCTTGACACCTCAATCGGCCCACGCTGACAGCACCTTCATTCCAAGGTCGGAAAGGTCACATGACTGTAAGCTAAACGTCCTGGTTCTCTGTGACACAAGGAAGATTTACACAGGCTGACAAAAGGGCCGAATACATATAAACCAGGGACCAAGATCCGGATCCGGAACGAATTGCAAATCAATCCGGACCCTGTCACATTAGATGTAGATTAATGTGGGAATATATTTTCTTGTGTCCGACGCGTTTTGTGATTAAATGTGCATATATATTTACTTGTGTGCGCGTGCCACGCATTACAGACTGCAAGTTAACCATCTTTGACTTTCACTTTCACAACGCTTGTCGGCTTGTGTGTATTTGTGTGTGTCCATCGTCAGTTTCTGACGACTGAACACTTGGGTCAATGCCTTCGCCTGGCAATCACACCTCTTGTGCCGAGGTTCAAGGCATTGGCTACAGGCAAACAGTGCCATTTCTCCCAGTAGTTCAAGCCACCATACTGTACCACTGAATGGGCCTCATTCATGAAGCGTTCCTAAATATACGCGTACATTTATGTCCGAAGGGAGTTGATACGAAATATTTACGCCGGATTCATCAAACCGTGTGGAAAAGGTAGATTTTTTCGTATTCCCTTACGATGCGCGTCCACATTATTTTGTGATTAGCATAAATCCACGCTCATGAATTGCCTTATATGGCTCCAATCTAAGCAATGGTTGTCACTTCCATTTAAAACTCGATACGAAGTGAAAATGGCCCAGAAAAAACAAAAGAAAGAATTATTCCGACACTGAAATTGAAGTTTTATGAGCAGATGTTCAATTAAGAAAAATAAATAGTTTAATATTGTCCGGTCTGGTGTAATAAAGTAAATAGTAAGGTAGCCTACATGGTAAAGTAAAAAGAGGATATAACATGGAAATGCAGAATCTCCCATTACACAAACTGTTAAAGTGCAAGCCTATCTGCATCGGACAAGCGCATTGCCTCTATATGCCAAGCACTAGGCTGTGGTCTTTCTCGCGGCCTGGAAATAAAATAATTAATTTATTAATTTCGTCATTTTGTTGGTGTTCTGTGAGTGCAAGAGGTGGTTTGAATTCCCAACCCCCTAGTGATGGAAAGAGGTAGGTCTATTTACTGTCTGACACAGTAAATTTGACATAGCTACACCAATAAACCACTAAAGCCAGCCAACTGAAGCTGTTGTGGGTCCCACCCATCTATGGTCCCACCAGGCCAGGATGCTGAGCAATACATTTTGCATGACATGAGCTGCACAGATGTGACAGCCCTTTCTATTCATATTTTGCAAACGTATCTTCGGATGGAGCCTTGAGGCTATACGTTTGTGCAGTACAGTTACGGCACCAATAACATTGCTGCTGGGCAGGTTGTCAATTTCATAAAAACCCGAAAACGACTAACCATATATCACTCTCAGCTAACAAATAGCTTTTGCGCAATCTTAAGATGCGTTCGTTTCTCTCCTAAGCAGCCAACTCCTCCAACAGGTCAGCCATTGCAACGCTGGCTACAGACCTGTAGGCAATTTAAAGCTAATTTTGTTCATTGGTAAAATGTGTGTTTTAAATAGCATATTTCACATCATATAAGTTAGCATTTAAATTTGACCAATTTAGAAAAATAGTACTGGGAGCATTAATTACGCTTTTGAAACTAATTAAACAAGTTCATAGCCTACAATTGATTAATAGGCATCATCTGAAGTGTTTGCTTTTTACAATCGTAATTTATTAGCTACGTTTACATTGTGTATTTCAGAGGCTACATTTTGTCATGTGAATTTAACATAAAATAAAAATAAATTCATATTCTAATTATCACTCAGAAGCTACATTTACTGGCAATCTGAATTTACGAACGAGGTACGCATGCTCAGGATCAGGTGTAAATTTTGTTCGGAGGTACTAACAAATCTCAGATACGAAAATGTTGATGAATACCAAAATACGGGAAATTATGACCATTGCAATTATGAACGATTTACGTATTTACTTCGTTCTGCTCACGTTTCATGAATGAGGCCCAATGTATGTATAATGCCTCTGTAAGAGAAAAGGAAATACACATGTGTAATGGATGTCGATTTATGTTGGTGCATTTTACTGGCATTGTTCCGGACCATTGACCTTGTATAAAACTCATAAGTGGACCTTTAATATAAAAAGTTTGAGAACACCTGATATAAACCATGCTGGACATGTTTTACAATGATGCAAGTACCGCATAACAGTAATATTTGAATTGCATTCGAAAAAATTGTGAAGCAATACTAATACCTTTTCAAAAGGGCCAGTTGTTTTGCAGCCAGTTGCATTTGACCACTCAAGGGACCAGCATCTGACAAGACAAACACAATTATATACAGCCGCATCTCTTGAACATGACAAAAAAAAGTTTAATTCCTCTGCCCTTTATTTTTCACAGTGGCGCTAACGGTTGAACCATTTTTGTTTTTTGGAGGGGTGCACCCACAGTATCCATGCAGCTGACGCCTATGACTGTTAGGGGTACAAAAAAGAAAAACAGCCCCACCCAATTAAACTGCAGGCTCGCACACACAGACCGAGGCGGAGAACATGTGTAAAACTCCCCAGCTCAAATCACCCGGCGTTTATGAGTCCAGCGGCTGTTTATTCACCAGCCCTGCACAGAGACCCCTAATCTCCGGAGACATAAGGGTCATTTGAAGAGTGAAATGCACAGCATGCTTTTCATAAACATTGTCATTATTATTATTATTATTATTAGTAGTAGTAGTAGTAGTAGCAGTAGAAGTAGTAGTAGTAGTAGTAGTAGTAGTAGCAGTAGAAGTAGTAGTAGTAGTAGTAGTAGTAGTAGAAGTAGTAGTAGTAGTAGTAGTAGTAGCAGCAGTAGTAGTAGCAGTAGCACTAGTAGTAGTAGTAGTAGTAGAAGACATAAAAGATTTTAATTGAAAGAAAGCCTTGTACTTAAAAAAGAAAAAAAGATTGAAGATTAGTCATACTTTCCAGGATTTTATTTTAGAGCAGTAGTAACAGTGTTATAGACAATAATAACAAAGTTATAAAACCACACACCTTTCATGAGAACTTAAGAAAAACCCTAAAAAAGAACCCTACTAATAGTTACACTAAAATGGGGTTTAAAAATGGAGCTGATGTTCAGTAGCTAATAAGCAGGCACGTTTACACAGGAGGCCAACTTTAAAGGGGCCAGGATGACTCATCTCTCAAACGAAGGTGTCTTGCTGCTGTGCAAAGGGCAACGTTCAATCCCTTTTCTCTTTCTTATTTATTTTTTGCAAACACTGCAGAACACTGACAATTTAAGATAACTTAACCCCCCAAACCCCAACCCCAGCCCCCCACTTCTCTCCTCCCCAACTCAATGCACAGAGCGCCAGATGAAGTCAAGCGCTCCGGCATGGTACACTGCCATTCAAAAATGGAACTTTCTGTTCCTGTTTTCTCAGCACCGAGGATTTATAGGGCAGCTACCACAGATAAAGAAAACCCGGACACCGATGTCAATCCGTTTACACATGCTGGGCCGGATCACACACTTGTTCTACCACTGAACCGCGCTAATTTTCAAACCCTTAAAAAAAACACACACATTTTACGTGAGGCTAGTGGTAACATATTTCCGTGTATAGGTGTTTCTGTATCTGTGTTCAAGGCTTGTATAATCTGCCTAGCTATTATCAAATTGTCCATTTTTTTATTATGAAGACAAAAAAATGTTTTGATGTTTTATGGAAACATATAAATCCATAATTCAAAATTCAATATGCTGTGCCCAGAGAAGATGGTTGGGGGGGGGTGTTGAGGATGGATTTAGGCTCTCAGCCTGTGCAGCCCCTGCTTGAAAACAACACAAAAGCTGTACATCTGCAATGCATGCTTTGCACAATTTCAGGACGTTGGCTTATGGGAATGTGTCCCATCCATCTAGAACAGGCTGGACCGACACATTCCCATTCACTGTACTTTTGAGTCCCAGACACCACACAGTATCCCGGCCCATTCTGCAAAATTCACAATGGGCCTTAACGATGGTTAGCAGGGCAGTCTTTCTACATCTTTTCAAGAGTATTGAGTTGAGCACAAGAAAAGAGAGTGTTGTCATTTTGACCTTGACAAATTATTGTGATCTCTGGGATTATCAGCCTGATTTTGAAGGACTCGTGTTTAACTTTAAAGTGTGATTGTAGCAAGAATGGGAAAGTCAGACTTCAGCCTACTGATTTTTGGTGTGTTTCGCCACTTAAGTGCTTAACTTAAGTCGCTGATTGGCTAAGGGACCCACACAACATGTTTCTAAGGTCTAAATCAGCTGCTGATTGAAAGGAAACCACAAAAATCTGCAGACACTGCAGCCCCCAGGACTGGAGAACCCCTCTGAGACAATAGGTTCCAGCAGTGAAAACTCCATATGGTAGAAAGTAACCAGCATCACTGATAAATAACACAGAAGTGATGCAGTCTTGTTCCTCTCTTTTACATTTAATTTAAAAATGGGCAGACACATCTCTGACTATGGATATTGTGTAATGTGCACAAGAACAACTTGAGCCCATCAATGAGCACGTTTACATGCACTCAATAATCCGATAACAGCCATATTCCGAATACGATCGGATTATTGAGTGCATGTAAACGCACCCATTGTCATGTCATGGGTGATCAAGTAGGCTAGTCACGCTGAAGCCAAAAAACATGGTATTCAATTTTAAAAATGTATTTTGTGCTTCTGTATTTAATTTATTTGGTTATAACCTATTTTAGTATTTTCTAGTATGTTCAATAGCCTATCAGTGTTTGTGACAATTGACAAAACAATCAGTTACTGTTATAATAATAATAATAATAATAATAATAATAATAATAATAATAAATATTACGAGCAAGTAGAATCATAATTAAGCGCGTCTTATTCTGATCTACAAACGAATTCCTATTTAATATAAAGAACGGGTAGCTAGCATATCGTTGTAGCTATTCGTCTGTATATTTTTTTATTCTGCGTTGTAGAAAGTGCCTATCACGATTGCAAAGATAAGAAAACACAGATACATTTACCTTGTCAGCTCTGGCGAATTTACCCGGAGAACCAGATAGCAAACGTTAGCTAGATAAAACCCGTTGGTATCAACATTTTTATATTAAGGGGCGATGTATTATGTGTCGCTATATTTTTAAATAGGTATTTTACCAGATCAGTACGTTAGTGATTCACTGCATAGCTAACATTAGCAAACTGGCTTGCTCAATTGTGTTGGTTCGCTGGGTCCTAGCACAATTTAGCGCTAACGTAGCTGTCGTCCTAGATGGAGAAAGCTCAAAATATAGTTTAATTTCTCAATCTACAGTGAGCTATATCGGTGAAGTAATATGGCATGTGTAAGAGTCGGCAGCATTTACAGCCGGTGTCTCGTTTAAGTAGAATAGTTAGAAAATGGTTACGCTAGCTAACGTTAGCTTGTACATTAGCACACGTTTGCAAAGTAAACATAGTTGCAGTAATACTTAATTTTATCTAAAGACGTTAGGTGTCTTAGCTGGTACGATGTCAGTGGTTTGTACTTTTAAACTCAGATTATTGTTTGTATGCTGATGATGTATCCCGAAGTTTGGAATGGCAACAGAATCTGCAGTCCAGTCTGACGCACAAGGTTTGCTACTTTTCACGACGCTGAACAACAGTAACGTCACGTTTAAAAAACAAACTTGTAGCTAGCTATGTAACACGGTGCTAATAAAACGCAGTATAACATTAGTTAGGTATATGATCATTATGTCGTTTATGTTGCAGTATCATTGATTAAATAATTGGGGGAGCCAAGCCAGGGAAAACATCCCATCACAGAATGATAGTATGATCATTTTGTGTTTTCACTGTACTGGGTCTAAGATGCGAATATACACACCTTCAAACCCCCCGCCCCCAAATATTAATGTAATTACAGCAACTTTTATGTCTGTATTGTTTACACATTTCGATTTCTGTCCGTTCCTCCATGTAAATTTGTTCTCCAACCGGTGTCAGTGGACAGGCATTTTCAGGTCATACCACAGATTATCAATGGGATTCAAGTCTGGGCTTTGGCTAGCTAGACCATTGCAGAATACTGACCTTCTTGTTTTTAAGCCATTCATTGTATTTTTTGCCTTGTATTTTGGGTCTTTGTTCTGTTTGAACATAAATCCTTACCCTCACTGCAGTTCTCTTGCAAACAAAAACAGGCTCTCCTCAAGGATTTGCCTGTATTTGGCTCCATCTGTTCTGCCCTTGACAGACACAAGCTTCCTGGTCCCTCCTGCTGAAAAGCAACCGAATAACATGATGCCACCTTCATGATTGACAGCAGGAATAGCATTACCTGGGTGATGGTTTTCAGCAAACATGACGCTTTGCTTTCAGGTCGATAATTTAATAATAAAACAGTGTTTTGTTTCCCCCAGAAGCAAAGTGGCACATTGGTGACAGATGTCTGGCTCCTCACCCAAGAGAGAAGCATCTTCGTGAGGCCACTATCCAGCAGCTCGCCGTCACAGAGCACGGACAGGCTGGGGCCCTGGTGAGGTTTGCCTTCCTTGACGGTGAAGATGAAGATGACGAAGAAGAGGATGGAATTTTCGCCTTGTCAGAACTCCAGAAGGCTGCGCCTTCTTTGTACGAGAAGCCCCTTTTTCACAACAACCAGTCCCTGCCTGGTGCCTCAGTGCCGTATGCGCTCTCTGGCGATGATGCGAACATTCCGTACACCATCAACCGGTATCTACGTGACTACCAGCGAGAGGGAGCCAAATTCATCTACGACAGTTATGCGCGTGGCAGGGGTTGCATTCTGGGCGACGACATGGGCCTTGGGAAAACGATACAGGCGAGTTCAGCCGCTGTAATAATATTATTTGCTTCTAAATGGGCGGAGAAGAACAAGCTGATGTTGCCTCCCTTGTTAAGTGCGTTGGATTGACTTTCGCAGTCTGTCGTTGAAGATTACAGATCTGTTGTTTACAGATTGCAGTTCCATTAGATTTTTATTTTCAAACTGAGAAAATGTATTTTTTCCGTAAAAACAAACACAGGTGATCGCGTTCCTGGCTGCCGCGCTACACAAAACGGGGACGTGGCAGGACATTGAGAACAACGCCCCCCATTTCTTGCTGTCTCAGGCGTCATCAGACAAGCGCAAAACCCAAAAGGTAATGACAGCATTCCTTTTCTTATCTGAAGCCCATGTCCAGAGAATCTTACTCAGCTCTAAAATGTTTTAGCATTCTATCCACTTAAAAAAAAAGTTGTATATTTTACTGAACTGATTCAGGCACTAGTTTGTTGCCCAAGAATACAATGGCCGCACCTCGGCTGAGTTTGAGCTCTGATTGCAGGTGTTTCTCGTTGTGGCCCCCCTCTCAGTGCTGTATAACTGGAAAGACGAGCTGGAAACCTGGGGCCACTTCCGGAGCCTCATCGTACATGGAGCCAAGAAGGACGAGGAGTTTGCCCGCCTCAGGAGGGCTCGGTGCGAGGTTGCCCTGACAACCTACGAGACCCTCAGGCTCTGCCTGGACCAATTCAACAGGTAACCCCCCCCTCCCCCATTTTTTTGTATAAAACACGTTACTACTGCTTCACAACTCGCCGCAAAGACCTCAGCATTCGCTTACACGTTCACAAGGAGGTATGTTGGTAACAGCAATGAATTATCTTATTTATTTATCTTTTTATGATACATTGTTTTCACATACAGAAATGGACAGGGAATACATTTAAAGTACATACAAAAATATGCAGACAACAGAATACAAGCATAACACACTTAAGTACGTAATGCATCTTCAGAATACAAGCATAACACACTTAAGTACGTAATGCATCTTCAGAATACAAGCATAACACACTTAAGTACGTAATGCATCTTCAGAATACGCACTGGAGCCTGCTTACAGGTAGCTAGAGGTAGTAGTCAGTTACACAGAGCAAAAATGCAGTGTAAATCTTAACACTGCTGGTGCACATTTATGAGACCATGGTCTCATATAAACACCCTAGGCTGTTAAATGTACACCGCCATTTTTTTGGCTGTGCATGTCATTTTACAAAAGGTTATCTATTTTTTAAATAATTTTTTTAATGGAGCATTCTGAGGTGGTGCTTCATGAGTACTGATGATAATTTCAGGTTCTTATTACTTCAGTTGTAACCATTAGAATTTTCAGATGTTTGAGTGATCTGTCTGAACCCTCATTCGCACAACAGTACGTTTCATCAAAATAATTTGGATAACTTTGACGAAGTGGAACGACAAGCAACCCAGCAGTCGGAACCTTCAGCTTTGTCCTGAACCGTCAAGTCTCCACAATTATCCATTTTGTGATTGCTCGGTTTACTGTAATGGCTCGTTTGTGTATTTGTAAGCTCTCCTTCCTCTGGCTGAAGTTTGCACTGGCTTTCCGCAGCATCAACTGGTCTGCGGTCGTCGTGGATGAGGCCCACAAGATTAAAAACCCCAAATCCCAGATCACCCAGGCCATGAAGGGGATGAGGTGCAAGGTTCGAGTGGGCCTGACCGGAACCATCCTGCAGAATAACCTGGAGGAGCTGTGGTGTGTCATGGACTGGTAAGCCATTACCGGCAATCTCGCCCCAATGACGGTAGAACAGGGGCTACAAAGCCTTGGTCCTGGAGGGCCGCAGTGCTGGAAACTGCTGGATCATGACTGCAAGATGAAACTTCTGCAAGAACTGAGTTTGACTTTTCTAACATTGTGTCCAGGATAGGAGTCACTTTCATTTCAGTTTCGTCGGCTGAGGAAATTAATTGAAATTCAGTTACCATTTTGAATAATGACCATAATGGATTTGAATGGATCTCTATGGGAATTGGGGGGTGGGACTAGGTTAAGATGTAAATGACACGGGAATAGTATGGAACCCATAGTTGGCTAAATGGCTGTAAGTCATCAAGGGTCTGCGGTATCAAACCAGATATACAGTAGATATGGATTGATCAAAAATCAATAAAGTTGATAAGGTAAAACATTAAATATCTTTACTTTGTACTGTTTGCAATTAAATATATTTTTATATAAAATTACATTTAGTAAAATATACTTTAATATATCATATCATAAAATTACAAATCACTGCTTTCTGCTTTTATGTGCATTTTACATACTGTCCCAACATTTTTGGAATTGGGGTTTGTAAAATTGACAGCGATTCCTTTTCTTTTCCTGTGATACTGTTTTTTTTGGGTTTTACCAGGGCCGTCCCAGGCTGCCTGGGCACGTTGGGTCATTTTAAGAACCGTTTCGCTGACCCAATCGAGCTGGGTCAGAAGCACAGCACTACTAAGCGGGTCCTGGCTACGGGCCGGCGGGCGGTGGACCTGCTGGCCCAGAGACTGTCACGCTGGTTCCTCCGGAGGACCAAAGCCCTCATCAGCAGCCAGCTCCCCAGGAAAGACGACAGAGTAAGCCTTTTTACACTTGCGTTTGCATTTAGGCATTTACTAAACGGCGTTCAATCCAGAGCGAGTTTATGTTTTTATATGCTGTCCAGTTATACAGCTGGGTTTGTACTGAAACATTATTGCGGATTTAGAAATAATAATCTCTATCTCTCTCCCCTCTCTCTCACACTGTCCCTCTCCCCCCCGGTAGGTGGTGTACTGCTCGATGACAGAGTTCCAGGAGGCAGTGTACCGCACAGTGTTGGACAGCGAGGACGTCACCCTCCTTCTGCGCAGTGGAGAGAAATGTTGCTGCTCCAGTGGCCGTCCCAGGAAGAAGTGCTGCTTCAAGGTTTTTACATTTATGGTTGGATTGATTCATTAGCATTTAAATATTTACATTTAGTTATTAAAATATAATCATTTACAATTAGTCATGTACATTTAGTCACTTACGTTTAGTCATTACAATGTAGTAATTTACATATAAACGTGTATGAGAATGTGGTGTCACAATATGCTTTCTATTCAGCATTCCATTCAGATTCTCTTCAGATGAAACATTGCAGTTGTGGAACTGTATTGTCACTGTGTTGCTGATGTTGATGCTGATGTTGTGATTGACCTGTGTAAGGAAATACGGCTCTGTGGCTTTCTCTCTTGGGTAGAATAACTCGAAGGGTGTGCCTGTGAGATTTCTCTACTTCAGTTATCTGGCCATACTGAGGAAGGTGTCCAACCATGTGGCTCTACTGCAACTTAAAGGAGGCGTCACCAAAAAGCAGGTCAGTCTGTCTGTCCTAGGCTTGCAGCTGTGAGGTTGCAGGTTTGATTCACAGGGGGGGCACTGCAGTTGTAACTTTGAGTAAGGTACTTAATCCCTCCATGTTTTATATTTATTAGTACACGATTTGTGACAACTCTGCCGAATACGGAGTTTCTAAGTTCTGGAAATACAGAGTTTCTTTGTCACGTAGCTAGTCCATTTATGGCGCACTGGGCGTAGCTACTGTATTTTGCTATTTCCGGACCAGAGGCGAGGAGCTCGCAGCATGCTGCGCAGGTTGAAAATGGGCTGGGTTATGCTGAATATTTATCAGTGGGTGTGCTTCAGTTGGATTCAACCATAGCTAATAAACTTTTCAGTCCTTTTCATGCTGCCTTCAAGTGTTGTCGGACATATTGGAAATACGAGTTTCCGACATGAATGTTGCACTTGAACTAGAGATGTTAACAGTTAATCGACTATCGATTAATTGCTAATAAGAATTTAATCGATAAGATTTCAAATGAAACAATTAACTGAACAATCTGCGGTCTTGTTTCAACGGGAGTTTTTGTGTGAAATGTAATCATGGTTTAAGGTCTCCACGCGAGGGCGCCAAATTCAGCCTAGTGTAAGCCGTGAAGTTGAGCCTACACACAAAGTTAATGTAACCTACCACCTGAAAAGCGTACTTCCAACCGTGCTGTCAGGGCAAAGTGGATCGCAACCTACCATCACCTCAGTGTTGGCAAAGAGGGTATGTGACGATAGACGAGCGGAGTAGTGGTGGAAATTACGAATCACTTTACTGATTCGAATAGTTCAGTTCAGTTCAGTATATCATTCGTAGGTATTGTGCAAAATGATTCCAGTCAAAAGCACTGCAAGTAAAAAATATAAACTTTTTCTATAAACCTCGTATGAACTCGTATTTTTTCCTTGTAGTTATATAGTTTTATGGATTAGGCTTATATGGCCGCTCCAGGTGAGCGTTTTAAATATGGATTAGAAACTACGGAAATATATGACAATTTGTGTGTTCTCAAGTTCTGACCATTTCGTGGTAAGTAACCTATTGTAAAACATTGCGTTTTCAAATGGTAAAGTTGTCAAAAGGGTGACAAGGGCCATAGTTTATCCTCTTTTTTTTTTTAAAGCAGATGATTCTTTTCTCCCAAATGTTGATGTTCAGTCCTCTATGGGGGGAGCCCTTATACAAAGGGTTGAGCTAGGTGCACTGATGTAGCATAGTGCTATTAATCACCCAGTTCGTCAGTAGGCTACTAGATTAAAATAGCGGTTCAGATTAAAATAGCAATCATTCATGCAGTGCGTGATCTAGACTCAAATTACCTGACAACAAATAAAGAAAATGGCTTTAGCTAAACTTCTTACTGAATTTCAAGTGTAAAGAAGAAACAAATGTATAGCCACATATTGGTTATATTTGTGTAGCCTATATAAAACATGGTTATAGCATATTAGGCCTTCTTAAAATAGCCTACATTTCGATACAAAAGAAAACACGCACAAATGTGCTTCATTTAATCAATATCATTATTACAGATTTGAAATGGTTTAATAACGGGCAGACTTTCATTAACTCTTAGTTTGATAGTTACAGAATAGGCCTACATGGAAAATGTACAATATAGCCTACAGTAGCCTATGCGATTTTGATTAGAAATGCTTGAACCGTTTTGCTTTTGGTAACGTTACGTTGGGTGGACGTCAGATGCCAGTAGGTAGGCTACAGGTTCCGATCAAGATTGCAGGCTATATTTTTTAAATGTGAAACTGTACCAAAAAACTGTTGACCGGGCTATATTATTTTACTAATACCCCCGCCATTTGTTACTAACTAATTTATTAGGCTATTGAGTAGCCCATAGCCTATGCAGAGAGTAACTGATTCGGTTGACAATTATGTAGGCTACTGCGGTGCGGTAGTCAGCAGTTCATATAGGCTAGTCAGTTCAGTAGGACTCACTGAGGTTGATGGTTGAAAAGGACATGATGGCAATAAGCACCGTTGACGGTGAGGGATTTCGAGAGCTAATAAACGGGCTGCGCACACGACTCGCTCCCGACCACGTAGCTTAAATGTTCTTGAATAAAAATACGTAGGTCTATCTAGTATGCATATGAGGAGCCTATTCAAAACATAATAGCCTATGATTTAAGTTGACTGTTCTAGGCTAGGTCTACTAGTTTAACTGTCGCCTTTCCATTTCAAGCGAGATTATGTTAATGCTGCTAGCGGCTAGCGCAGCAACGGTTTCGCTTGCAACTGATGAGACGGAGCGCAATTTATTTTCTGTTGAAGTAGCCTATACACCCCTTCATATTCTATTTTTGTTACGCTGCAATAATGCCTGTTTCTCAAATGTTACAATAAATCTTTGATTGAGGAATATAACATGCATTTTGTATTCTGTATATCATAAGCTATATTTAGTATATTATGTTATCAATTAATCGACTATTGTTTGTTAAGGTTAACAACTATCGATTAAGGAAATTCCTTAAAATTTGCATCGCTAACTTGAACAAACGAACCTCCAAGTTATGACGTTTCACAACTGACCTTTTACCTCTCTATCCTTCAAGTGCTCCTCGGAAGCTCCTATTTCCCAGTAGCCAAATTGTAATGGCAGAAAATGCGATAGATTCACGTATGACAATGCAACCAGGCAGCAGATTATCATATTGATGGTCACACACACACAGCACATAACCATTTAGTAAAATATACTTTAATATATCATAAATTGCTCTCCTCATATGTTTCCTTTCCTCTTCTTTCTCAGGCAGGAGGCCCCGAAATTGGCGACTCGTTTTGACCATGTCGGGCTATCCCGCATCATAGGGTTTAGTGAAAAACGATAGCAGAACACGCCCATTCGGTCGTGGTCGGGAGGCCTCCCGCTTGCAGAACGAGTCCACCCACTGTCAATTTCCGACTATGACTGCAGTGGAAGACAATAGGCTATCTATTTTCCATTGATTTAATTGAATGTAATTGAGTTAAGAGGGACGTTTCTATTGCTGTATGTGCAATAAGAGTGAATGTATGCATCAAGTTTGTAATTTTTTTCATCAAAGACTGGTGTAAGAAAGAATACAGTACCCCTGGGACCACAGTGAAGTAAAATAACAGCCATAAACAATTAAAAACATAAATAAATACAGGAATTAGCCTAACATAATAAAGAAAAAATACCACGAACAATAAATGCAAAGTATACATTTTTCTTGCATGGGGGATTTATTTCAAAGTCAGTTTGGGCCGCATATGATCCATGAAACGGTTGATTGGCTTTTTAATAGGTTCCTGCACGCATTGCTCGGGAAAGCCCCAAAATGAGCAACTCGCCATACACTGTGGTGCGATTTGCACCGTAAACGTGGTCTCATCTGGCGGCCAGTTGAAGCGCGAATCGCAGTCTAATCTTACCCCAAAATTGCAATCTGCTGCACTAAAATTTAACTGGGCTGCTCCCTTTTGACAGACACACCCCCCTCCCACTTCAGCGCATGGCGAGTCAACAAATTACCAAATGGGCTCAGATGCATGCAAAATTGGAACTTTGCCAGTGATAGCTCGCCACCGGCCGGAAAATATAACCCCAAATTTGCACGTTCGCTGCTCGATCTGGACTGACACACCTCCACCAATGACTCCTCCCACTTCGACACATGTCAAGCAGGCTCAGGAGCGTGAAAATACATGCCGAAAATGTCACTTCGCCAATGCGCTGGCTCGCCAACAGCCATGTGCCAGCCGGAAAATAGAGCCCAATACCACGTCATTCTACTATCGATATGTTCCACTGAATATAAATAAATATACAATCCTACCATTGGTGTTACGCATAGAGATGTTCCTTTCAAGATTCAGTGATAATTTATTGTCTTGGACAATCTGTTTGAGAAATACATACCACTTTATAATGATCTGAAACATTTATGTGTAAAACCTTGCCTGCTGATCAAGCCTGTCTCTGCATTCCAGTTAATTCTGGTTTGATTGACGACTCATTTATACAATAGAGGACATTATAACCTTCGCAACGGTGTTTGAATGTCTTATTGGATGCTTTGAACAATAAATTATAGCTGGGTGTAACAACATTTTTTGTTTTATTCGTTTCGTTTTACGCAAAAAACTATAGAAAACGCACGAATGTACATTAGCTCGCCGCGGCGTAATTGTTGTTTTCCTTTAACTAATTTGGCCAAATCGGCATGGCTCTGCATGTCAGCATGGCTAGAGAAAGTCCTTGCCTTGCTTACATGTATTTAGGGAGTGGGTTAGATGAAGATACCAGCATAGTATTCATTCTTTTGGAGAATATGCCTACGAACATGAAGGGAGCTTTCCAGTATTTCATTGCAAACTAAAGAAAAACTTTGTTCTGCATTTTTTCCAAGATTTATTTGCATTTGTGGCACTTTATTTTAGCCTAAATTATGAAAATGAACTAATCTAAGTTTGTATTGTAAATGGTACAACTGTCTTGCTTCATTTAAGGCATTTTCCAAATGTCTGTGATGCTCACACCAGGGGCCACATGTATAAAACTGCGTAAAAGAACGCTCAGGGTGAACGTCGAAAATCTGCTTAAAAACATATCGTGTCCAACATGTGCAGAGGTACGCAGATTCTCACAGCACGTGTTATTTTATACATCTGAATTTCTGTGTGGAAACTCCCTTACGCAGCTTTCTGAGGGCATTTTTCTGCTCAGCACTGTTTATACATGTGGCCCCTGGAGTTATAAAGCCTTAAATAGAAAACCCTGTAAATAAGTGAGAATTTACCAAATTTGGCATCTGCGCAAAGGGGTTAACCTGACCTGCTGAAATGTCCAGGTGCATACATGTACAGTGGTGCTGGTATTCATAACCCTTCACTTTTTGCACACTTTATTGTGTTGTAGATTTAATTTTAAATGGATAAAATTGCATTTTTGCCCATCAATCTACACTCAATAACCCATAATGACAAAGTGAAAACATGTTTTTAGAAATTTTTGCAAATGTGTTACAAATCAAAAACTGAAATTTCTCATGTACATAAGTGTCATGGGTTGACAGCCTCCTATTGTTTCTGTGGCCGTGGTGCGAGGGAGTGGTGGGAGGGCGCTCTCGCATTACTTTTCCATCATCCGTTCCGGGTTTTCGCTCTGTCTCGGCACTTATCCAGCACACCCTCTTTCGTCGCTTCTGTGTCTTTGTTGCCACTACACGAAGCCGGTACGGTATAGGTACTAAAGCTCTGCTTAAAAGTAACACGGGACTTGCTTTTAGTTGCATTAGAGTTTTTTAGTTGGATTTTGTTATCTCTTCTGCACTTTCTGTTCCTCGCTCTGGTTTTTATTTTTGTCTCTCTGAGACGAGTACCTTTGTTTACCGCCTTATCTTTACCTCCCCATTTTTATACTCTCTTATATTGACAGCTAGAGGTCACTGCAAGGGTTATTTCTCCTGACTCATTTTCCTATAGAACTCTATGGGGAAAAAAGTCAGGAGAAGAAACCCTTAAAGTTATCCATCCACATCTACTCCATATCTGGCTGTAGAGTGATGGTTTGGGGCTCGTTTGATACCTTGATGACTTACAGCCATTGAGCCAGTTATGTGTTCCATACTGTACCTGTTATGACCGGTGGAAATAGGGACCCAGTAGCAGGCAGGAGTACAAAAAAAACGAAGTTTAATCACAGGTAGCAGTACCAAAATCACAATCCAAAGAAGAGTCCAAAAACAGGCGAAAACGGGAAGGCACGGCAGAGGTACAACATCACAGTCCAGAATCAGGGTCGCGAGAACACGGGCAGAAGTAAAAAACCGGGAAATCAATAAGGCACGAAAACTAAACAAAAATGAACAGACAACAAAACTAAAAAACTCGAAACAAGAACTCGGGGGAAAAAACAGATACTTCAACACTCGAAAACTTACAGGCAACAGACAAACGCTATAAAGTATGAGGAACTCGCGAAGAGGGACTAGGACGACTGGGTTAAATACACAAGGAAGTGGGAGGGGTTACAAACAGAGTAAGGTGAACACATTAGGAGACAATAACTCGATAACAAGGAAATCACGAAAACATGGAAGGGACTCGGAAACAAGCATTACAAACAACGGGCTCAAGTAGGAGCGGAACGTGACTCGAATTAAGGAGGCGTGGTCTCAAAGGAGAGACAGCTGAAACTAGTTTAACCAGTATCTCAACGACAGCTTAGTATCGCTGATAGAAAAAATACAGCGAGGAAACTTGTTAATTGTTAGTTCTAACTAAATACAGACAATTAGTATGTTAGTAAACATTTAAGTTAATGGTTTTAGTAATGTGCATCTTACTAATAAGAGTGATTGTTAGCACGAGTTAGTAAATATAAACAATATAAACACGGGAAACGTAAAGCAGGAAGTAAACAGAAAACGAAACTTCGGAAATACAGCGTGAACCCTCGGAAAATCCCGAAGTCACCCAAACAGTGCATACGTGAGACAGGGTAAACAAACACACGAATGCGACTCAGACAACCCACGAACAGAGGGGAATGTACTGATGAATAGAAAAGTAATAATAATGAAAATAAAAATACAAATCAGACAGAAACCACACTCAGAACATAACAGTACCAGTGTAATTTACAGCTGAATCTAGTCTCACCCCCCAATTCCCATAGAGATCAATTAAAATGTAGAGAGGTTATAGTATTGCTTGTAACAGTACCTGTAAATAAGATATCGAGAGTATTTTGATGTTGATGGGTCACAGACTTCAGAAAATAACAGCATGCAAAGGATATGAGACCAAATATTAAATATGATGCTTTAAAAGCAGTGCGGCTGCTATCAAGAAATAAATATCACACGCAAGCTCGCAATCAAAGTTAAGTTAACTTAAACGCTAAGCCGTTTGATCTAACGTTAGTCTATTTAAAGCAAGCTAAATTGCAAGGCGACGTTTCACCAAATGCATGCTCCACACAAATCATTAAATAATGGTAGGTTTTATCGAGTTTTAAAAATGTATTTAAAGGCCCATTCATTCATTTTGGTTGCTAATCGAACTAAAATTACGTGCATGGCAACTAAGTAACCTACTTTGGAGGATAATGGTTCTTGTCTATTTGTGTTACTGTAACCAGCCACTGAACAATACTAAACCATTTCCAAGGCATGGTTTATTTGGCAAAATCTTAACTATCTATTTTTTTCGATTATTATCTGACGAATGAGCAGTGCACCAAGTAAAAACGACGCGTGAGTGATTAGTTAATTTCCATTCTGAGCTGTGCAAGGAGCTTACTAGTTAGTACCATGGAGGGATGGATAAAAAGGTGGGGAAAGAGATTGGGAGAGGGATAAAATTGGTATAGGGATAAGGAGAGAGGGAAAAAATAAAAACTTTAGCTAACTAGCTATTCAAAAACTAATAACGCGGACGACTATTCTTAAGAGAAAACAAAACGAGTGTTTGGCTCAGACTCAAACTAGTGGTGTGTCGTTCCTGAACGATTTGTTCCTTTTGAACGAATCCGTTTGGTGAACGAAAGGAACTGACTCACCACCGTGTCCGGATTCGTTCCTTTGGTTCCTCTCAATTGCGAGCTTCCCATTCGCTGAAGTTGCAGCTACTCCTATTTAACAAGCCATTAGCCAATGGCAACATTGAGTGGGGCGTGCTCTCCGAGCCCCTCCCGTTTGTGTGTGACCAAGAGTGGTGGGAATTTACGTGAACGAGAGGAAGGATTCCGTGAAGGAACTTAAGGAACCATACATGCTGTCCTGACGCCCACTGGGTCCCGATTCTCCAGAGTTTGGCACAATACGCAGTGGCTGCAGCTCTGAGCTTCCTCCACCGAATCTTCGTATTGCACTGAACACTTGCCTGAGTATAATTAAAAGCATTTCGCTTTCTAAGTAAGCGTCCAGCTACATCTGAGAAACGCTATAGCTCTTTGCTTGAAGTAAATAAAAAGTGAACGAAAGAGTAGCCTACATTTTCAGTAGGATGCATTTCCTAACGGAGGGATCACATTTTCTAAAGACAGAGTCGCAAATTAGGTCATGGCTCCGAATCGCCCTATATACTGTAGCCTAAACAACTCGAACAATTAAACCACAGTCATTATATTCCAGTATTCAAACGTAGGCCTATTAGGCTATTATAGCAAATAATCAGAAACGTATAAAGCAAATGACATGAAAACATGCCCAATTGTATTCATTTATCCGGTACCCCGGGTACCCACTTTAATTAAGTGGACCATTTCTGTCCGTTTTGCACTACACTAGTACACTTAATTAAAGCCTTATCTAATAAAACACAGATGAAGCATGTTTGATGGTAGAATTGGAAGGGCACGTGTACAATAACGGCGGTGGGAAATATATATGCATGTGTGTGTCATGGAAAAAAGATAATCAGAGTTTGGAAGGATTGCTGTGATAAAGCACTCTTGTCTTTGAACGGTCCGTGGAGAGAATTCCCAATACATCAGTACGGGAGCTTTCTCTCCCCCAAAGCAGGAAGCTCTCTGATGTATAGATACTTTGTGTTTTACATCAAAGCTATAGGCTATAGGCCGAGCTACTTATCATATTCTACATAATCCAGCCACATTCATATTCTTCTCCCGTGAGTAGGCTAACTTTTTATTTACTATTTACGGACACTTTCGTCGCTTTGAAGCATTTGAAGGCGCTAGCTTGCAAGCGGGCTGGGTATTACAACTTTTCAGACGGTTCAACCGAAGATAGGCTACTTGAAAAAAACGTGAATAATAAGTTGAAGAATGGGAGGAGAGAAGGGGCTAGCCTATACTGCTGTGAGCTGAAGATGATTATCAGGATTTGATTTTATATGGATTCATTACGGGTCAAAAAATTATGACAGTAGGCTACCAACTACAATAAAGAGTGTAAAACTCAAACGTGTAGAAAATGTATTAGCCGACTAAATTGATATAGACTAACACCTAGAAGCTACACATTTATAACAAATTGTCCCACACTGATAAGTAGTATGCTCTTTTTTAATAAAATAAAATAGACTATAGATTAAAACCTTTAATAACTGGTGATTTAGTAGCTCGCGCCAAGCCACCTATCTCGTTCGCGAACGAGAGGAATCGGTGAACGAGAATAAGAACGAGAGTCAGTGAAAGAGAACGAGAGTGGTGAACGAGAGTCTGAACTAGATCAGTGAACAAATCCGGAAGGAACGAACCCTTGAACGAATCCTTTTAGTGAACGGAGTCAAACGAACCGGGTCTTTGAAAAGAACCGTAATGCCCACCACTAACTCAAATTTCTTAGCCGGACAGGACAGTTTTATTTGCCTCAAACTAAGGGAGGACTTATGTAATGAGAACAAAATATGTATTGGTTGGAGTTTCATGTCTATGTAGCCATGGACCATTTCGACTCCTCCCTTTTTTTCAGCACACAGGAATAACGAGATATAGATAGACTGAAATTGAATGAGTTTGCAATGGAATTTATTCCTCGCTCTTTATTGGTGCTAAATACATACCTTAATAGCCATAAATAACGTGGTTATAAGCATATTATGGATTTTCCTTGACCATCACTTTAAAGCAAAGGTTATGAATACTGATGCACATGAGAGATTTCAGTTTTATATTTTTTAATACATTTGCAAATATTTCTAAAAACATGTTTTTACTTTGTCATTATGGGTTATTGAGTGTAGATTGATGGGCAAAAATGACAATTTTATCCATTTAAAATGAAATCTACAACACAATAAAGTGTGCAAAAACTGAAGGGGTATGAATACTTTCAAGCACCACTGTATGTGCAATAATTAAAGTTGTGTGCATGACTGTAAGAGACAGCATCTGCTGGATGCCTAAAACGTATGTAAAGTGCATGTCACACCAGGATATGCTGTTAGAGGCTAGAAAACACCAAGGAAACACAAGGATGTGGTGTCCCCTCCAAAACACAGTCTGAAAACACTCATACATCCATTTTTACAGTGTAACACCTATCTGGCAGGACCTGTGTAACTCTCACTCACTCACTCACTCACAGACACACACACATGCACAATTCCTCACTCACTCACAAACACACGCACACACACACATGCACAATTCCTCACTCACAAACACACGCACACACACACACACACATACTGTATATACATACCACACACACACTCACACACCTATATTTTCTTCCACTTGAAGGAGCAATATGTGAACGCCATCTGTGAAAAGGTCTTTCAGAAGTTTCCGGACTTCATTCAGCGGCAGAGGGAGGCAGCATTCGAGGCGATGTCAGACCCTGTGTACAGCGGGAAAATGAAGGTACGGAGCACACCACGCTCACTCGCGCATGTGCACGCACACATTCCCCTCCTCTGAAACGGCTCTCCTCTCCACACCCTGACCTGCGCGCTGGAAAAGAAATGTGCCGTTTCTGCCACAGTGCGGCATTCTACACGGTGGGGTGGTGGCCGGCCTACTTTTGTCCCAAAATCTCAGACAGACGAGTGCACTCCCATTCCTCTCCTTTCACTCAGACAAGCACGGTGATGTGTTAATGATGCGGAGTTCCGCCTCCGTTACGGTTTTGTTTAAATTTTCTCCACTGGCTGTGGCTGTAGGTGGGGCTGGGGTGGTTCCCTTCCACGGATCAGTGCAGTTTAACCACATCCCCCCCATCCCCCCATCCCCCCGGTTCCAGATGTGGACACAGTTCCACAGGAAACAACAAACAGCAGCCTGTACACCCCGCCCCGGATCGCTGCTCTCCTTGTCCCCGTGGTTACAGCAGCACCGTCAGGGCTCTGTCGATGGCAGAATTTCACATGCCGGTCACCAGGGGTAGCCAGCGTCGGGAGGGATTTTTGTATGAGAGGACCTCCAAATTCAACATCCCCCAAACAAACTGTATGCCTGTGCACACATACCCAGACACTTCAGAATGAGTTTTTTGTGTTATTTTAACTACACATTACTACAGGAAAGAGCTACAGCCATCTCTCACGTAGATGGAAACTCATAAGTCTCAGCCTGTGCTGTAGCCTGCACTATCTCAGCCTGTGCTGTAGCCTGCACTATTTCAGCCTGTGCTGTAGCCTGCACTATCTCAGCCTGTGCTATAGCCTGCACTATCTCAGCCTGTGCTGTAGCCTGCACTATCTCAGCCTGTGCTGTAGCCTGCACTATCTCAGCCTGTGCTGTAGCCTGCACTATCTCAGCCTGTGCTGTAGCCTGCACTATTTCAGCCTGTGCTGTAACCTGCACTATCTCAGCCTGTGCTGTAGCCTGCACTATCACAGCCTGTGCTGTAACCTGCACTATCTCAGCCTGTGCTGTAGCCTGCACTATCTCAGCCTGTGCTGTAACCTGCACTATCACAGCCTGTGCTGTAGCCTGCACTATCACAGCCTGTGCTGTAACCTGCACTATCTCAGCCTGTGCTGTAGCTTGCTCTATCTCAGCCTGTGCTGTAGCCTGCACTATCTCAGCCTGTGCTGTAGCCTGCACTATTTCAGCCTGTGCTGTAGCCTGCACTATCTCAGCCTGTGCTGTAGCCTGCACTATCTCAGCCTGTGCTGTAGCCTGCACTATCTCAGCCTGTGCTGTAGCCTGCACTATCTCAGCCTGTGCTGTAGCCTGCACTATCTCAGCCTGTGCTGTAGCCTGAGTGTCTTTACTCTTCCAGCCACTCTGGAGATCCAATAATTGTGGTCTAGATTGATGAAAATGTGACAGGTTGCATTCAAGAGATGTCTGCAGATGGACAGTGTCCGAGCTTGCGGTGTTGAACGGCTCCCTGAAGGCTGCACTTCTCTTTTTTTTCTCTCCTTCTCTCTTTCCTTCTTTCCCTTTCTCTCTCCCTCTTTCTCCCTTGCTATCTCCCTCCCTCTCTTGATCTCTCTCACTCCTCTCTCTCTTCTCTTTCTTTCTTTCAGGTTCTGCAGAAACTCCTGCAGCACTTTGTGCAGAATAAGGACAAGGTGTTGCTCTTCTCTTTCTCCACCAGGGTGAGTGCGCTGCCCTGACCTTTGACCCCCCCCTCCGCCCTGTGTGTGCGTTTACCATGACAGACGGGGTTAACATGAGAGATGGGGTGTGGGCTATCATGTTTTTATCCATCAGCTCTTGGACATCCTGGAAAGCCACTGCATGGCGGAGGGGGTGGAGTTTAGCAGGCTGGATGGAAACACCAAAGCCAAGGAGCGAGTGAAAATCGTCCGGGAGTTCAACAGCTCTCAGCACATCAACCTCTGCCTGGTGTCCACCATGTAAGGAAACAACCAAAACAAAAACACCCCAAGAAAACAATGTGTTTCCCTGGAAATGGTCTGACGTGCACAAGCTCTGACAGTCCTTTAACTTCACAAGGTGACAGAGGAAGCCTGACTGGCGAATGAACTCAAAACCTGTTAAAGGTCACGTCGATCTGTGATGATTTCCATCAGATCGATCGGGCCTTACTTCTAGGGATTCTGAAATTTGATTCCCCCTACCCAGGGCTGGTGGACTTGGGCTGAACTTTGTGGGGGCGAACATTGTGGTGCTGTTCGACCCCACCTGGAATCCAGCCAACGACCTGCAAGCCATCGACAGGTGGGTGCTGTTGCACGGATGAGGCTGTTCCATTTACCTGTATGCCTACGCTACCCCTGTAATATAATAGAGAGTAATGTCTCATAATGGTGCCATAACGGTGCTATAATGATATTCCAGTTGGAGAGTAGTAATAATGTCCCCATATTAACTGTGCCTTACAGGTGCCATAGTATTGCATTAGTATTACAGTTGGAGAGTAATAATGGCCTCATAACAATGCCATAACGGTGCCGTAATCGTGCGATAGTATTAAAGTTGGACAGTTATAATGGCCTCATAATGATCTCATAATGGTGCCATAATCGTGCATTAGTTTTACTGTTGGAGAGTAATAATGGTGCTATAACGGTCCGTCGATATTACTTCATCTGGATCTGAGTACGTTATCCCTCTCTGCGCGTGGTGGTTCAGCGAGTTTTTATCTGTGTCACGGCTCAGGGCGTATCGCATTGGCCAGTGCAGGGATGTGACGGTCTTCAGGCTCATATCTTTGGGCAGTGTGGAAGAGGTGACTTACCTTCGGCAGATCTATAAACAGGTACGTGTCCAGGGTTGACGCATCTCTACTAACAGCGTAAACTCTAAGGCTGCTTGTACTGTGGATTTGTGAATTTTGCAACACCTTTTTTTCCCCTCTAGCTATGTATGTAATTGCTATAAAGCAAACGTTAGCAGGGTCGTGAATTCACTGAAAATAAACATTTTGTTTTCCGAAGCAGATGTCAAAACACAGGTCCTGTATCGCACCACTGTAAAACACCTTTACCAGGGAAATGTGCGATCTGCAGCTGTAGCTCATGATTTTTCAAAAAGAAGTGTCGGATCAAATAAAACCGTTGGGGCAAGCTGCTGTGAAATCCCAAAACAGACTACCCACTGTCTTCTAGTCTGTCTGATGTGTGGTTAGCACGGAGAAGGTTCACTGGAGGTAGTTTTTGTGGTATTGTATCCATCTGAACTATGCTAATAAATTACTTCGAATAATTTAATAATAAAAAAAAACAAATTAAAATAATATCTGTTTCAAAATTTTTTTGAGTGAAGGTGTGTTGTGAAAATTTCATTTTGTCACGCGTAAGAGGGCGCAATTCAGCCCCACCTAATGTAGCCTAGCCTTGAGCAAAAGTTAGCCCTAGTAGCGTTACACGAAAAGCGTACTTTTGACTACACTTTACTGAACTTTCATGTTTCGTTCAGTAGTTTCAGTAGGTCAGTGATAGTGTGATTTGTTTCACTGGTCTCAGTGCATGTTGTTCGAATATATTCCATACAGCATGCATCACATATCCTATAGCTATACTCGTAGACAGTATATCATTCAAGTGTATTGTGCAAATTGATTCCAGTAAAAAGCAAAAAAGTTCAAAAAAAAAAAAAAAAGACTTTTAAATAAAAAAAACTTTTTGTATTTTTTCCTTTTAGTTTTAGTTTTATTTTTTAGTTTTTTATTTTTGGTTTATGGTTTTTTATTTTATGTAAATTTTTAAGGTTTAATTATTAATATGACAATTTGTGGAAATTTTCAATGAATTTGTTGTTTGTTGGTTTTTGTAATTTTGTAAAAAGTGTTTTTTTTTTAAAAATAAAAGTTTTCAAAATGTAAACAAGTCAGTTTTTATCCTTTTTTTTTTTTTTTTTTTTTTTTTTTCTTCTTTTTTTTCTTTTTTCTATGATGGATTGTCGATGTTCAGTCATGATGTGGGGGGTTCCTCTATCTAAAGGGGAGCCCTAGGTGCAGGATGTAGCAGTAGTGCTTAAAATATTAGCTTCGTCAGTAGGCTACTCGTCAGTAGGCTACTAGATTAAAAAAATAGCAATCATTCATTAGATTAAAATTTCACGCAGTGCGGATCTAGACTCAATTTAAAAGAAAACAAATAAAGAAAATAGCTTTCTTTAAAAATCTTTCTGAATTTTAAGAAACAAAAATAAAAAACATAACATATATATATTGGTTATTTAATATATAAACATATAGTTATATTATTACTTTAATATAGCCTACATTTATTGTGCTATTTCGATACAAAAGAAATTTCGACAAAGAAAAAAAATTCAATTCAATATTATTATTATTACATATTTGAATTAATAACGGCAATTTATTTTTCATTAATAACTCTTTTTCATAGGCTCTTATAACAAGCCTACAGGACAACAATACCTAGTAAATGTATGTAAAGTAGTGAGTTGTTTTGCTAGAAACTTGAACTTGATTGCTTTTACGTTGCGTTACCTCGTTACCAGGGGGTAGGTGGGTAGGCGATGTAGGTAGCAGGTGCAGCAGGCAGATTGCATTTTTTATTTTTTAAATGCAAAAAAACTAAAAAAAAAACATGACTATTTTATATTATATTAAATTTACCCCCCCCCTAATTTTTGCTAACTTATTATTATTAGGCTATTGTAGGAGAGTAGCCTATGCAGAGAGTAACGGATTCGGTTGACAATTATGTACTGCGGTGCGGTAGTCAGTCAGCAGTTCAGTTCAGGCAGTCAGTTCAGTAGTCAGTTCAGTCCCTTTTCCATTTCAGAGAGATTTGTAGAGCCTGCTAGGCTAGCCTAGCGCGCTAGCGCTTTCGCTTGCACTGAACTGATGAGAGCGCAATTTCTTTCTTTTTCTGTTGAAGTAAATAAACCTTCATCTATTATTTTTTTTTGTTACGCTGCAAAAATAATGCAAATGTTACAATAAATCAATAATTTTGGAATAATATATATAACATTTTATATTCTGTTATATATATATATATTATTTAGTTATATTTGTTTCAATTAATCGACTTATTTTTTTGTTACGGTTAAACTATATCGATAAGGAAAATTCCTTAAAATTTGCATCCCTAATCTGAACTGATATAAGCCTGATGTCTGTGTTTTCTCCTCTCTGATCTAAAGCAATTGCAGTCCTCAGTATTGGGGAAGGAACATGCCAGGCGCTACTTTGAGGCCGTGCAGGGCTCCGACGGCCACCGGGGGGAGCTGTTCGGGATCCGCAACCTCTTCCGCTTGCAGACCAGGGGCACCTGTCTCACCAGGCAGATCCTGGAGGTAAAACCTTGCTAAAACCTGTCTCACCAGGCAAATCCTGGAGGTAAACAGGCCGGTAACTCATCAAACTCCTCCAGGTAACACCACAGATCCTTAGAACTCACCAGATACTCCGCTCCCATGCTCCTTCCATTCTCTCTGCTACTTCTCTACAGGAGGTTGTGGTTGGTAACAGGAGTTTCAGGAGGTTGTGGTTGGTAGCAGGAATTTCAGGAGGTTGTGGTTGGTAACAGGAGTTTCCAGTGCTGTATTACAGGACTGAACGGCCATTGCCACAGTGCTGTACTTGGTCACGCTTCGACCCCTTAACACATTTTTAGAAGGTGCGTCAGATTGGGTGCGTTTCAGTTTCAGCAGGTAGAGAGACAGAATTTTCAGTGTTAAGAATAAGGGTTATAAGGAGTATCTGGTGAGTCTATAGAATGTGTGGTAGAGCTCCAGCGAGGACATCAGACAGAAGAATTTTTAAAAAAAATAAACATATATTTGTGTGTGTTTCTGTGCGTCTGTGTGTTCCAGAGGGAGGGTCGTGTGGAGGCGGGGGTGCTGACGGCCAGGACACACACTGAGGAGGAGGAGAGTGTGAGTAACTAATCTCAGAGACCCATAACGGAGAAAAAACTCTCTCCCTCTCCCTCTCTCCCCACTCTCTCCGTGGCTGTGTTCCATTATGCAAACTTGCATTCTGTGTACTTGCATACTAGATAGTACGTTCTTCCAAGTATACAAGCTAGAATGTACTTCATAGTATGCAAGTGCGCAAGTACGCTTCAAGTTTGTTAAATTTGAAACACACTTGATGACGTCGTCAGCGTCACAATACCTTACAGGAAAAACAATATAATCACCTCAGCGAAATTACTTAGCTACAGTACAATTAGCATCAATCAGCAATTGAAATTTACTACAAATGGTATGGTACGGTGTGTCAGTATTGACAATAAATTAATATTGTTTAGCGTTTTCATTGTTTAAGACATTATTGCCATGGTGAAACTAAACATTTGTGTGTGAAGCATCAGTTTAGGCAGTCGTATATTTTTACAGTTACTGATAGAACAACCTAAGCAGTGGTGTAGTCAGGCCAGATAATCTCATACCAACAGTAAAACAGAATAGTAAGTAAGTCCTTTCCCATGTGAAAGATGGAATCCCTTAAACCCCCCCTTTTTTTACGAGTCAGGTCTGGTACAGTATGTGTATAGACTGTTCTATTGGACGACTCTGTGGCCTCCTGGGACTGGAGTTTGAGATCTCCTCTCGAGACTGTGGGTAAATGGTGAGCCTAGATGGGCAGAGTGGCCTTCTCTCATCTTCATGTCTTATGTTCTTTCAGACGCCCAAGGAGCTGACAGGAAGTGGACCATCTGAGCCGAGTGATGTTGGAAAGGCGGGGCCGGGGGCAGGGTCAGCTGTGGACCCAGGGGCGGGGACAGCCATGGGGATTCTGGACTTCAGCAGCACTAGCGAGGGGGAGGATGGCGATGAGGAAGGGCGTGGGGGCGGCGGGTGGCGGAAGAGGCGTGTAGACGAGCAGGGCCCAGCACCCAGTGGTCCTAGCCATTCCCGCCTTAGCTTACTCCAGCACGGCTTCTCCAGACTCCTTCAGGGGGGTAGGGCTGGCTTGGGGCGGGGCAAAGGTGATGACAGCGACAGCCAGGAGGGGTCCGGGAGGCAGAACGATGACCCTCCCATCAGACGACTCGCCACAGACCCCCACCGGAAGCAGGACTGGATTATTTCGAGCGACTCAGACGGGGAGAGGGTGGGGGGAGGGGCGGGACATGAGCAGAGGGGGCGTCCTGCCACCAGGGATGCACCCTCCTCCTCTGAGGGGCGTGGGAAGCGAGAAGAACGGAGAAAGAGGAGGGGTCATGGGGCGGATGCTTCACAAAGCGATGGGTCTGCTGGGTCCCCCCCAAACCGGGCGGGGGGATCGAAACAGACCCCCCGAAGGGTGGACTACGACACTGATGAGTCGGGGTACATCGAGCTGGTTAAATCCGCCGGCTCTCGGAGAACTGCCGCTGTCACCTTGGCGACCAAGCGGGGCACTGCACGCGTCCGGTTCAGGAAGTCGCCCGAGATCCAGAGCTTCACATCCTCCGAGGATGACCTTCCCGCCAAAAAGCCGAGGCCCAGCCGAGAACACGGTGGCGAGCGGAGCGAGTTCACCACACTGAAAAGCCGCTGCTGTCCGGATCCGCCTCCGTCACCAGGGCAACGTCATGGAGAAGAGGCAACTGCGGGAACTATCGACAGATTACTGGGTATTTTACTTAGAGATTCCCGTAACATCTACCCAAAATATACCTGTGGTGCTGCATCCCATGTTCCCACAAACAAGCTTATGAACATGCACATGCGTTTTACACGCTTGCATACATACTAGGAGTGTAACGGTACACGTATTCGTACCAAACCGTTCGGTACATGGCTTTCGGTTCGGTGCGCGTTGTGAGCCGAACTAATGGTCTCGCTTTAACCTCGCACATGCAAAACTTTTTTTGTGTGCGGAACTTAAATTCAAAACTCCCCAGCCCCGCCCCCCCAAAGACTTTCGCAAAGAGCCGGATAGTTCAGGCTTTAGTTCAGCCCATGAGCACAGCAACTGAATTAATGTTGTGTTTGTTTCTTTCATTTCCAAATGGGAATCCCGATATCTGACTAGGGAAAATGTAATAAACGCCCTTCCAACTAGGAGTTCCATGTCGGAAATCAAGGATCGGGAAATCAACAACCGCGACTAGGAAGAACTTGACATCACATCATCATGGCAGCTCACACTGCAAAACACTTCAGATTTTGTTTTTCAGCATGAAAAGTTAAAACGTTATTGGTGTAGTTGTTAGCTGTTTTAGCTATATTTGCTTGCAAAGCCAAAGGCGTGCATGACGCCAAGTCCCCAGTTGTGCACCGCGAACGCAGTGTGTCAGTAATGATGCGGAAACGAATGCAGGGTTAGCACAGCCCAGCCTCGTCAGTATGTCGCACTGGTACAAGGAAAAACAGTGGAGTGCAAACCCAGCTCCCCATGTCGTTTACGCTGCCTCCACTCATTCAGACAGAAGGAAAGATATGCGCCATCCTTTGTTCAGGAAATTATGGGCAATTAGCAACCGTTCACAAGTTTATGACTTCGTAATAAATTAAAAGCGATTATGTTTTGCATTTTTTTTTTTCCGCTTTACTGAAAACATACCGAACCGTGACTTCAAGACCGAGGTATGTACCGAACCGCTACTTTTGTATATCGTTACACCCCTAATACATACATGTGCACGTGGGAAGGCTGGTCCTGTCACGGCAGTGTTCTAGTGCGTGGGTAGATCCCGCAGCCTGTGATCAACTCCACACTATTCCAAACTCATTGTGACATAATAAGCTTACACGGGTAGCGCAGGTGCGCAGGTGAAAGGAGCATACTGCTGGGGGGCGTGTCCCGGGCAGGATGAGGAAGGTGTGGCTCTTTTCGGTTTCAGGCGAAGTGCGGGAGGTGGCGTACATGCACTCCAACCAACGCGTGGTGGGATCCAGCAAGGCGGAGGACCGCATCAGCCGCGCCGCTCTACGGCACGTCTACGAGCGCAGGAAGTACTCTCAGGTTGCGGCCAATCAGCTCCTGGACAGCATGGAGGTAACATGCTACCAGCCAATCAGCTGCCGGACAGCATAGTGTAGGAATCTAAAACAATGTCTTTCAGCATTTAAGAGCTTACTTTTACATCATTAATTGGCTGAGGAGTCCACACAGCTTTATCCCAAGGCCTAGTACCAGGTCATAACTGTGTGCGTGTGTGTTACAGGTCTTTTCAGGACACACACAGCCTCTCTGCTCTCCAGAGCAGGTCAGTGTGGACTGTGACGGACAGCGTGTGGAGCACCCAGTCACCCACACCCTGAGGGCGATCCGCCACACCAAAGGCACCACGGTCATGATGGGGGAGACGCCCAGCTCCATCTGCAGGTCAGCTCTGGAACTGCACCTCACCTGAGAACACATTGCTGTAGCAAGTCCAGGCAAAATCCATAGATGAAGATGCTTGTGATTATGTTAATAACATTAATGTTATTACTTAATTGTTATTGTTACTAATATACACTCTGTACCTGCATGAGTAGCTATACAATGCATAACTCCAGCTGTCTCTCAGTCTGACTGAAATGAACGTTTTATAGAACAAAAGGCAAACGCTGCTTTCTATTTCCATATTCTGCTCCATTTCTTTTTGCTCGTTTCAGCAACTTCTCGACTTACGCTTGGCACGTTTTCCTTAAGACATTTTAGTGAAAGGTTGCACTGGCTTTAACTGTGGTTTGGCACAAAGGTGCACTGAGGTTTGAGCATTTAGGCCTCATTCATTTTGACCTCTTTATTTTGTTTTATTTATGGTTGTTTTCGTTATCGGAAGCACACGAAAGCGTGTGCCTTGGCACTGCTATGACGGCAGAGAGGAAAACTGAACTATGAACGTGGAGAAGCGAATAGAAATGCCTCACTGTTTCCAGTCCCTGTAATCCCAGCCTACGTATATATATATATATATATATATGTAAAGTTTTATATATAAATGTACATAAGTAAAATATATACGTGTACGTAAGTGTGTATATATATAAACATCGAACAAAAAGTTCGGAAATTTGTGTTTGGTAGATTATTTCTCTGTTGTAACAATGCTTCTTGGCAATACATTTTATACCGTTGGAAAGCCTGTTTATTTCCCTTTTAAATGGTGCCCCATTTGTAAGGAACATGCATTTGTGGGATGAGCGGCACAGCTGAGTATGTGGGTTGCGCCCATGTAAAATTTGCCAAATCTTCTCTGCCAATGCCAAACAGCTTATTCTGCTGTTGCTAGTGACTCTTGTTTGGTGGATTGGATGATTGAAGTCTATCAGTAACAAGGAAGAAACAAGACATATTGGCAATTTTACAATTTATTAATTTAACAAACAGTCAGGAGCCTCAGTAGCGTGTGGAAGAACCATACACAGCCACAACAGCTTGGCACCTCCTCCTCATGCTGGTCACCAGCGTGGTCACACACTGCTGTGGGATGGCATTCCACTCCTCAACCAGGATTTGTCGCAGGTCAGCCAACGTGGTTGTGTTGGTCACTCTAGCACGAACAGCACGCCCAAGCTGATCCCACAAGTGTTCAATTGGGTTGAGGTCAGGACTATTGGCAGGCCATTCCATTCTCTCTACTCCCAAATTCTGGAGGTAGTCTCTGATAAACCCCGCTCTGTGGGGGCGAGCGTTGTCATCTTGGAGGATGGAGTTCGGTCCCAGACTGTGGAGATATGGGATTGCCACTGGTTGCAGAATCTCATCTCGATATCTCTCTGCATTGAGATTGCCTCCAATGATGACAAGCCTCGTTTTTCCAGTAATGGCGATGCCGCCCCACACCATCACACTGCCTCCACCAAAAGGTGTTACTCTATCGGTGCAGCAATCAGCATAGCGTTCTCCCCGTCTTCTCCACACTTTGACCCTACGATCCAACTTCCGTAGGCAGAATCTGGACTCATCGCTGAACATAACGTTCCTCCACATGTTCAGGTTCCAGTGCAGGTGTAAGCTGTTTGGCATTGGCAGAGAAGATTTGGCTAATTTTACATGGGCGCAACCCACATACTCAGCTGTGCTGCTCATCCCACAAATGCATGTTCCTTACAAATGGGGCACCATTTAAAAGGGAAATAAACAGGCTTTCCAACGGTATAAAATTTATTGCCAAGAAGCATTGTTACAACAGAGAAATAATCTACCAAACACAAATTTCCGAACTTTTTGTTCGATGTTTATATATGCACACATGTTTGGACATTCCAAATTAGCGAGGAAAAAAGGGGGGAAAGCATTTAAAATAAATAACTGAATAAAAAGTTAACAGCTGCTGAACACGTTCTGTAATTACAGTAGAACTGAGCCAGTTGTGAAAATGTAAGGAAGTGCATTTAAAAAACCGCGAACAGGCCAGGGCGGAAATTCCTGGTTTCCAGGGCACAGTACCGCCTCCGGAGTGCAGCGCCCCTGCCTGGCCTTCGGGAGTAAAGCCCACCTCAGAGATTGCCCCCCAGCCCCTCCCCTCCCTTTCCTAGCCACGCCCCCCAGCACTGCAGTGTGAGTTCTGCACAAGCCCAACGCAGCGCTCCGGATACCCGGCCACAGGATCGCCAGAGTCTGCTTCCCGAAAATGCCTGCAGTGGGGGAACTCCAAACCCCACCCCTTTACCTCCTTCCCCCCTTAGCTCCCTTTCCCAGCTTCTTGCAGCCTTATGAGAAACCCAACACAGAACGTTTATTTATCAAATGCCCCCCCCCGCCCTCTCCCACTTGTCTAAAATTACATTTTGGCACCTGGAATTTTATAGTTCGTCCTCCACAAAAATCACAAATGTTAGCAACACTCGTATAAGAAGTTAGAACATGCAGATCTTTGAGGTCAGAGTAAAGAGAGTTTTTTAGTTTACTGCAGTGCTTTTGAACAAGGTGAAGATTTACTTCAACATTAAATTAATGCAATATGCATTTTTTGCGCACACACACACACACACACACCTACACCTGCTTATGCATACAGTGCCTGTGTATAGAAATGTTTTTGCCCTGAAAATATGGAAGGGCTTAGTTTTAATGACAGGCACAGGCCTCTCCTTGATTGGTCGGTTTTCATCCTGCAGGAAGCAGCTGGAGGAAATGGCGTGCTTCTTCGAGGCTGCGTCAGTGACAGATTTTGCCCGTGACGTACTGAGGAGCACGTCAGCACGGCGACAGGCTCTGCTCAGGCAGTTCTACCGAGGCCGGAACCCAGAGCTCGGTGGGTTCCTGGACCAGATGCTTCCGGAACCAGCGACTCCACAGCAGGAACTGGTGAACTCGGTGCCTGGGCCTTCGTCATCCTCCTCATCCGCAAGGAAGAGGAGACCCGGTTCTGGAAGGTTCTGGCCGCTGAATGCCAAGGACCCGGTCCCAGACCTGCCAGAACCAAGTGCGGGGGAGGGCGGGGCGGAAGGAGGGGGGTTGGGGTTTGTATCTCAGGATCCCCCACCCCAAAAAAGCTTGCCTCTCCCCCAGAGAGAGACCAAAATCACAGGACCTGCCCCCGAAGCCACTCCCGGACCCTCTGCCCAATTGGGTCAGCAGGATGACTGCGGAGCCTTGTCCGAGTCCAGGGAGACCTGGCTGGAGAAGTGGGACACCCAAAAACCCAGAGATGAGGGAGGTGGCCCCAAATCTCAGAAGCACCTCCTCCTGTCCGACCTGATAGGGGACACCTCTGTCCTTGATGACCTGTTCAGACCCAGGGCCAGAGCCAGGGCCGCCATCACCTCCGGGCCGTCCCCGGCCCCAGCCCCAGCCACGAGGAAGACCTGCCGCAAAGACTTCTGGGACATCCTCAATGATGGGGACGAGGAGAGCCTCAACCAGCTGGCTGATCTGTCCCGGGCTGAGAAGATTTGTCGCCAGGCAGAGGGGGCGGTAACCGCCAAGCCCAAAAACGACGCCGCCAACGACGGTCCTCAGCTCTGGAAAAAGAATGAAAAATTCCTGTGGAAGAGATGAACTGAGAAAGACAGTGAAAAAGAGAAAAAGAGAACCCCTAAAAGTGTGCAAAAAGATTTATTATCAGGAGATCTCCGGGTCATAGACTTATTTGAAGTACTTTAAGCTTTTATGACACCAGTAAGATTACTGACATGTATTTCCACCAGTTTTCAGAACAAAATTCTGAAGATTGCGATTTGGTTGCAGCGTGTTTTATTTCAAAATTCTCAGGCATCTGCAGAAGTGTGTTCAGATTTTCCAGCAGATTTCTCCAAAGAGTTGATGTTTCAAATACATATTTGACCCTGGTCTGTTTCCCAGGATGTTACTGATTTGATCCAATCATAGTGTTTTTTTTGTAGTGTGAAGAAGAGTCTTGATTGGTTGAAAAGTAAACAAGTCGGTGATTGGCTCCTGCTCCTGCAGCAAATACTGATTATTTGTTGTCATAGCGATATTTTAAAGGGGGTGTATGGAAAGAATAATGTGGGCTATTTTTTCTTTTGAACTTGATAACCTCAAAAGTGTTTACTTTATTATTGTTGTTTCATTGAAATACTTTAATACAGTAGTTTTTGTCAATATTTTGTTATCATTAACCTTGTAGTAGTTATCTTTCTGAAGTTTTTAGCTTTTATATGTATTAACTTGAAACAAGGGGGTTGCATGCAGCACAAAAGGCCAGAATTTAGGAGCAGCGAGTCACACATCTGGAAATGGATACAAGAGGTGGGATACTTTAACAGTGAATGATCTGTGACACATCTTTAGGGCGTTCAGCGGGCATGTTAAAACAGAAAATCCTCATCTTTTTCTTCAGATTTGACATTTCCCAACGGATTACGGTGCCTTTAGTGTTCATGTCATCACTGGTCTCAGTCAGTACCAAGCCACAAAGCCAATAAATGCACTTCAGTTGCCGTTTTAATGTTAACACCGGAGCCCAGTCTGAGCAGCAACGAAGAGTTTCGCCATATCTGCTTTGTATTTCCGCGCTTGTTTAGTCTGGGACTGAGAGAACGTATCCGACAATGCCGTCCTGCAGCCATGACACGGGACGAATGCGCTGTGGTGTGTGAGGCGTGTGTTCTCGGTACGCCTCATCTCGGTAGTCTATTATCTGCATCTTTCCAGTGCAAGCACACACCGCCCTGGGGTTTTCCCCCCCTACGGTGTGTTTATGCACACACACATATGCCTTGTCGCAGAATCAAACCTGTCTGTCTGGAACTTGGAGCGTTGAGCTGTGATCTGCGGCCCTTGCGCGCTGTGTGTGATCGTGGTCGCTTGTCCAACTTTATTCAACTGGATGTATATATTTGACCATGTTTTGAATGAATTATCCACGTAATATTACTTTTGAGAATTAACAGATCTATTGTTCATACATTGACTACAAGTGAAAAAAGTGCACTAAAATTGATGTTTTTGCAGAACAAAGTGGCATATAGATACAATTCTATGAATTCCACACAGAATTCTGTCATTATGTTCTTAGTAGATGTTTGGAAAATCTGAATTAGAATATAACAAAAGATATTAACGTTCGTGGAATAACACTTTTAAACCCGCTTCGGTACATTTAAGAAGTCTGGCGTTGCTTTAGCCAACCTTAGCCCGGTCTACATCCATACAAGGTCAGCTATATCTGGGGTATCCTATTTAAGATCCCGTTTCTCATATTTTCTTATTCAAACAAATGTGTCTTGTCAAGCTGTTATTTTAAAATGGCTTCATGCTTCAGCAATTCAGCTACTGGTGGGTCTAATATGTATTTTTTTAAAATATGGCACTGTTTGCAATAATTCAGTCAATTATTAACACGTGCAGCTGACGGAGCGTGACCTAGTTCTGATACTGGAAACCGAACCTGGCCATTGCATTAGCGTTCGGCAGGGTATCGGATATCAGGCCATTTCAGAGGTCCGTAGGTGGTCTCCGAGCAACTTGGTTGCAGTAATTTGGAGACCCCCGGGTCTCCCTTTCCCCGGAGACACTTGGGAGTGTTTCATGGTTCCGGTCTGTGGCGGGAAATCTCGGCCACGGTCGTTTCAGCTTCTGATGCTGGTCTGAGGCTCGGGGCTGTAAGGGCCGAAACATACCTTAGGCAAATACGCGAACGTGGACGCTTCGAGCAACGCAGAGTCGACTTCGTTCTAAAATGTGTCACCTGAAATTCTTAACGCAACGCAAGACTACAACAGTAAACAGCTTTTTTCTTCGATTTGTGCTTTCCTCTGGTTTGGCTTTCACAAATGTCATGGCAACCCGGTTTGACGCATGTCTTGCTGAGCATGCACGCTCCACACAACTGTGTTTCGTCCACATAAACATATTTATGATAATTTGTCACCTTCATTCAAATAGAGCAGCAACGATTAGCCTATAATGTGAATATGGGATTTTTATTATTCATGGACGCGTGCACAGCTATTTTTATACGTGGCTTAATTTTTATAGTTTTTATATTTTTTATATGGGATTGCAATTGTGGTTGGAACTTGGAATGAAACGAAAGCACACGCAGTCCGGTTTACAGACGCTCTGATTTGTCCTCCATCGCCCCCTCGAGGATTCGGGTTGATAGCCTCCAGAGGGACATAACAACGCATGTTGAGATGTAGCCTTCGACCATGCAGTGTGTTGTCCCGGCGTTTTCGTTCTCGTATTTGCGTAAGGTATGTTTCGGCCCTAACCCTGGAGGCGGTGTTTTTTTCGGTATACGTGTACACAAATGTTTTTGCACTTCAATGTATGTGAATGAGAATGTGAATGTGTGTATGAGAGAGAGAGAGAGAGAGGGGGGGTTCTGAGATGCACAGCTGTGTTTGAATTATCTCAGCTGTTGCTCTTCATGAAACCAGAGACTTAAGGCAACATGATTGTTTAGATATGCTCTTGTTTAGTTGAAATGAAAAAGTGCTGAAAGCTATGAATAAACAGAGATCCAGTCCATGCTTCAACAGGACACCAGACACCTCTGCTGACGCACGCACGCACGCAAGCAAGCACACACACTCACTGCCAGTGAGTTCTGAGGTATAACAGCATATGTTTCCTTTAATTTTGCCTGGTGAAGAAGTGCTCCCTGCTGTGCTCAATTTAGCCAGTAGATGTCGCCATTATGCAGACTGTCAGTGTCTATCGCCTTGACAAATCAACTTCTCCACCAGAACAACCTGCTCGACCCTCATCAGTCCGGCTTCAGAACCGGCCACTCAACTGAAACTGCACTCCTGGCTGTGAATTTGGCCGTACCTGACCACCTACTCTGCCCAGCTCCTTGTCCAGACCATGGTCACCTCACATCTGGACTACTGCAACTCCCTTTTCGCAAGCCTGCCAGCCTGCGCCATTCTGCCCCTTCAACTAGTCCAGAACGCGGCTGCTCGGCTTGTGTTCAACCTCCCGAAGTTCACACACGTCACCCCCCTGCTGAGGTCACTCCACTGGCTGCCAGTCGTGGCCAGGATCAGGTTCAAAGTTCTGACCCTGGCCTACACTGCAGCCAAAAGGTCAGGCCCCTCCTACCTACAGGACTTGATCCAGCACTACGCTCCTGCTCGACCACTTCGCTCTGCTGGTGCAGGGCGACTTGCACTTCCCTCCCTCTGTGTTAACGGCACTCGCTCGTCCCGACTGCAGAGCTTCTCCACTCTAGCTCCCCAGTGGTGGAATTAACTCCCCACTCCGTTGCGCTCTACTGAAACGCTGTCTGTTTTCCGTCGTGGTCTGAAAACACACTTTTTCAGACTCTACCTTGAATAACTACATGTATAAGGCCAATTATATAGTACGTTCTTTCTGTTTATTTTCTATTTGGTTTTGCTATTTCATAGCTTTGAATGTATAGCTTACTGTATTCTGTTGACTACTAGCGATAGCTCCTACGTTGCGAGAAAGTTGTGCTTTGTTGGATTTGCTTTGTAGATTGTGTCTATGACCTTCGATATGCACTTATTGTACGTCGCTTTGGATAAAAACGTCTGCCAAATAACTGTAATGTAATGCAATTTTCAAGGTCAGCTTGGGAAGTTGCAAAGTGAACTAAATACACCCGCACTGCTATTCCTCCAGTAAGTCACATCCATGCCATTTTTTTAATGAGTTGTTTGTAGTTTGCCAATCCAGGATGGAGTCCAGGTCAGAAGTCCTTTCACCACAGTCCGGGTAGGAGACTGTGGTCCCCACACACACACCCCACCCCCAGTAATTTTCTAAAAGGAAGGAAAGATTAGCCACACCTCCTTGAAGTTGAGGGGGAAAAAGTGGTCGTAATCCCAGCAGAACCTGTGACTTAGTTCTTCGCTCATGTCCCGGTGCTGCCTAATGTTTCAGTTTCAGGAAGAGTTTTATTTATTTTATTTTTTTTAAAGTTATTTTTTTGTAAAGTAATGCAGGCAACACTGGGGCTTGTTTATCCCCATACAGTCAAGTCAAGCCAAGTTTATTTAAATAGCACATTTTAATGCAATTGCAGCTCAATGTGCTTTCACAAAATGAATGAAACAATAAGATAATGAAATTAATATAATAAAACAATACTTAAAACAATAGAATAAAATGATAGTCAGTGGGGGATGGTGTGTTTGGATGGTGTATTTTTAATTGGCTGTCACAATAAGCAGAGAGTCCTGTGGGATGCTGGAGACGAGGGGTTTGCTTTGGCTAAGTTTAGCTTATTTGCAGAAGTCAGTGGGGGATGGTGTGTTTGGTTTGATTAGCAAAAGGCTGAAGTTTATTGTTGACCTCAGATGACCCCCCCTGCTCAGGTGGAATAGGCGTGTCCGGGCTGCTCTCACAAAGAGCGCTTGGGTTTTTGGGACTGACCCCCTTAAAGTATCTCAGATAATATTTTTTTTGCTTCCAGAACATTCCCAGAAGGTTAAAGGTAAGTCTTCCCAACAGCGTGGTTGTGATCAGTGATTTCAGTTACAAAACTGAACATTCTAAGAAGGTTTTTTTACTTTAATGTTCTGTGTGGCTTCAAAACAAAATCTCTCTCACAGGACACCAATTTTCTCCCCCTTTTGTCTCCCAATTAAATATCAAATGAGTACCCCCCCACCCCCACACACACCCTACAAAACTGGTCCACTTCAACTCTGGGTCAGCCTGCTAATAAAATATCACGGACGAGGCCAAACCATCCAGTATCATCCACCCGTAACCGGTAACACCCCAACTTTACAGCACTCTGCTCTCCCCAGTATCATCCACCAGTCACACCCCAACTTTACAACACTCTGCTCTCCCCAGTATCATCCACCAGTCACACCCCAGCTTTACAACACTCTGCTCTCCCCAGTATCATCCACCAGTCACACCCCAGCTTTACAACACTCTGCTCTCCCCAGTATCATCCACCAGTCACACCCCAACTTTACAACACTCTGCTCTCCCCAGTATCATCCACCAGTCACACCCCAACTTTACAACACTCTGCTCCCCCCAGTATCATCCACCAGTCACACCCCAACTTTACAACACTCTGCTCTCCCCAGTATCATCCACCAGTCACACCCCAACTTTACAACACTCTGCTCCCCCCAGTATCATCCACCAGTCACACCCCAACTTTACAACACTCTGCTCTCCCCAGTATCATCCACCAGTCACACCCCAACTTTACAACACTCAGCTGTCCCCAGTATCATCCACCAGTCACACCCCAACTTTACAACACTCTGCTCTCCCCAGTATCATCCACCAGTCACACCCCAACTTTACAACACTCAGCTCTCCCCAGTATCATCCACCAGTCACACCCCAACTTTACAACACTCTGCTCTCCCCAGTATCATCCACCAGTCACACCCCAACTTTACAACACTCTGCTGTCCCCAGTATCATCCACCAGTCACACCCCAACTTTACAACACTCTGCTCTCCCCAGTATCATCCACCAGTCACACCCCAGCTTTACAACACTCTGCTCTCCCCAGTATCATCCACCAGTCACACCCCAGCTTTACAACACTCTGCTCTCCCCAGTATCATCCACCAGTCACACCCCAACTTTACAACACTCTGCTCACCCCAGTATCATCCACCAGTCACACCCCAACTTTACAACACTCTGCTCTCCCCAGTATCATCCACCAGTCACACCCCAACTTTACAACACTCAGCTGTCCCCAGTATCATCCACCAGTCACACCCCAACTTTACAACACTCTGCTCTCCCCAGTATCATCCACCAGTCACACCCCAACTTTAAAACACTCTGCTCTCCCCAACTCCATAGAGCCCCCCGTACACCACCTTTCCCAGCACCCCCACCCTTCCATCCTTGCTGCGAAGGGCGCACAAAACGGACAGGGAACCATGCATTTTGCCAGAAGGTGAGACGGCAGCTGAGGGCTGTAATGAGTTTCATTTTCACCACGTGAGGAACGGGGTGTTTCAGTGTGTTTACGGTTCAGGTTATTTATTTATTTATCTCTTGTCTCCTCTCATATGTCATGTCTGATCTCAACATTTAAAATATCTCTGATATATTTTAATGATGTGCAAGTAGAAATAATTTCAGTTTGCTTTTTACATAGCACTGTGTGGTTTAACAAGGGGCAGTATAAATTCAGTTAATGCATTTTTATTTTCAGAACAGTTCACAACTCTTGAGCAAGTTAACCTGAATTCCTTATTCCAGATATTTAGTCGCATTTTTCATTCATTTTAACCCCTTGGCGCAGATGGCACATTTAGTCAATTCTCATCTATTTAGGGGGTGCTCTGTTTAAGGCTTTATAACTCCAGGTGTGAGCATCACATAAACTTGGCAAATGGCTTAAATGAAACAAAACTGGTGTACCATTTATAGTATAAACTTAGATTTGTTTATTTTCATAATTTAAGTCAAAATAAAGTGCCACAAATGCAAGCAAAACTTTGTAAAAATGCAAAAAAAAAAACTTTTTTTTAGTTTGCAACAAAATACTGAGAGCTACATAAGTGAAACATAAAATAATGTGAAACAGCTACATAAATGAATACATTTCCTGGATCATAAACTCCATGTCAACAAGTTTGCAAAATCTGAGGATGATTTTGCAGAACTAATCAAGGTCTATGATGCCAAATATAGGCAGTATTTTCCATTAGTGTCTCCAAATCTATCCAAATGGCTAAATTGTGTACTGCTCTACATAAAAAAAGAGATATTTAACTACAAGTCAACTGTTTTGGCTCATAAAACTCACTTTTGCATCATTTTCAAGTGGGAATGACTATATTTTCATCAGTATGGGGGGGTAGATATCTATGGGTCCAAAACCCCTATGCAAAACATGTCATAAAATTAATAAAATTAGTTTTATCTATATAAAGAATATACGTTTGCTACTTCTGATGGATTAAGATAAAATATTGATATCACAGTGTTACATACACCTACATATGTATCCTAATCATTCATTCGTGTACCTCAATAAAACATCACTTTTTCCTGTACTCTACAGTATGTATACTTTTGCACCAGGATTGCATTTCTCTGTAGTTTTTTAAATATTTAGAGTCATTTTGATGAAGGGAAATCTTTACCTTAATCTACCACATATCAGCGCACAGAAAATTGGAATGAGCAGTTGCTATTTCCAATAGTGACAAGTAGCCTATATACACCATAACCTATATTATGTACGATAAAATGAAAATAAAATGGTATTCCACCATCTGCAAAATGCTGCCAAATGTTCTATTTTCAATGGAAATCAGTAGGCTACGTCAAAAATACAATGAACGATTGCACTACAGTATGTCAAATGCACTCAAAATGCGACAATAACAATGGGTCTATCAATCATATTGGAAAGACAGTGTTCGAGTGGAAAAATTAACCGAGTCTATCAATCATATTGGAAAGACAGTGTTCGAGTAGAAAAATGAACCTACGTAACTTATTATCTGTAGCCAGCAAGACCAACTGCATTTCAGACGCGAAGGTTTTTAAATGTCGTCTTGGAAAATGTATTTTGTAGCTGGCACCTTCTGACGTTTTTTTAAAAGGCGTTGGGTGGTTGTGTAGTTCAGATTTCCATCGGGGGGTGGGGGGGGTGACATTCCAATTGCAGACCTGGTGGGAGATTAGCCAGTACCTTCAAGGACCCCCATGCATTAGACCGCTTCTACATCATTTTTGAGTGTTGGTTTTCACTCGGGACAGTCGGAAACGGTCCCTCCTTTAAAGGGCCTCCTTGTGTGCGCAGACAGTTACGTGAGATTATGAATGCTATTACTCCATTTAAACGTGATCATCGTTGCATAAACCCTGATCCCCATAAAATCCCGTAAGCAGAGAAGTTAACACCCCTGCTTTGTATCTTTTTGTAATTCTCAGACTTTGATTCTCACTCAGCGGTAAGGTTTAGTGTTTTTCTCCCTCGTTTAAACGTACGGGTTACGGAGGTAACCCTGGTTCTATGAATACGGTCAACACGCCACCATATGGGTCATCCTCGTCGGGAGGAGGAGCTGTTTTGCCGACTTGAGGGCACTTGCCGTCCTGAGGGCGCAAGGTTCCCCGCCTGACCACGCAGCGTGGCCGTATTCATAGAACCAGGGTTACCTCTGTAACCCGTACGTTCTATTTCATAGTGGTCAACACGCCACCATATGGGTCACAGTGTACCAAATAAAGTCAGGCGGGGGATGTAGTGGCGTACCAGGAACGCAGGCTCATAGCATGAGTGCGAATCCTGTAAAAAATGCACTATTGGCTGCTGTTCTACAACTAATATAATTTCTGTATAAAAATGGCAGCTACCTGCCTACAACCACGTTAACAAATGAGTCCAACACTAACCCAAGGGCCCGAATCAGTGGTACTGAAGGGCCGCGAGGAGTGTGGGGACCAACACAATGCCTAATACGGCTAGTATAAACAGAAAGGTATTAGCACAAACCAATCTGATTTCTGTATAGAAACGGCAGCAATCTGCCTATAACAATAATTACAAGTGTGTCCAGCGCCAAGTCAAGAGCCCGAAACAGTGTTACTGAAGGGCCGGGAGAGGGCGCGGAAGCCCTGGTAGCATGTGTGTACTGACACAGAGGCTACTTCCGGCTTACTTATTCTTACTCATTTCATTTGTTGTTGTTACTCAAGTTATTGTTGCTGTACAACTAACAAGGGAACCAATGCAGTAGTATCAACAGAAAGGTATTAGTATTTACTAATATAACTTCTGTATAAAAACGGCAGTCCATCTGCCTACTACACAGAACCAGCCCGAATCAGTAGCACTGAAGGGCCGCCAGATGGCGCTGAAACCTCAGGTAGCGTGTGTCTACCGACACAGAGACTACTTCCGGCTTCCCTTTCTTTCTCTTTGTAGCAACGAGTAGAAAGACAATTCAATGCCTCAACATGGATAATACAATCAGAATATATCGGCATAACCCGATATAGTTCTGCAAGGAAAACCGGCAGTAAACTGCCCAACACTTACCTTGAAACGTTTAGCCAAACAACCAGTAGCAAACCGCGATTCCGCGTTGCAAGGGAGGGAAAGCCCAGGAAGCATACTCCGTTAGGACGTTGCTCCGGGCAATCGGGAGAGGCAAGAAAAAGTTGCGATTCCGCGGGATCCAATAAAAACAGTCTCAGCTCAACTGTAATGGTTAAGGAACTGGACTGCTGTTGTACCCTTGAGCAAGGTACTTAACCTGAATTGCTTCAGTATATATCCAGCTGTATGAATGGATAAATGTAATAAGATGTAGAAGTTGTGTAAGTCGCTCTGGATAAGAGCGTCTGCTAAATGCCTATAATGTAATGTAATGTAACTCACGAGGAGGCAAAAAGAGGTCGTACAATCGCCATATTTATGGCGTGACGTGGGTCCGCCCGTAGTGGTGGTTAATTTGCTATTCAGTCTTCTAACAGCTCCTCCTCCCGACGAGGATGGTGGCGTGTTGACCGTTATGAAATAGAACTAGTGTACTGTAGACGCAGCTGCTGCTCTTTCTAGGTTTTAAACCTGAAACACACCGTTCCTCACGTGGTGAAAATTAAACTCATTACAGCCCTCAGCTGCCGTCTCACCTTCTGGCAAAATGCATGGTTCCCTGCCCGTTTTGTGCACCCTTCGCAGCAAGGATGGATGGGTAGGGGTGCTGGGAAAGGTGGGGTACGGATAGCTCTGTGGAGGCTGTGTTGGGGGGTGTGACTGGTGATGGATACTGGGAAAGCAGAGTGTTGTAAAGCTGGGGTGTGTGACTGGTGGATGATACTGGGGAGAGCAGAGTGTTGTAAAGCTGGGGTGTGACTGGTGGATGATACTGGGGAGAGCAGAGTGTTGTAAAGCTGGGGTGTGACTGGTGGATGATACTGGGGAGAGCAGAGTGCTGTAAAGTTGGGGTGTGACTGGTGGATGATACTGGGGAGAGCAGAGTGTTGTAAAGCTGGGGTGTGACTGGTGGATGATACTGGGGAGAGCAGAGTGCTGTAAAGTTGGGGTGTTACCGGTTACGGGTGGATGATACTGGATGGTTTGGCCTCGTCCGTGATATTTTGTTAGCAGGCTGACCCAGAGTTGAAGTGGACCCGTTTTGTAGGGTGTGCATGTGTGTTTGGGGGAGGGGGTACTCATTTGCTATTTAATTGGGAGACAAAAGGGGGAGGAAATTGGTGTCCTGTGAGAGAGATTTAATCTCCTGAGAAGGGAATAGTTGTTTTTGAAGCTCCTACAACTGTTATTTTTTGAAGCCACACAGAACATTAAAGTAAAAAAACCTTCTAAGAATGTTCAGTTTTGTAATAAAATAATCATGTCCTGAAATCACTGATCCCAACCACGCTGCTGGGAAGACTTACCTTTAACCTTCTGGGAATGTTCTGGAAGAATTTAAAAAAAAATCTGGAATACTTTAAGGGGGGTCAGTCCCAAAAACCCAAGCGCTCTTTGTGAGAGCAGCCCGGACACGCCTATTCCACCTGAGCAGGGGGGGTCACCTGAGGTCAACAATAAACTTCAGCCTTTTGCTAATCAAACCAAACACACCATCCCCCACTGACTTCTGCAAATAAGCTAAACTTAGCCAAAGCAAACCCCTCGTCTCCAGCATCCCACAGGACTCTCTGCTTATTGTGACAGCCAATTAAAACAGAGCTTTTAATCCAGCTCAGGCTAATGGTGTGAAGAACCAAATGTCAGAGAGATAAATATGCAGACAATAAAAATACCGCAACTACCGGGGTCGGTAGTCGCAGGCGTAGGAGGTGATGAAGTGCATGGCCCCCTTGGGGGGGTCGTAGACCGGGTACGTGTGCCGGTAGACAGGTGGCATGGGCCACGCCCTGAAGGTGGCCTGATATTCAGATTGGGGATAACCGTGGCGGGTGGCGCTGCTGACCACCTCTCTTGTGGGCTTGGAGGGCGGGGCCGAGCTGGGCTCATACACCCTCGTTTCCTTGAGGGCGGACGGACGGGTCAGCTTGATCTCGTGCTGGAGGGCGTAAGGGGCGGCGCCCTGGAAACCCTGGCGCTCAGGTACCTTAGCAACCAGCGGCCGGTTCTCTCTCTGGCCACCCTGCTTGTAGCCGTAGTCTGCTTGGTAGGAGGTGATACCCTGGAACTTGGCAGTGTTCCGCATCAGGTTGTCACAGGGTTTGAAGAATCTCCGTTTTGGAATCTCCCAGCTGCGGAATTCCTCTTCAGGGAAGAGGAGAGAGACTGGAATTTAGGCCTCACCACCCCCTTTTAAAAATAAAAAAAAACTAACTACTACCAATAACTCCATGTTAGCTAGGGTTTGTCTAGAACAGCAAGGGGAGTGTCGGGGGGGGGACGTTGTTTTGATTCTGTCATGTCACCCCCCCCCCCCCCCCAACATCTCTGAGCTAAAACCAGCTTCAGATGATATGAGAATGGTTGGTTAACAATGTTTGGAGTTTTTAACTGGACATCCCTGTTTTAAACCTTACCCAGTGTGCCGTTTGTGAGACTGACACACCGGTTTTTGCCTTGTCAAATAACGCTACGTTTTTGGCATTTAGCAGATGCCCTTAAAGTCTTACAGAGTATCCAGAAGCAGTTCAGGTTAAGTACCCTTGCTCAAGGGTACAACAGCAGTGCCCTCAATGTCTGACGTCCAAGCCCAGTCCCCTAACCATGAACACTACACTGATACTGATGTTTCCCTGTCTGTGTAACAGCTTGTGTGAGACGCATACCTCTGTACATATTCCCAGGTGAGCTGCACCTGGCAGTCTTCCTCTCTGCAGTCTTCCTCTCTGCAGTCTTCCTCTCTGCACTCTTCCTCTCTGCACTCTCTGCACTCTTCCTCTCTGCAGTCTTCCTCTCTGCACTCTTCAAACTGTGTGTGTAAATGGTAAATGGTAAATGGACTGCACTTATATCGCGCTTTACAATGGCCTCTCACTCACCCGTTCACACACCAATGGCGGCAGCTGCCATGCAAGGTGCTAGCCTGCTCATTGGGAGCAATTTGGGGTTCAGTGTCTTGCCCAAGCACACTTCGACATGTGGACAGGAGGAGCCGGGGTTCGAACCGCCAACCCTGCGATCAGCGGACGACCCGCTCTACCTCCTGAGCCACAGCCGCTCCAATTGCGTGCTAGCAATTGTGTGCGTGCGTGCGTGTTTTTTTGTGTGTGTGTGCGTGTTTTTTTGTGTGTGTGCGTGATTTTTTGTGTGTGTGCGTGTGCGTGTGTTTGTGTGCGTGGGACAGAATAACACACAGACATAGATATCAATGACAGAGCGACTACACGTCTTGTATTACGTTAGCGACTATTACGTCTTGTAATAAGCAATGTATACATTTCTTTGCTTGGGCTTGTCTATCTTACAAGCTAATTTAATACCACAGGCTATAATCTGCCCGACCACTTTGTCTGTCTACTCCAATCTTGATTCCACATTTTTAGCCTGTGTTTATATCATCATATCAATAAGCCACATTGTCCAGCCTGCTAGCACGCAATTGAACAAAATCATGATTTAAAAGGTAAAAAGGAATAGTTTGTGAGGAGTTCAAACTAAATTAGCTTCTCCTTATGCCCTACAACAGATATATCATAATGTAAACCCCCTCAGAAAAAGTTTGGAAATTTGTGTTTGGTTGATCATATCTCTGTTGTCACTGTATTATTATCATTGTATTTTATATCATTGGAAAGCATGTTAATTTCCCTTTACAACTATGTCCCATTTGTAAGGATCATGCATTTGTGGGATGAGCAGCACAGCTGATTATGTGGGTGGGGTCCCAAGTGTAATGTGTCAAATTTTCCTGCCAATGTAAAAAAGGGTATTCTACTGTTGGTATTGACTCTATTGTTTTGAGTTGTTTGGGGGATTGGATCCCACCCCATAGCAACGTGTGACCAGGCTGGTGACTAGAGGAGGTCCAGGCTGTTGTGGCTGCGTATAGTTCCTCCACCTGCTACTGCGGCTCCTGACTGTTCAATGAATAACGCGTAAAATTACCAATATGTCTTTGTTCCTTGTTATTGATAAAGTCCAATCCCCCAAACAACTTAAAACAATAGAGTCAATACCAACAGGAGAATAGGCAGTGTAGTATAATGGTTAAGGAGCTGGACTTGTAACTGAAAGTTTGCAGGTTCGATTCCCAGGTAGGACACTGCCGTTGTACCCTTGAGCAAGGTACTTAACCTGACTTGCTTCAGTATATATCCAGCTGTATGAATAGATAAATGTAATAAGAAGTTGTGTAAGTTGCTCTGGATAAGAGCATCTGCTAAATGCCTTTTGTGCTGCTCATCTCAACATAATCAGCTGTGCTGCTCATCTCAACATAATCAGCTGTGCTGCTCATCCCAACATAATCAGCTGTGCTGCTCATCTCAACATAATCAGCTGTGCTGCTCATCTCAACATAATCAGCTGTGCTGCTCATCTCAACATAATCAGCTGTGCTGCTCATCTCAACATAATCAGCTGTGCTGCTCATCTCAACATAATCAGCTGTGCTGCTCATCCCAACATAATCAGCTGTGCTGCTCATCTCAACATAATCAGCTGTGCTGCTCATCCCAACATAATCAGCTGTGCTGCTCATCCCAACATAATCAGCTGTGCTGCTCATCTCAACATAATCAGCTGTGCTGCTCATCTCAACATAATCAGCTGTGCTGCTCATCTCAACATAATCAGCTGTGCTGCTCATCTCAACATAATCAGCTGTGCTGCTCATCCCAACATAATCAGCTGTGCTGCTCATCTCAACATAATCAGCTGTGCTGCTCATCCCACAAATGCATGATCCTTACAAATGGGACATGACTCTAAAGGGAAATTAACAGGCTTTCCAATGATATAAGATACAATGCTAATAATACAATATGATCGACCAAACACAAATCTCCAAACTTTTTTGAGGGGTTTATATCAGAGTAATCGCCAGGGTCAACGGTTACTAAAACCGTTTCAGCTACCATTGCCATTGGCTCATCTAAACTAGGCTACATTATATTTCACCTAACTTTTTTAGATGCAGCATTGTAGTATACAAGTTAAAGAACTGGGCTTGTAAGTTGTAACCTTAAGTTTGTAGGCTTGATTCCCAGTTACCTTGAACAAGGTACTAAACCTGAATTATTTCAATAAATATCCAGCTGTAATGATTGGATAGGCTACTATAAGACCTAAATGCCTCTTATTTCATGTTATTAGACTAGGTTACTATTACTAGGTTACTGTGCCTTCTGCTCCAAGGCTACACTATTTTGCATCCTCGATCCCCAAACAACCTATTTTGAAAACATCATACATATGCGATGAGTAGGTTATTGTGATAAAGTCCCATTCGGTCCCATGTCACACAAAACTGTAACCTTAATGCGATTTATTCGTTAGTCAATCCGAACCTTACAACCGAGCCCACTGCCGTTTGGTCTTACCGCAGCCTACTGCAATTGTTTGACAGAGAACTCACGCCCAAACTCTGAAAAGGCATGGCTTTGCCGTTTGTTCCGGTCACCGCGTGTCAGCAAAAGCCGCCGAAACCTGCAGCCGATACAATGAATAATTTCATCGAGTGTATGTGCGTTTATATGTGTTTTGGAACTTTATTTAAGATTCTGCTTTACATTGTGACGCAATGGAAATCCGTGATTAACAAAGGTCAACAATGGAATGCTCATTGTGACGATAGGTCGAACTGTGGCCATTAAAAATTATCAGTGCAAATAGGTTCTACTACAGCATTCAAGTGTCGATGTATACTGGCAATTGTATAGTACATGACGGCAGAAAAAAAAAAAAAAAAGTCCTATATTTAGAGATAGGCTATTGTATTTTTAATCAACACGATATATTATCATGTGAACATCCAATTACCACAGTTCTTTGCAAAATAATTTTACAATATGATGTTTATATGCAATATGCCACTGGATTTTAAAGGGCGCCTTTTAGAGTTTCATATAGCTAGCCTATATTCTGACTAAATGTAATTTGTTTGGTCAATTGACGTTCTCCGGGGACGTTGCAGTAGGCTACATCTAATTGCTAAACATGTTCAGAAAACTTGTGAGAAAATGTTATATGTGCATTCCTTCCATCCGTCCATGATCTAACCCGCTTACCGTAAAACGTCTAATAAAAGCCAAGTCTCTAATAATGGCCTGTCTCTATTAAAGGCCGGGTGCGCTACGTTGTTGAAACAAATAAACCTAGGGGCTATTATAAGAAGTTTTACGGTATTCCTGTTCACGGTTTGGGGGGGGCTGCACACCCTGGACAGGTCGCCAATCCACACTCATACCAATGGGCAATTTATTGTCTCCAATTAGCCTAATTAGTTTTGTTTCGTGTTTTGGTATTCTATTGTCACATAGGGCTACCATATAAATTGTATAGGAGGCTATGATTATGGTTATGATTGGCTAGATGTTGTAGGCTACATTGAATAAAGAGACCCAACTCTCCAACAAGCCAATAATTGGTGAGACGGCAGCTAACGGGTCTGTATGCTGCTTGCTAATTCAACTAGAACCAGAATTGGAGTCTACAAAGTCAGAAAGGCTTGTTCTCGAAATTAACTGCTCAGTACCCTACATTTCAGAGTATTTACTAGTCCAGTGGCCCAGTGGTTTGACACCGCTTCTTAAATTCGCAATTAATTGTATTATGCACGTTTGCCAAGCTTTAAGTGATGCCAGATATTAAGTTTCTTTACCAAACTTGTATATATTTTTAGCAAAAATAGTATATATTTTTTGTAAAAGTATGCATTCAATATATTTTTGGAGACCCATTTGCTTACATATTCCTCTTCTCGTGGTACCGCCATAGCTTTACTTGCAATACATTATAGCTGTCAGTAGAGGGCAGCAGATGGATGAAACACGGAGACTGAGATGACCATAAAACCGTCATAAATAACATATCATAAATTACATAAAAAATGTATTACGACTAACCTAGCCTAATTTTCCATGTGTGTATAAAAAATGATGTAATACTAATAAGTCTTAGTTTTTTCATATTACATGTTTCTTTAGAGCAAAGACTAATGCTGATTGGTGGAGCATGGTCATGAATAATGAGCATATTTCAGAAAACAGTATCATGATACTGTGGATGGAGATCAGAGCACTTTCCTTGGAGAAGATGTGTCTCATGTTGGCTTGGTGGAACACTCAAAGCAATGACTGCAATGCTCTCCCATAGGCTTTTAGAAATGACAAGATGTCAGGTAGGTCTACTCTTTTTATCAAGCTGAATGCAACATGAAGTGAAAAGGTGGGACTAAAATAATGTCAATGATTATTGTAAATCTGAAATACCAAGCGGAGTAAAATAATCTGCATTGATGAAGAGACAAATTCAGTGTTCACAGTAGAAGAAATGATAGTTTAATTACACACATTGTCTGATAAAGGGGTACGGTAAGGGTTCTGTCAAGTACAATTCCTGTTAATGTTCCCTCACTGGGTCATATTTGTACCTTAGAGTACTGTTCTAAAAGGGTAAAGGGTACAATGGGCATACCTTTGAGGGTACTTTGTAGGCCATTGTACCCTTATGGGTACAATCTTTGCACATTTGTTCTGACAGTGCAGCATGTGTGTACAGCTGATTTTCTAGTGAAAATGCACCTTCAGTAAGTAGTGTAATGTAGTTTGATTTGGCGAGGATAGAGGAAATAAAAGTATATTTATTCAATACACCTTAACATCTCTAAGTCGGTAGAACCTGGTTTATAGAGTGCTACAGTGATGACGTATTTTTGTAGGCCAATTCGGAAGTTTCTTCCGCCATGGGTTCCCTCGGCACTTTTCCATAGGAATTTTGATTTGTGCCGAATATAAGGTCTGTGGTTAATATAAACCCAAGAAAGTTTAAAGTTTTGTTCTAAATGGCAGAAATGTCACGGTGGTGTAACTGTCCGAACGTGGATGCAAACAACAAAAGTTATGCAAAAAAAACACAATTTGGCAATAAAACACTCCATTTGGCAATAAAACACTCCATTTAGCAATAAAACACTCCATTTGGCATGTTTTTGGTTTTATATGAAATAAGGCAATTTGGTACAAGCAGGTCTGTTTATAAAGTATTCTATTACTTTAACGGCCAGCTCAACCACCTAGTATTGCACACCCAGAGTCCCGGTATCCTGCTGAAAAACATGCCGTACCCAACCCCACCTGATTGAGCCATCTCTACCATTTGGTTTATGAGTCAAGTCCAACACACTCCCCAACAAGACACCAAGACCAAAACCGTGCTCCACCAAATGGTTGACGGCCATTAAAGGGTTAAAAAAAACATTTGTCTGAAAAACAAATTTCATTAAATGTCAAGGTGGTGTAACCAATATAGAAAAGCCATTTAAAATCATGTGACTTTAACCCCTTTGCGCAGATGACAAATTTGTAAATTCTCACCTATTTAGGGGGTGTTCCATTTAAGGCTGTACAACCTCCAGGAGACAGATGTATAAAATTCTTGAGTAAAAGAATGCGTAAAAGAATGCTCAGGGTGAAAGTCGGAAATCTGCTTTAAAAAAGTTTAGCATTTTCTACCTCTGCATTTCGATCACTATGTCGCCATATCACACTGACGCCAAACATTGCGTAAATATAGTGTCCAGCGTGTGCAGAGGTACGCAGATTCTCACAGCACGTGTTATTTTATACATATGAATTTCTGCGTGGAAACTCCCTTACGCGGCTTTCTGAGGGCATCTTTCTGCTCAGCACTGTTTATACATGTGGTCCCTGGTGTGAGCATCAAAATTTCTCATTAATTTAAAAACTGATTCTGAACATTTCAATATTTTCCAATTCAATACTATGGCAAAATACAATAAGTAATATAACAGCTCATTAACAGAGGCAGAGAGACAGAGAGAGAGACGCAGGCAGTAATTTAAAAACAACATATCTGACAAAGAGTTAATCGAGAAGATAAAATGTATTTTGCTCAAATCCTTGTCTGATGTGGAAAGGCTGCATTGTGGGACAGTGTCTTTAGGCTGTGCGGTAACTCATGGGTCGGCCCTTCCTCCTGGCTTCTCCATCAAAGTTGGTTTGGATTTTTTACCGAAACCAATATTTGACCTCAGGTTTACTTGGAATGTTCCGTCGCGAGTAATGGAGTAATTAAGTAAGTAAGTAAGTAAAATTTTATTTATATAGCACCTTTCATACAACGAATGCAGCTCAAAGTGCTTTACAACAGGGAAATACATAAAACATAGAATGATAAAAGCAGGGGAAGGAGATAAAACAATAAAAATACGGGTGCAGCAGCAAGCAGGTACATAGTGAGAGTAAGGAACATGGTCTTTACAAAGGTCTAACTGTTCACAGTAAGGACTTATCCCCTTAGTTGTCTCACCCACTGAGGACTTTCCCTACCCCCTCTGAACAACCTATCTTGGCAGTGCTCCAATGCCCTTGACGAGAAAACTCTTATCCTGGTTTCCGATGATTGGTTCTACCCCTGCGTGTACACGACTCCCTGATACCCCTGGTACTCCCTGATACCCCTGCTTAAAATTTTATACGTTCCCAATATTGGTACCGGTATAAAACCCAGTCACCCCACCCGGGCTACTGTAACCTTGGCGATATCAATGATACCCGTATATTATTCTAGGTTTTCAGATTGGCTGACCCCCTCTGAACAACCTATCTTGGACCCTTGACGAGAAAACTCACAATATTATTAACTACCCTGTGTAGTTGCCTCCACTGAGGCCTAAAACACAAAGGTGTAGTTGCCTTAACTCACAATTTTAGGTTCCCTTTAAAAGACCATGTGCATTGCTTCAGTAAGAGGAGCATAGTAAAAAAGTTTGGTAAGAACTTATGAGCTGCAAAGCACTCTGTCGAAGGTTAGTGATAAAGCGCAAAGAGAAGAGAGAAGAAGCAATTGATTGTTGGACTCCTATAGCCATTTGGTCAGCTAGTGCTGATTGATTCCATGTTTCCCAGCACGGAGCAGCAGATCAGAGAGGAGCAGCAGCCGGGAAGAAGAAACGGATGAGTGACCTGTGTGTCAGAGGGGGGTAAAAAAAAGGTTAATGTTTCAACCGTCATTTGCACAGCAGTCACATCAAAATATGTCCCCTCTCATAAGGACATATACCCCAAATGATGGGGTTACATTCCCCAACGGTGGAGCGTCCTCTTTTCCTTTGCCCTGTGCAATATGAACAGTAACTTGTGAGGCTGCCCTGATTGGCTGTGGACTGCTTCAATCGGAATCAGGGATCAGTCAGAGGAGCCAATAGCAGAAGACACCTTCATATCATATTTGCAGCAACTATTGTGGAAGATTATGTAAACGTACAGAGTTCATACACAGATTAACAGTGACTCTGGAGTCACATGTCACTCAAATTCTCAGTCTCCATTAAGAGACCTCATCTCAACAGGATCCCCGTTCTGTCATCGTCCATTTGTGTTACGCCTGAGGAGCAGGGCCGTTTCTAGACTGCTTTGATTGGTGGGGCGTGAAGAGATGTTGGTGGGGCACAAAGGTGGGATGAAGTAGCGGGGGTTCTGGGGGTCCTCCCCCAGAAAAATTTGAGCCTTTTAAAATGAATTTCCTGCATTTCTACACAACCTCACACAGGGAATTTTCTAACCTAAAACGTTTAATTTATGAACATTTTGAAGATTCTTTTTTTCAAAGCCCTAGATGAGATTTGAGATGCTTTCATATAAAGCTAAAGCATAGGCTAATCAGTACATTACTGGATAAAATAATTTTATTACATTTTAAACCCCTCCACCCCCTTCATCTTATAGGAGGACAACTTTATTTATGCACAATAATACCAAATCATCTAATCTTATATGGAAACAAGTATTATCAGGGAGAGGAAGGGGTCGGAGGACCAGACGCGACCGGAGGGGAATCCAAAAGCAACCCACAAACGTGGGAGCCACTAATTCGGGACAAAAAAAAGGAAGCCCAGAAGAACAGGGGGGAAAAAAAGGAAAAAAGGAGAAATAACCCCCGGCAAATGCCAATTCAAAACTACCAAGAAAAGAGGACGAAACAGACCCGCAGAGCCGAAGAGAAAGGATAAAGCGAGAAAAAATAAATCCTTTGGCTCGATAAACTATAAGCCCTAATAAGGAGGTGAAAAGGTAAATAAGGTAACTGCCCCAAAGAGGACAGATAGGGAAATGAGGAAGACCTTAAAAAAAGTGAAAGAAAAGGAAAGACAGATCCAAAGGATCTCAATCTACACTCAATACCTAAGGGAAGTCCCTGCGTTACTTTTAACATAAAAGAAACGCAGTCCTCCAAACCAATACTGAGTACCAGGCTTAGCGTGGCAAGAATGACATAAAAGCCCGGCACAAAGAACGAGCTGAGCTTAAGTAGCCCGCTAAACACCTGAAACAAATGAGGGTAATGAGTCTCGGGCGGCGCACAAACACAGCAGGAGCGCCGTCCCGTGGCTCCAAAAGAGAACATCGCAGAGTAGAGCAGGCAAGCTGCAAAACCATGACAGGACCCCCCCTCTAAGGAGCGGCCCCAGACGGATATACCACCAAATATAAAATATGATTACTTTATTCTACATTATGTTAAACTGTCTAATATTTTTTGATGCCCAAAAATGGGGGGGACTATGTACAAAAGGTTCTACAATTTCTAAACGGTTCATCCGATATGGATGAAAATACCCTCAAATTATAGCGCACAGTCTGCACTTCAAACTTTTTGTCATTGCATCCTTGCTATATAATTTTAATTCTTCAAATAAAATAATAATAATCTTTATTTAAGTTCTTAAAGTTAAAAATTATTTTTTCAATATTCAAATTTTATAATTATATTTTTATAAATTATTGTCAATAATTAAAATATTAAAAAAATAATATTTAAAATTTCATGTCAGAAATTAAAAAAATTAAATTTTTCATTTTCAGATAAATTTAATTAATTGAAAAATTTTTAATCATTAATTTCAAATTAAAAATTTTCAAATTTTTATAAAACATAAAATTTTAAAAATCAACTCTTTTAATGAAAAAAAAAATCACTAAAACAAAAAAATTCATTTTTGGAAAATTTCAAAATGAAAACTGTCTTTTCTTTGCATTATCACTGCATGCATGCGATTGTCAGGTTGGTTGCCTCTGCTGCTTTGGGCTCTAATCTTGTGGCATTGTAATGGGTGCGCTGTTCAGTTGCTTTGTTGCTGTGCTTGGTGTTGTGTGCCAGGTTGACATTGATAGTCTCAGATCTCCTTCTGGTCAATTTTCCAGGTGTGGTCCTCAGCTGCAATGGGAAACAATAAATCAATCTAATGCTTTTGGCTGGTAGAAAGCTGGAAGTAAAACACTTTTTTGGTTGGCTGCCAAAAATGTCTGCAATGCTGGAAAGCAGAAACAAGCAGCAAGTGTGGGCAAGTGCCAGCAAAAGGAAAAATGCGAACTGCATAAAGACTGAACTGGAGAAAAAGCATCGAAGTTCTCAAAAATTCCACACTTCCTCTGACTTCCACTGGACTTCACTGACTGGAATGTTCAATCTGAAAACTGACAACTTGACACTGACTGAACACTGAAAAAAAACCTTTGCTCTCCTGACCTACTCTCCCTTTCTCCACTCTCTTTTTCCTTTTAACACAAAAAGAGGACTTTGGAGAAATGGATCAAAAATGTAGTCCAGAGTCCAGAGTCCCTCTGTCCATTGAGGACTCTTGTCCAGTTTTCTCCTCTTCTGAGTGGTGGAAGATCGACGTTGTCGTCGACTCCTTTGCATTTTCTCGATTCTCCTCCTCCCCCATTCTTTGTGGTTCTTCCTGATTTCCTTCCACCTCTTTTTTGAAGTCCCCTCCTTCCCAGCCCACTGATTTCACTTTTTCCTCTCCCAAACAAACATTCTTTTTTGCTTTGTGCCTTTTGCTGCTCCACCTTTTCACACACTTCTTTTTTACTTTTTCTTTTTCAATACAGCCACTCTACACCACTCCATGATTGTGTAGCCTACTGAACCAGACTGAACTGGTGTTTACTTTCAATGACTGGTTGTTGGTGAGGTGTCAATGTCTTTTCTGTCAGAGTGTGTGTGATGAATTTCCAACCCCAGTGTTTTATGCTGACAATATTGAGTAAATTTGGACAATTGTGATTTTTTTTCAGATTTTTTTAGTTTTTTAAGTGTCAAATTTTGAGTTAAAATTAAATTTACAATATTCATTTTATAAAAAAATTTTTCTAAAATATAAATTTGGGTTTTCAAATTTTCTTTTCTGACACAAAAAAAAATTCAGCAAAAAACAATGAAATATTTTTTGATAACAAAATTGTATCTAATATTAATAAAAAATATATATTATATAATGAAGAGCTTATAAAAATTTTTTGAACTTTGAGAAATAATTCAAATTTTAAATGATGTATTATTATAATGTTTGAATAGATATAATATATTTATTAATATATATATATATATATTTTATTATAATATATGTTTGCTAGCTTTGGTGTTTTGCAGTGTTTATGAGAGGTATAGAGAGACAAGAGACACACACACACACCACACACACACACACAACAATGTACACACACACATCAAGACAGTTAAAAGTAAATCTCCCACTACACACAACACACACAACACACACACACACACACACACACACACCACAGACTACACATAACTATCCTATGCAATATATTAAAATATTAATATCTAACCAAGAGATTTTCTCAACTTGGCCAACTAGACCAAATAAGATAAACTAGAAAAGCTTAAATCTCTTCCTTTATATACAAAAAACCAACAATTTATATTACCAATAATATAATTATTTCATATTATATTTTTATTATATTTTCGGCCGCCTTTTTCTATAATTAGCGAATCGTCTGTAGCTCTTAAGCACTCCAACTTCACTACGGGCACATTTTTTTTTTTCTTGATTTTTTTTTGGATTGGGAATTGGGTGGGGTGGGGGGAGGGGTAGCCCCCCCCCCCCCCCCCCCCCCCCCCCCCCCCCTGAGAGCCCCCTGAAAAGGGACAAAGCCAAAATCACATTTTTTAATCACAAGGGTTATCAAAAAAAAAAAAAAAAAAATTTGATATTTTTCTTTTTCATAGAGCCATCCCCTATCCATCCCTGAGTTTTCACTAGAGATGTACTAGATTTGTAGATATCACAAACACTCACCTTGACATCAAAAAATATCACTCAACCCTCAACTTTGGCTTTGGTTGTTAGATAATATATACATTGGTGTACTTGGGTAATTTTTTTTTTTTTTTTTTTTAAAAAAAAACACACAAAAGGTCTGTGGATGAGGAGGAGGAACCATATTATTATATTTGCAGCAGACATTGCATTTATTTATTATTATTTTTTTTTGTTGCTTTGAGTGCCATAATTTTTTGGTTGACTTGTTGAACTAAAAACTAGTGAGTTTCTCTCAGGGAACTACTATGAATAGATAGCAGTCCGGTATAAACAAACATAACAAAATAATATTATATATATAATATATATATAATATAAATCGAGTTCTGATTGTCTATGAGAGAGATGAGTTTCTGCTGCCTTGCAGTGTCTGCAGGCTTTTGCTTCCACCCTTGACCCTGCCTTAATTAGCCGTTACAACTATGCAGTTTCACTTGTAGAAGAGACCACAGCAGCATGGAGTCATGTCATCACACGCAAGGGGCCAATTCAGTTAAGAGCTGGAGTTGGCATGAAATGCAGAAGCGGATTTCCCCCTCCTGGCCCACCCCTGATCGATACACTACACATGTTGCACACCATCACACCTAATCTGCACACAGAAGTTACCTGTCAATATCCACTATCATTTTCCCATTCTTTTCCAGCTGTTGCAATTTTTTCTGATTAAGTAGACAATTCATGTTCCTTTTGCACTTGATGTTTGTCTATGAATTCTACATGACCTAAATATGAAAATGTTATTTTTGAAAACAACTTGCCTCCGTTTTCGATAAGTCACGACTATGAGAATCCCCAACACGATGAGAATCCCCATGGCAATTGCAACAATTTCTGAAAAAGAAAAAATAGATGAAATCATTGAGTTCTGAATGAGATCAGTATGCAGTTTATTTTCCTCCAACTTCCTATTCGTTTACTCAGAACTCAGAAACTCACCCCAATCTGTAATCGTGGGCGTGGCATTTTGGTCCGTGCTGTTGGTGATGTTGTCCTGGTCCTGTCCACCTGTACAGCAAATAGGGTGAAAGTCAAAGAGAAAACTTCCATGGCTTAACATTCTGTCACAGGCTACTCAGAACATGCCGTACCATTGCAGCATCATCACTGTAGAAAGGATTATCAATTATAGATAAAGATGGGAATCACAGCACAGAAGGTATGGGCCATCTTACAGACAGACTCAATTACAATTCACATGTAGTTAAAGTGCAGATTATCAGCTTTTATTAAAGGGTATATTTATTAAAAAATTTCCACTATGTAGAAATTACAGATGACTTCCGCTACTGGAGAGAGACGCATGCTTTTATTTAGTCCATTTTACTTTTGTATTAGAAATATTTTGCACATTAGTAGTTTTATTTATTTTTACCATTAGTCCAGCATCTGCCTTTTGTTTGACCCTCAGACAGTTGGGCTCAATTAAACACCCGGCGGTAACCGAAACGCAAGTCTCTTTGCTGGTTTGAGACCAACGCAGTTGCTATTTAGGCTTACAGTAACAGACTGAGGGCTCTATCTATCCTGGGGTTTGTTTCATGAAAGTTGCGAGCTGAGATCTGCAAGATGCAATCGATTTCTCCTGCACTTTTTGGACTGTTTCACATAGAAAATCGGAATTGCAAGCCAATGGCCCAATCTCAGTGTCCGCCCTCACACCCTCAGACTTTGAGGCATGTTCCCGATAAGTCCGCGAGGGTATCAACAAATTTCTACGTTCCCTCTGGCTGTCCAATCACACTGCGCAACAATGTAGACTATAACTGTCTGCTACATAACACAATTCTAGAGGTGCGTGACATGGAGAAGGGTTGTGGCTCACTTTTATTTTTATTTATTTTATTTTTTTAAATCGAAAATGCCATTCTTGTCGCCAGAAGACATTGTCGAAAGTACAAATCAGGCTTTGCTGATACATGAAAAAAGCTTGTATTGCGGAGTGAGATTGACATGGCTTGTACCAATATGAATAATTCTGATATCGCAGCCCTTTGTGATGCGTTTATCGTGGGAATTCATATCACGATGATGATAAAAATAAAAGAAGGTACCGAGTTCGGATCCCGGCCGAGGGCCTTTCTGTGTGGAGTTTGCATGTTCTCCCCGTGTGAGCGTGGGTTTCCTCCCACAGTCCAAAAAACATGCAGGTTAGGCTAATTGGAGACTCTAAATTGCCCATAGGTATGAATGAGTGAGTGAATGGTGTGAGTGCTATAACTTTAAAAAAATAAAAAATAAAAAATAAAAATAAAAAAAATAAATAAAAATGATGATAAAAATATCATACATCGTGCAGCCCTAACAAGAACCTGAAAAATTTCGTCAACTTGATGGATTTAGGTATATCTGCAGAATGGCACTTCTTTGCAACGTCACATGGCAAAGGCCCATCTGATGCAGTTGGAGGGACAGTCAAGCGCCTCGCTGCCCGAGCTAGTCTGCAACGACCCATTGCTGAGCAGATTCCAACTCCACGCCAGCCGTTTGAATTTGCCCAGTCCAATATGAAGAACATCCACTCTCAGTTCGCCACTACAGAGATGTACTCACTTGAAGCTGAATACCCGACGAAGAGGTTCCAGTCAGCAAAGAACAATTTCTCTACAACGTATAGTAATGGAGATAAAGCAATAGACAAGTGTAATTTTGGTTCCAGGGGTTTCTTATAAGACCAAATCCGCATGCCAAATCTCATTCAAATCCGTGTCGATGCCGTAAAAAAGCATGTTGAATTGACATGGACTCACCCTATGATCATGGTGTTAACTTTCATAGTTATGCTAATGACACACAGTTATATATCTCTGTTTAGCCTGATAATACTGCATGAGCAACTTGATGAGCAGTCTGGATGAGCAACAACTTCCTTAAATGAAATATGGAAAAAACAGAAGTCGTACTAATTGGCCCGAAAACAGACAAATTATGCAGCAAACTTGGTCATCTCGCTCTACAGACAGCCTAAAGTAAGAAACCTGGGAGTCATTTTAGACTCTGACTCTGAGCTTTCCTTACATTGTATGGTTGATGGATTTGTTTTGAGTTGCTTAGATTATTGTAACACACTTTTCACTGGACTGCCAAAAAAGACAACTGACCAACTTAAACTGGTGCAAAATGCTGCCGCCAAAATGTTTTAAATAAGAAAGAGACAGCACATTACACCTGTCCTGGCCACATTACCTTTAGAATTGATTTTAAGATTATTTTTCAGGTTTTTAAAGTGGTTAATGGTTTAGTACCTGCATACATCAGAGATGCCTGTAGGGGGACAGTGTAAAAAGTGCTGTAAATTCTACATGGTGAAACCAAAAAATACCCTTTCATAAAATCTGAGAATCTGCACTTTAACCACAGATGAAAAACCACAGGGCCAAGTTACATTAAATAACTTGTGAAACATTGGGTAGCATTTATTTGAAATAGACCTCGTTTCATTTGTGTGAGCTAAGATAGCCAATAGTGTTTGTTATAACTTTGCCTCATTTTAATATCAATACTTTTAACGGCAAGTTTTAATTTAACTTATAGACAGTGATTTGCGTGCGTGCGTAACTTGGCATTTTTGTATGTTAAAAAAAGTTTTTTTGTTGAGGTATTCACAATGTAAGGCTACAGTGTGAATAATAAACAGCTTATCGAAAGTACTTACCGGGGGAAAAACTGAGAGGCATATTGAGAGCGGAGCAGGCTGTAGAAAAACGTCTTGATTACACAACTGAGGTATAATTGCACAAATGATCACAACACTACACACAGAGAAGTCTGATAGCTGTGGAAATTGCATTTCGATTGCATCTATTCCTAGACACCTTCACTGGAGGTGAAATGAAATAATTTCAAGCCGATTTTTTGGCTTGGGTTAAGTCTCCTTTCATGCATCTTAGTGCAGAGATTGCAAATGAAATCTAAATAAATTGTAAAACTCATCAGAAATAAATCTCAAATTTCAACTGCCTTCTATGAATAGTCCCGCATTTTAAGTTTAGATTTTTACAACGTAGTCATCTGCCAGGTTTCCAGTTCGCTCCGTCCCATCGTCTCTACTCTACACCACAACAGCAGTACTCAGAAACTGGAGCTAGTGCAAAAATACTCACGTGTATAGATTGATGTGTAAGTCTTCCCTCCACCTTCAAACTTAAGCTGCTGATCAGTCTCCAGCACAAGACTACCATTAATCATTTTACAGGGGGCATCTGACTTTAAGTTGTCCATTGAGCAAATTGGGATGTCTTCTTTTTTAAAGGTTATCTTTCTATCGCCTTTCATCCATATGGCCTTCACTTGACTTGCGCATGTTTCCTCACAGCAAACTGCACACATTCCTGTGACAAGGAAAGGGGAAGACTTACTTTCCAGGGACGGGGTTTATGCATAGATGAAAGTGAAAAGAGCAGGGTTCCCAAACTTCCCGTCAGTCATGACCGGACACCCAAGACCATACAAGTGAGGGGTCAGTGTGGGCGGGATTGAGGCTGGTATTGTGCACTTGAGCATGATGCTTAATCTGAATTGCTTCAGTAAAATATCCACATGTATAAGTGATCTGTATGTAAAATGATAGGTGTGAAAGACACTGTTGCTAAGAATGACTGCCTATTGCCTAAACCATAATTGTAAAAATGCATTGAGTCAGTACATCAGGGATAAAGAGGAAGATGGCTGAGGTAATCAAAACAGGAAATGGAGGGGGGAGAAATAACAGTCTACAATAGGTTGGAGGGGAGGGGGGGCGGGGGGGGTCCCTGTTACAAACAAAACCAAACAGTTTTATAAATGGAACAGTTTGCTTCTACAATTAAATGTGAGACAAGACATAGAATGAGCATTCTGAAGTGGGAGATTATAGGCACAAGTTTCACCCCCACACAGACACACACATACCTATACTACCAGTATTAATCAACCCATACATTCTGTGAGTGGTTATGTTGATATGCAGTCCAGTATTTTGCTTTGCTTCTCCGCATGAGAGCATCAGTTAAATAATATGAATGCAACGCACGTACCTCATACACATAAGTGAATTCAGTAATGAATACCGCAGTTAGACGTTTAAAAGGCACATCCACGGCTTTACGTTAACCGTGATGGCGCAGCATCATGACCGTAGTAATGTACATGGAAACAATCGGTTGGAGACGCACAGACCAGATAGAAATGGCACCTCTCATTCGTTCCTGTGGTATCTCATCACTTTTTAAAGACGAGTCTTAACTAATAAAGCATGGTCAACTGCCATTCGGCGCAGTCCACGTTAATACTTTAAATTCATGTCACTTAACATTTGTCTCCACTCGTTAATAACATCAGTAGCATATTTGGTTACATAAAGTTTATGTAGTTAATTATTTCAACAACAAAAAGTGATCAAGATGAAAATCCTCTCGTCTTGGAGGATTAGAAGTTGGAAGTTTTGACGAGACAAAAAGAATCGTAAAGTGCGTAGTGTATCTGGGATTACACTCCATACTACTTACTTGATTTAGGAGTATCATTACCGTTCACAGTAGGTGCCAATAGCCAGAGCAGAAGGAGGATGGTGTCTGTAGAATAAGTGATTTGATATTAATCATTGATATGCATGTGTACACAAAAAAAACGGACAAAATTCAGACAAGCACTCTTGTGAAAACATCCCAAACGCTATGCACGTGCATACACACAACTAACTACCAAGAAATAAATACATACAAATGCAGAAAAACCACTACTTACAAAATGTTGGCATTGTGAAGCACGAGAAGTCCTGACGACGTTTTCGGGGGCCACCCTCCGTACTTGCAGGCACTCCAGGCCTCATTTTGGGCTTTGCTTCTTCTTCTTCTTCTTCTTCCGCCTCTTCCTAGAGGACAGCTTTCTTTGTTCTGCAGTCCCATCTGTAACCTTTATTTGACCTTCAGCTGGAGCGCTGGCAGGGTGGAGCCCATGTTCAGCCATCGGGGTGGCAGGGCGGGGCGCATCTTCCCATCTCCGGGTCTCCATATTCTCTTGAGGCGAAGGGCGTGACACAGGCACATCCTCAAACCTGCTCCCTGACTGAGAGTCAAAGCCTTCAGGAGCTCCCAGGACCACCACCTCTGCCTCAGCCACCTTCTCTCCTGCTTTCTCCTCCACCTTTCCTTTCTCTACCTCCTCCCCTTCCTCTGTCATCTCCCCATCAGCAAGGCCTTCCTCCTCAACAGCAGTCTTGATCACCGCTTCATCATCAGTTATGACAGGCTTTGTGTCTGTTTCCATGGTGTCGGCTGGTCGGGGACAGTGTGATAGCTTGTCAGAGCTGGACCATGGCCTGGTTTTCACCTGGCTGAGTTTAAGAAGAAAGATAAAGAAAGATTACTACCCAAATAATCTATGAAAGCACTTGGTCTTTTGAAACCGCACAGCCACAAAAATATTTAATGGCACAATGAAGGACGCTAACAATACTGACAACCATTCTAGTCTCACAATTTTTTACATTGGCTTTCATTATGAATTAAGTTCTGCTCGAGGCCCACCGACCTCCAAACAAGTTCATGTGCAACTGCAGCACATCAAATGATGTCCCCAAAGCGATCAGCAGCACTTGTTAATTGATGGATGCTTTTGATAAATCATTAGGATCTTAAATCATTACAAAAGTTCAAATTAATTATTATTTTGTAATCCAAGTAATCGATTAATTAGATTGTTGCAGCCCTAACGTGATACGGTGTCACTCCAAGGAGTTGTCATGGTGCTACAGAAAAAGCTCTCAAAAAAGGTTAATTCAATAGGAAGAGCACCATCACAGTTTAGTCAGGCTTAAGATGAGTTCCCAAGGTAAACCAGCAATAATAAAAAAATTTGTCTTTCAATGGCTGAAATATTTTATTGTCTGTGAAAAAGTACATTAAAGCATTTGGTTTCAAAGAAGAGCCACTGCAGTATAGTCAAATAAAATGTACAACCAAGACACTGCAACACTTATATGGGCAAATATACAAATTACTGCTGCTTTCAGATATTGCAATATATTTTACAAATACATTGCCATTGTGTATACTTATTATTTTCCAAAAGGTCGACAGATTTACAATATATTGCAGTATATTCCATTTTTGTAATGGAAGATTGAGGTCATATATGGCCTGATTCATTTTAAATGGTATATAATAACTAATCATCTTCTGCTCATCTTACCCAATTTCCTGCACAGGACATCCAACCTTCTCGATCTTTCCTTGTTGTACTTCTTGTTCTGTAAGAACAGATTTTGAGCGATAATTGTATTTATGAAATACATTCAGTGCACAAAGTGCAAGAGAATCACAAAACATTGCAAGTCTTATACATCACACGCACACAAACTATAAGACTGACTCAATCGGTGTGTATCATCCATCATCATTAATCGGTCCCGTATCATAACCTTATACGCCCGCATACCTTCGGAAAGGTGGAAACCCATATTTTATACAGGCAACCCGTAGCTATGGGTTGACTGAGTAGCCTACCCATTTCAGGCTTGGACAACACAGGCTTGAGAACACAAGAGCAATGTGGAAGCTAGCAAAATATATAACGTTATGAAACGGATTATTTTACTTTTTAAAATAAATGGCATATTTAGCCTGTTGTTTCATTTTTGCTGTTGTATTCCAACTAATATATATTCCAAATTTGTTTTAAAAATACCAGAAAATGGTGCTTTGAACTAACTAGGCCCATTTCATTTTATGAATGCGATTAATTACACTTATTTTATTTAAAACAATAGTGTTTGCTCCTAGTGTCTGCATTCAGATCAGTCTCTGCTCATGTTCAATGACTGTTTCCCATATTCCTAGACTAAACATCGGTTAAGTTCTTCCAAATATCATTCTAGGTCTTTGGAATTAGTGTGAAAATTAAAATGACAAACAAAAAAACTTTGATTATCGTTATGATTCAAATGACCCTACAAACTTCGGTTTTACATAAATTACATGTAAGAGATTAGTGAATTCCTGTCCAATCAGCAACATCAAATTGGGTATCTTCGAGCTATCCAACTGGGTGGCGCGGGCCGTCCAACTGGGTATGTGGTGTCTAGTTTGCGTCGGCTTTTGAACTGTTCGGCCTCCCATAAATCTAAGGGGGCATGAAGATAGCCATCCAACAAAAAGGGTGCTGCAGACAAGCTGGGAGAAGGAGGACTCAAAAAACAAGTTTTGGTTGGACAGGAGATCAAATGGCAAAAGATATGAGAGTCTACGATAGAGTTTGGCGCAACTGTGGTGTGGCCTCTTAGACCTGTCTGGGAATGAGAAAATACATGTGTAGATCTGGAATTACTTCAAATTAAGGACAGTAATACGAATGCTGATTTAATTAGTGAATAGGGACCGTAGGTATAAAGATAGTGTTCAGATTTTTACAGATGGATCTAAGGATCCGCAAACAGATCTATTATTTCATACAGGATGATGGTCTTCCTGCTTGGCCTTAGGCCTGACGCACCTCCAACGGTGCCCGTGGTGGACTATGCATGGCAGGGGCGTCCTCTTCCCTGAGCCAGGCCTAAACCTGACCGCATACCAAAAAGGTAGGTTGAGCTGCAGGGTCTTCAGCTGGGGACCACCATTCATAGATGTTTCGCCCCTTACCCAGATAAGGATAAGAGCGTCTGCTAAATGTCTATAATGTAATGTAATGTAAAAACAGATGCAACAGGGTCTGCAGTTGCTGTGCCTAGTTACCGAGTGGAAATTAACAAGAGAACATCTGATTGTTTGAGTGTGTATGCTGTTGAATTGTTTGCCATGTTGATGAGAATGGATTAGAATGGATTGAACAAGTTAGGTGCATCAAAATATGAATATGTAGTGATTCTGTGTCGGCCCTCGCAAGCATTAAGACAGATATACAGCCAGAAGTCATCAGGATCTGCTTTATGAAATCTTGTTTATCAATTCAAGAATAGTTAGGCAAGGGAAAAATGTTACATTCCCAGCACATTCAGGTATCTCTGGAAACGAGAGCAGATACGTTGGCAAAAGAAGCAGTCAAAAAAAGGAAGTGTTGAAATTAATATTAAATGATCAAAATCAGAGGGAAAGGAGAATATCAATAAATAATGGCAACAGCATTGGGATCGGGAGATAAGGGGGAGACATTTACATTCAATTCAAAATAGAGTAGGTGTAAGAAACCGGGGGAGGAAACAGAAAGAAGAGGTAGTAATAACAAGATTAAGAATAGGACACAGCAATCTGGTCAGCTACCTTCGGAGAACGGGACTGATAGGAAAAGTGTAACATTCAGGACACTGAGTTAATAGAGGCCTGTCACGTAGAACTAGAACTGTCGTTACAAATGACTCCAGGAGATGGCAGTATAATGCAACAATGCGGATGCAAACTGCCGTTAAACATCGGGCTGCCCAGCCCAGGGCTGCGTTCGGATCCGAAATATATCCTTTCCTCCTGTCGTTCCCTTCCCTTGCTTCAAGGGGGAATCCTCGGATATACATATATATCATTGGATTATGATGAAATCATTTCACTGTTCCAACAACAAGCCCCGCCGTCTTGTTCTGAGATTTTGACAACAATACTAGGCAATTAAATCTTTTTGTTTTTGTATTTCTCCTTGTTCCTTCTTGTAATGCTATTGTAACTGTACACATATGGTATGCATGTATAATACATACATAATTCATGTAGTAATAGCTCGTGTAATTACAAAAAACACAAGGCAATATCATGCAGCAATATGTAACGTTACCTGCACAACGATTACATTGTAGTTATTATGTAGGCAAACATAGGCATTAGAGAAACTTAATTTTTGACCACCTATTTTTACATTCTGGCTACGCTTCTGTAAAAACAACGGAATTAATTATTTGTATACTAGCCTATACCACGCTACTAGGTTAGTAGCTAGCCCAGGCCTATTCAATTGGCGGCCCGCGGGCCACATCCGGCCCAGAAGCAACCTCCGAGTGGCCCAGGGAGCTTGAATTAAATAGGCAATTTTAATAGCAATTTTAATATTTTAAATGTAACATTATTTTATAAAAATTATTTGTTAATAGCAATGTTATCACATAGCCGAAATAGTTACAGCACTGCGAGCGTGTTCTAAAATCCGTAAGCAGGAAGATTTGCTTTCCTGCGATCACGAAGCAAAACCAGCGTGACAAATCAACGTTCTCATGTGACGCAATTTCGACCGCGCTTAGTAGCTTTTCAAAACATCTGGCTATTGACTGTCACAAGTAGGCAAGTGCTCTGTCAACCCGGAAATGTGAAATTGACAATGAAAACCGTCGATTAAACGACCAAATGCCAAACCAACATGTTTAATTTGCAATGAGTGCGTTGCGGTAGTTAAAAATATAACATTCGGAGGCACCACATTAAACACCAAACTTTCCGGACAAACTCGATGGATCACAGAAGAGGGACGCTAAAGTGCACAGTTTGATTGCATCTTACGATCGGAGCCGTATTACCCTGGTTATTTAAAACGAACGTATTTGTTATGTTCCTTCAGTGTGCAGTAGGATGCGTTGTGTTATTTCTGTGTGTGTGTGTGTGTGTGTGTTATTGGTTACTGTTATTGCCACTTGTTACGGTTCTGTGGATTGATAGCTCTTTTTTATTCTGTTTCTGCACTTTGTGATATGCCTGGATCAGATATGTGACCAAAAATATTTTTTTATTTAAAAAGTGAAACAATAAACATTGTTATTTTTTACTACATTAATTTGGTTTGTTTAAAATGTGTCATTACCAAAAGCTAGAAAAGGTTTTAAATAGGCTTCTGAAAATGTTTGGCCCGTCTACATTTCCTTGTTTTAAAATCTGGCCCAATTGAATTTGTAATTGAATAGCCCTGAGCTAGCCTATTTGATATCTCATAACGACACGTAAACATTTTATCAACACAAAATAGGCTATTCAAAGTTAATTTCACGGACAGTGCCACAGCGGTGGTAGCCTAAAGTAACCTACCTGGATTATGAGCCATCAGGAACCTTGTAATTAATCGGCGGGTGCTGATGGTGTCCGATGCTTTGCAGAATGAGCTTTAAAAAAAGTTAGTTTTCAGTTTTTTGTTGTTGCAGTCAGTCTTTATCTTGCTTCCACTGGGACAATGTAGTCGGCTCTATAGGCTAGGCTGACCAGCGACGTTCTGCTCTGTTACTTCCGTACCGGCAAAAATTTATAAGTTATTCAGTGGCACCGCCCCCACAGGACTGCCAATCGCCGATGGGCTAGAACTGTATGGGACGTTATCGTGTTGAAATTAGCAAGTGGTCCAAAACTAACTAATAATAATACCTTCTTTTTTTGCTATATTGTCACGTTTTAATGACATGGTATGCATTTATGCAAGCAAATGAACATGTTGATGTGTTTATTTAAGTGTGGTTTATTAATAGTGTCTTTAAGTAGCTGTCAGGGAGTGATTCTAAGCCCCCCTTAAATCAATGTTATTTCTCTAACAAAGTTAACGGCTAACAGAGAGTATGCGTATGCTAGCCTACTCAAGGCAGGAGGGCTTGAGCCCCATATGTTCCCCAATTTAACATATAATTTGTGGTGAGTAGCTCAGTGGACCTGGGTCTGAAAAATGCGAACTATCCCATTAAAGACGCAGGTGTTTACTTGTCCCACAAGCGCTAACAACACTTCTGGAGGACAGGCCCTTATTAAACATCCACTAAAATAATGCCCAACTCTGTAGTCCCAGTGATACCTCACAACATGGGTAAACTAAAAATCATTACAAACAAGTACAGAGCTCAAATACACTGCTCAAAGAAATTAAGGGAACACTTAATCATCACAGTATAACACCAAGTCAATTAAACCTCTGGGATATCGATCTGTCCAGTTAGGAAGCGTAAACGATTTTGAATCAATTTCACCTGCTTTGGTGCAAATGAAAGAGACAACAGATGGACAGAAGAGGCAACAGCAAGACAACTCCCAAAAAGTTAATGTTTTTGCAGGTGGTGGCCACAGACCAGTTCTCTCTCCTTATCCTTCCTGACTGATTTTTCTCTACTTTTGCATTTTGCTAGTGATCTTGTCACTACTGGTAGCATGAGGCGGTACATGCAGCCCATTCAGGTTGCACAGGTAGTCCAGCTCCTCCAGGATGGCACATCCACACGTGCTGTTGCAAGAAGGTTTGCTGTGTCTCCCAGCACAGTCTCAAGAGCGTGGAAGAGATACCGGGAGACGGGCCATTACACAAGAAGAGCTGGACAGGGCCATAGAAGGGAAACAACCCAGTGGCAGGACCGGTATCTGCTCCTTTGTGCGAGGAGGAACAGGAGGAGCACTGCCAGAGCCCTACAAAAGGACCTCCAGCGGGCTACTCGTGTGCATGTTTCTGACCAAACTGTCAGAAACAGACTCCATGAGGGTGGCATGAGGGCCCGACGTCCTGTAGTGGGACCTGTGCTCACAGCCCAGCGCCGTGTAGCTCAATTGGCATTTGCCAGAGAACACCAGCATTGGCAGGTTCGCCATTGGTGCCCCGTTCTCTTCACAGATGGTCACAGCAGGTTCACACTGAGCACATGTGACAGACGTGAAAGAGTCTGGAGACACCGTGGCGAATGTAATGCTGCCTGCAGCACCATCCAGCATGACCAGTTTGGTTTCATTGACTTGGTGTTATACTGTGATGATTAAGTGTTCCCTTAATTTTTTTGAGCAATGTATAATAAGGAAACAAACTAACCAAGAATAGCGGTCCAACAGGTTTTTAATAAAGTCCCATATTCTGTATAAGCTGTGTGTCATCACGTTTAATTTGTTCTGCAACCAGAATACGTTGCTATAGTATCTTGTTCTCAGTTGTAATGGTGTTTATGCAGGGCATACACTTTATTCAACTCACATCTTTTTCCAGAAAACATTTTTTAATCAACACTTTCAGAATGAGAAAGACAATTGTCTCTAAATAATAACAAACAAACAAACAATATGTTTTTTCAACCATTCAGACAAAGACCTTCCTAACAAATATGATAGAAATGAAAAAAAAATATCTAAAGATTGATTTTGAAACTATTTTTTAGAAATTGTGTCTTTTGTTAGTTGCAAAAAAAACATTTTTGGCTGCACCCAGGGGTGTGTCTAGACATTGCAAAGACCCGGGGCTCAGCCCAGGACATAATGTCCATTTTTTAAATGGCATATCCACCTGTAGTGGGTGGACGCCAAACTGTCTAGGGCTCATAGATATAGAACCATGGTTACTAGCCATCATCTTACCTGGGTATGTTCTCTAAAATTGTGCCACTACTAAACCATGACATATCATGTCACATCTGTGGTTCTATATCTATGGTTAGACCATTATCCCACGTTCAATGTCTAGATAGTTGGAACACTAGCGAACAGTGATGCTGAGAACTAAATTAAGTTCATGTGCATGTGTAAAAATGCACTTGCTTCTGGGTGGTTGATCCTGTTTGAGTTTGGTGCAGTGGCAAGATAAGCTAGCTGGACAGCTAGCAACAAACAAATGGTTTGACAAATGGCTACATTTCATCAGTAAACGTAATAATAATAATAATGTAATAAGCAATATATTTGATGTCTAGGTATACGTTATATCTTGTAATGTTACGGTTACCTTTTTCATTTTTGTAATGTCTCATCCTGAATCAACTAACTTAATCATCCAGCCAGCAGGCTCAAGATTTTTTATTTTGCAGTTTGTGGGTGTGGGTGAGAGTGTGAGACTGAAAGAGATAAAGGGCGGGACGGAGTAGTTAGAGACATGGTTTGGCTCGCCTTCTTGAGCAGTCTGTGGTTGTAATGTTATATTTTGCGTTCTCAATGCTCATAATTCACAGCATAATAATACATTTTGCACTAGAAAAGACCCGGGGCTAATGGAAAAATACCTGGGGCTATAACCCAATAGCCAGGGTCTAGATACGCCCCTGGATGCACATATAAAAACATTTAGACTAAACATTTAGTCCTGATTCATTTCAGTTCTAAACTCCTCAAAAAAAGTTCGGAAACGTTATTTCGGTCGATTATTCCTCCCCTTTAATAATACCAATTGGTATTGTATTTTATATCGTTGGAAAGCCTGATTAGTCACCTTTACAACGAGGTACAACTTGTAAGGATCATGCATTCGTGGAATGAGCAACACAGCTAACCGTGTGGGTAGCGGCCCAAAAAAATGTGCCAAAATCCTCTGCAATATTCTTCTGTTGGTATTCACTCTCGTTTTGAGCTTCAAGTGCTGGCAGGTGTATGCCAGTGGGATGGAATGGGATGCCATCCCACAGCAGTGTGTGACCAGGCTGGTGACCAGCATGAGGAGGAGGTGCCAAGCTGTTGTGGCTGCGTATGGATCTTCCACACGCTACTGAGGTCCCTGACAGTGTAAAATGAATAAAGTGTAAAAATGGCCAATATGTGTTGTTTTTTCCTTATTACTGTGGGAGAGTGCAATCATCCAGTCCACCAAGCAACTCAAAACGAGAGTGAATACCAACAGAAGAATATTGCAGGGGATTTTGGCACATTTTTTTGGGCCGCTACCCACACGGTTAGCTGTGTTGCTCATTCCACGAATGCACGATCCTTACAAGTTGTACCTCGTTGTAAAGGTGACTAATCAGGCTTTCCAACGATATAAAATACAATACCAATTGGTATTATTAAAGGGGAGGAATAATCGACCGAAATAACGTTTCCGAACTTTTTTTGAGGAGTTTAGTTTGGTTTTCATTAGTATTAGGATTCTGTTTCATTAGGTTTCAGTTTTTAAGCCAGCGATCATCCAGTGGACATAATGGGGCTTCTGGTCTTGCTTCCAACTTAATTATCTAACCGGGAGGCATCAATTTGACAGGGAATTGAGTTCTGCTGCATTCCAGGAGTGAGATGGCTGCTGGTTTAAAAGACGCCTCCATTTTAAGAGAATGGCTTAATGAGAGCCAGGTCTACGGCGGTGGTCAGGCAGGTACGGGCCACGTCTATCACCTCCTGCCTCTTTGGGCTGTCCTCCTGCTTGCCGATGGCCGTGAGGATCTCCAGCATCTCGCTCTCAATCAGCTTCTTGGCCAGTTCCGCGTCGGCGTTCATTATGTTGTAAACAATGACCAGGCCCCTGTGCTGCACCTGCATGTTGTCATGGAGACACAGCCTTTGCAGGATCTCCAGCCACTGTACTGTCTGGGGGGGTAGAGAGAAGCACTCAGTCACTCATAGGCTGTTTGCCTACAGCTAGTCTTTACCCTACTTTAACCCTGGTGCAAGATCTCCTCAGTGGAAGGCAGCAAAGGTGAAGCAGTCGGAGCACTAATGTTATTTTCATTTTCACCAGGACTAAAATAGGGCAAGGAAAACAGACATATTATTTTTGGAACATCGCAGTGCAGCAAAAATGAAAATAAACTCTCATTCACTCATATCAGGCTATTTGCAGTGACTTTTTGAAATGGGAAGAAGGCTTTAATGATATTTCTTTAAGATTAATGAATTGAGTGGAACTTCCCAAAGATGACTCCTCACCCTTCCTGTTGTGGCACCTGCCCTAGAAGCACTCCTTTTTTCCTTTATGTTCACAGGCTGTGACGTGCCCACGCATAATTTGCGCCCAACCGAAACTGGGAAGCTCCATTTTGTCTATGTGGATAGACAAGAGTCTGTCTAAACCCTGTTTCTGTTACGTGTACATTTTTCGGCATTTGGCGTCCAGAGCGACTTTCACATTCATACAGCTGGGTATTATGGAAGCAATTCATGCTCAAGGTCACAAGAGTGTTCCACACCTGGAAATTTAACTTACAGCCCTGAAGTTCAAATCCCAGCTCTCTCACCATGATGCTACACTGGCAGCTGCAATGTTATCCTGGTCTGCACCCACTGAGACATAAGCGGTACCCAGTTCAACTCAAAGTAATGCTTGACATCTTTGTGGGGGCGGGACACACATACCACCAGGGTGACCTTGGTGCAAAGCTTCTTATGGGCGGCGGTTAGCATGGCCAGGGCTCCGGCTGCAGCCCTCTGCAGCTTATCATCATCCTCACTGCACAGGAGAACCAGCAGTTTCAGCTTGTCGTTCCCATCCTCCATAAACCTTTCCTGAACCTGGGATGGGACAGCGCACAGACACACACATGGGATCAATAGAACATTTACATTACCTTCAATTAGCAGACACCTATATCCAGAACATCCCTTCCCTTACCAGAGCAAACAAACAAACAACAACAAAAAACCCACACTCACACCCAACGGTATCACCCCAACTACTCAGTGAAACTAGCTGTCAAGCTTTTACAGCTTATATAACACACCCCAATTACACAAACACTACGTGAAATGCACTTAAAAGCAGAAAGTCGTGATTTGTAAATTCTCTATCTGTATTTAATTGAAAACAATACAAAGAAAAGATATTTAATGTTTTGTAAATATACGCTAATTCCAAAAAAGTTGGGACAGGTGCAAAAAAACTGGGATGTTCAAATAACACCTGTTTTGAACATTCCACAGGTAAACATGTGATGCTATCATGACTGGGTATAAAAGGATATCAAAATACTCTTATTTTCAGGTACTCTTACAAGCAATGCTATAACCTCTCTGCATTTGAATGGATCTCTATGGGAATTGGGGGGTGGGACTAGATTAATCTATAAATTACATGGGAATAGTATGGAACCCATGGTTGGCTAAATGGCAGTAAGTTATCAAGGGTCTGAGGTATCAAACGAGCCTCAAAGCATCACTCTGCTGCCAGATATGCAGTAGATATGGATGGATCACTTGTCTGCAGTCTGCACTTCAACCTCATTGTCATTGTATCCTTTCAAACTTCAAAGTGCTAGAGTACAGAACCAAAATAATAACGAGATAATCAATGTTATTCACTTCACCTGTCAGTGGTTTTAATGTTGTGGCTGATCGGTGTATATATACTGTATATGCACAGTCATATTGTACATTATGCATTAAATTACATTTCTTTAGAGGAAGTGGAGGAGAGGGAGTCTTGACTGTTAGCTATGGGATTTAGAATTTTGGATTGAAACCAGGGTGAAGAAAAAAACATAACCTCAACATCTAACAACAATCTAAGGGTAGCTTAAGTTTTCAAACAAAGGCACGGGGGTGTGTGGGGAGAGCACTTATGACTCATTTTGTGGTTTTAAGTATTTATCCATCAGAGAACAATTGATCGCACGCCGTCACTTGAAGTGTGAGGTATGATATTGAACAGCTATAACTATTGAGTTGAATAGCAAAAAATGTGTACGAGATGTTGTTAGAACAGCATGTACGTACCCGGAGGGCTGGTACTGTAAGCGGTACTGTGTGTGTCGGTATTATCAAAGGAATGAAAGATGTTCTAGGTGGAACCCTTGTGTCGGCCTGCTGCTTTAGAATATCTGGCCACGCAACGGAACTAGTCCAAATAAGGGCAACGTGTCCACAGCCTTACAGTAACAGCGATCACAGTAAAAGTGTTAGTTACCAATGTAAAGCAAGTTCAGCTCCGCCTTTTTTTAATTTATTTTTTTTATTATTATTTTTTACTTTTGTATTTTTTTAATTTATTTTTTTACAGTAATGGCCGAATTGCTCAATAACATAATATGTGCTCTTCAAAGCAGTTTTCCCCTTCGGGTTTTCAAATAAGCAAATTAACAACCACAGACAACAGAGATTTATATTGGAGGCCCTGATATATTGGTTGCACTTTATTGCAGACTTGTTTTTAATTTGGTTATATTGATGCCCAGGGTTTAAAAAGTGTTGGGGAGGTGGTGCACTATGTTTTGCATATGTCAGGCTAAATCGGCTGACATTTACCTCTTTGCATATCACCAGGTTACACATGCACTCCGTGGCTGCCTGTCGGATCTGGTCGTGCTCTTCAAACATGTAGTTCTCAATATCAGGAAGGGCCTTCTCCTTCAGAATCTTCAATCTGTAATTCAGCGCCGAAGGTTGATGTTCATTTGATTATCTTTCACTTAAATCATATAAACTAACCCAAGCCTACTTGCAATATAGGCCTTTCTGTAAAAAAAAAAAAAAGTTTGTAAAATTTGTATTTTTAATCTGGATGCCTGGTTGTATTTGCAGACCTGTCTGGCTATCTCTTAACTGCAAAGGCAATAAAGTTGGACACATCTGTTGAGTATCCCAGCAAGCAAGCACTTATTGGACCATTGTCTGTGCCAGCTGTCGATCCGCCAGGGTTTCGCAAATCGGAACTAATGTCTACTAGCGGTCCGCTGCTGTGCCAGACCAACAGCTGTGCCGACAGAGGGCTGCTGGGAAGTATGGTATTTTTGTTAGCTGGGATGGAAACGGAATATTAAAATCACACCAACACCATGACTGTGCTCCCTAATGAAGTAAAAGAACCAGGGAAACCTTAGCGGTGTCTCTAATTACAGTAGAGACAAGTAACCTATGCTGTGTGGTGCAGTGGTGCCAAACTCACCTCAGTTTGTCATTGAGGCCAGCCAGGTTAGTGAGACTCATGAGAGCCTCGTAGTTCTGTATTCCATCTCTTTCTGTATGGAGCAAACTGACCAGTGGGCGAACCACTTCATAAATCTGAGTGTGAGAGAGGGGGGGGGCGGAGTAATAGATTATTTAAAAATATTAATTTAAAAACTCTCACAAAAAGAATGCAGGCTATTATCCTGAACTGTACTAAGAAAGAAAGAAGGAACAACAGCAACTGGAAATGACAAATGAGCACTGAAAAAAAAAAAAAATTTAAAATCTGAAACCGCATCCTGCTTACATATGCCTTATCTGGTGGTTTGTGCTTAATGAGTCATAGAGGCCTCATTCCTCTCTCACGCTCCGGCAACTCGACACTCAGCAAGGTAGATAAGAGATAATAGGCTTGTTATAATTTTGTTCTGAACCAATATTGTGCGCGAAGTCCAGCTTAGAACTGGTTTTGGGTAACAGAGTGAAGGATATTGAATTTCCCGTCCGCTCTGCATTCTGCAACACAGCCGCACTGTCTCTAAAGCCTGCGGTTTCAGCGTACACATTCTTGTATAATGAGTACTCCTCAGTATTTTGCTCCAATCACCTGGATTTGCTGCTTCAGCGAGGAGGTAGAACTAATTAGTGAAATCAGCTGGCTGAGTCTATGGGTGGACGAAACACACGGTAGGACTTTTACATTATGTCCCCTGGATTTCCACCGCTGTATGAAACCACATACGACAGGGTGGAAATTGAAAGCCGTCCAGCCCTGCTGAGCTCACCCTGTTCCCTGTTTCCGTTGCACGTAAATGTACACAGGCATTTGAACTGTACACACACAAATGTATGCGTTTTGGAAGAGGGTTGAGAGCTGGATCTCTCATTACAATGGTACATTTCCTCTGCTGTCCGAACAACTCATACCCAACCAATAGTTAGTATGATTATACTCATGGGGAAAATAATCATCTTCAGGTGAGAAACTGTGGGGTCTGTAAGCATTGAGAGATTAAAGCTGTTCATAGAGCATCATGGCACAATTAAAGGCAACGTTGCCCAGGAGATCATTTCAGGACAGATTGGATTCAGAAGGCAGAGAATAAGATTTGGAGAAAATGAATAAACAGAATGGAAAGATTTGAAATCCGTAAAAAACCTAAAGTTGTCCTCCAAATAAAGATGGAGAGAGTGGGGTGGAGATGGGGAATATGAAATAAATATAGTCTGCTGAATGCATTCGCTGGTACCGCTGTTCCTGTGAATGAGCTGTTGCATTGCTAAGCAAATTCCTGTGGTATGAGACTGAAGAAGTAGAGGCTAGGACAGTAGAATAGCGGCCTGTTAGCAGATGAAAAATGTCATCACTGTACTGAAAAGGATTGCTGAGTCATGGTGTTTTTACTTTTACAATATTTAACATGGTTATAATATGGTTAGAATTAGACCTTCCCCTTCTCAGTAGATTATACACACACAATTGTTCAACACCACAGACAAACCACACCTAATCCTGCCTCTTCTTTTTCAATCTAAGCAGGTTTACGTGTGGCCGCAGAGAGGTGGTTGCATCAGGAAGTTCCCTGCTTTGCATAGATCCTACACACTGTACAGAATGGATAGTCTGTCCTAAGATTCTAGAAAATTCACTGTACGTCCTGGCTGCCCCTCCCCCATACCCGAGAGAGAGAGTGCGTGTATGTGTGTTTGCGTATGAGAGTTTGTGTGTGTGCGCGTGTGCCTGGATGCATGCGTACGTGTATGCGAGCGTGTGTGTTTCTGTGCGTGTGCATGCGCGTGTGTGTGTGTACAGTTCAGCAAGCATGAGGCATCTGATGAATTATGATCTCGGCTTAATAAACCACATGAAAAATTGAAGCATGTCATATACTTTACACAACAACAAAAAATAAGAATGCAAAGCAGGCCAATTTTTGATGCAACCCCCACTAGGCCGTCACATCTAAACCGGCTTCTCCTTTTTAATCTAAGCAGGTTTACGTGTGGCCGCAGAGCGGGGGTGGCATCAGGAAGTTCCCTGCATTGCATTCTTATGAAACCCAACACCTTATTCTGAGGAATCACATGACTTACCCTCTCTCCAGGGAAGGCGATTTCGGGGTTGGAAATAGCTGCGATTTTGGCCAGGGCGTGGCAAGCTCTGATCTTTCCCATCTCTGTGCCCTCCAGGGCTAGAGGTATGAGTGTCTATGTAAGAAATCACACATCAGTCAACTGCACAGTTAGGTAGAGAGGGGTCAGGTGGGGGTGATGGCGGTATGAGCAGGGTAGGGAGGGGTCAGGTGGGGTGATGGCGGTATGAGCAGGGTAGGGAGGGGAGAAGGTTTTGCTGAGGTGTGGCTGTGTGGAAAATCCCCAGTGTCATTCCTCAGGGCTGAGCCTACAGCACTGCACACAGAGGAATTCATAACTGTGACATCATTGCCCAGTCCAGATCTGAGAATTACAGGGTTCTATCTGCCATTTAAACAGTTCTGATATATTGAGCTTTAAAGTTCTTGTCAGTAACTGGTATTACACCCAGATTTTAAACTTTTTGCATTCCATTTTTAACACCACACATATGTAAAGAATGGCTAAATACAGCATTATTTGTATATAACTAATTTTTTGGGGGGGGAAAGTAACTTAGAACCCTGCAATTCTCACATCACACATTATTGATATGGCAGTGGTTGTGGATGGCACTAAATAAACACAAGAAATGGTCAAAATTGAGAGGAAGTTTTGCAACGGCAAGCTGCGTTTACACTCACACTGTGCACATACTGATATGAGTCACAGGGCATAGTTTTGGAAACCACAGATCTCACACGCTGTTTTTGATTTGGTCTGGCCGTGTGGGAAATCCCCATGCAATGAGTCCCAGTTGATTTTGATGCGTGTGGTGTGTACGACTGTAAGACACTTACTTTACCCCCTCCATGAGCCACAATGGTTCCACGGTCCTTTGTGTCCTCTGCCAAGGCTAGAAACACCCTGTATGAAAGGAAAGAGAAAAACAAACAGTTGGACTGTGTGCAAAAAAAAAAAATGCTAACTGAAAAAAAAATGCTAATGCTAGAAAAGGATAGCTTGAAGGGTTTCTTCTCCTGACTTATTTTTCCATAGAGTTCAATAGGAAATTTTGTCATGAGAAACAACGCTTAAAGTGATCCATCCGTACCTACTGCATATCTGGCAGCAGAGTGATGGTTTGAGGCTCGTTTGATACCTCAGACCCTTGATGACTTACAGCCATTTAGCCAACCACGTGTTCCATACTGTTCCAGTGTAATTTACAGCTTAATCTAGTCCCACCCCCCAATTCTCATAGAGAGTCATTCAAATGCAGAGATGTTATAGTATAGCTTGTATGAGCACCAAAAAAAAAAGATATCAAGAGTCTTTTGATGTTGTTGGGTCACAGACATCAGGAAGTCATGGCATGCAAAGGATATGCAACCAAATATAAAAAATGATGACTTTATTCTATATATAAATGCGTTCATATATAAATCAATGTGTTCCTTGGAAATTTTAACTGATTCTGCACATGCCGTTTTTTCAACAATGGTGCTTTACGTGGGCTTCTTGCTGCTAGCTTAGCTTCGATCTTTGGTGATTGGCTGAATCTTTGCCATTCTGACTATTCTTCGATCCGTTTTAACAGTAGTTGCTCGTTTTCTTCCGCGTGTTTCTGGGTTTTGTTGCCATTTTAAAGCATTTGAGATCTTTTTAGCTGAGCATCCTATAATTTGCAACACTTCTTTATACGTTTTCCCCTCTCCAATCAACTTTTTAATCAAATTACGTTGTTCCTCCGAACAATGTTTGGGACAGCACATTTTACTTAGCAATTCAGAAGGAAATATATTTTATAACAATGTGTGAAACATTTGCTTCCCTTCTTCCTTAATAAAGAACAATTAATGACACCTGTTTTTCCACAGAATGAATGAATTCTCTAATTAAACTCCACACTGCTATTATTTTGAACACGCCCCTTTCAATGAATGAGTCAATTACTCAGTACAAGCAGCATGCATGTCATGACAGTTGGGTCTGTTGTTTTTATATTACACTACTACATCTACAAGTAAATTTTTTGCCATGCAGAAATATCACTACTACTAATAACAGTGATTCATCAGGTTACTGATGTTGTACTGCTATTTTTTTAACACAACTGTACATGCATCATAAAAAGACATAAGCAAACCCTCACATACCAGGGCCCTCCCCACCCCATCAGCAGACCACACAAACAAATATCCAAGTAGACAGACACACAAACATGAGCACCAACAAAAAGCCTTAGTGAAAATAAAGGTTTTGAGTCTGCTTTTAAATGAAGTTAAAGTTGCCACACATCTCAGGTCCTCTGGCAAACCAACAACCGGGAGCATAATGTCCAAAAGAAATTTCACCAGATATTGATTTTATTTTTGGAACAACTAAATGACGGGTGCCAGAAGACCTGAGAGGCCTTGTTGACTCATAATCAATAAGAAGGTCACAGATGTACTGTGGACCAAGTCCACTCATGCATATGACAAATGATTCTTTCCCGCGTGCCCATGTGAGATAGTGTGCTGCTGTGCCTCAGCGCATTGCATGTTCAAATCCCAGGTATGGGCACTACCATTGTACCCTCGAGCAAAGTTACATAACCTGAATTCCCTCATTAAACACCCAGCCATATGCATGGATACTATATACAATATATAATGTACTCTGGGAAACCACAGATCTCTAAACAACTCATGTAATGTGATATAATGAATTAATCCGCTCACCTGGCAAGCATCTCTTTAGTCTGGTCAGTGAGGATGGAATTGTCCGCTTTGACCATGCAGGTGAGGGCGGAGATGATCCCTGCCTTGAGCAGACGCTTGACCCTCCTCTCGATGAAGTCCTTCTTGTCCTGAGGGCAGATGTGCCTATGTATTTTCAGCATTCTCTAGCTTGCGGTTTGTTTGTTCATATTTCCTCTGTGGCCAGGTGGAATACTTTGACTGGTCAGGTGTGTAGTCAGGACATAATTGCCTGTGACACCGGGCGGAACAGGAATACTTTTCCCTCGCGGTCAGCTAGGACACCAGGTGCTTGGCCAGCGTCGCTCATTTTGGGACTGTGTGAGTACAATGTGATTTTAATTCAATGTTAAGTTTACCTGGCCACAGTATAGAAAAGCATGCGTATATCGAACTGAACGTAAAACAAATACTTTCTTCAGGATACTGCTGTCGGCCGAGCAGTCTCACTGAGGGGGGTAGTAACCGGTATGCGTGAGCCAGCGTGGAGCAGGTATTTTGGACTGTTGTTGAATCTTGTTTTTCTTAACTTCTTTATGACATTGTGATGTGAGGATTAATGTGGAGTAACTTCTTTTGATTGCATAGTACGATGCCAGTTGCCGGACCGAGGTCCCATGTTGCCTTGTGTAGTTAAATTGCAAACTGTGTATCGTAGCGAGGAGAGTGTACACTGTAAAAATAAATGCATTTCATTTATTTTTGTATTTTTATTTTCTTTTTGTATTTTCGTGATAATCTACTATATGGTTTATTGTGTATTAAGTTGTCCGGTATAAAACGCATTATATGGGCTTAAAGGGAATCTTTTGTTTGTGTCAACAGTACCCGTTGATGTGGAGCAAGCAAGCTGCTCCAGTCCACTTTCACTCCTAACACACGCACCCCAAGCACTATGCAAAACCCAGTTTATCTCCTTCAACACTCAGACTGCTGTATTTTAAAAAGTGACCCTGCTCGCAGCGCCAAACTGTAACCTGGTGTAAAGTTACTGTTAAGTAATCTTGTCACCAGGTTACAGTTTGGCGCTGCGAGCAGGCTTTGTTAAATACCATTGTAAAAGGTTTCTGTACGCCTGCCCTGTGTGTCTGATAAGTAACTATGTCGGAGGAGTTACACCAAAAAGTAAATGCCCTTAGAGCCAGAGCACAGCAGGATAAAGACATCATATCTAGGCTGAAGGATGCCAATGACTCTTTAAGAGAAGAACTAAAGGCTAAGGATGATGCTCTTAGCGAGCAAACGGCAGAGACGGGGAGTGCACTGGCTAGCGGCCGAGAGCGTATTGTATATCTGCCCAAAGAAAAGAAGTGTACAACTTTCACTGGTGGTACAAGTGCTATATTTTATGACTGGTTAGATGAGTTAAATGCCACTCTGAGTTATCGTCCCTTTATTGGTGCAGAAAAAGCAGCATTCATTTATGAGCAACTGGGGGGAGAAGCCAGGCAAGAGATAAAGTATCAACCTCAAGTGGTACGGTCCGATCCATACCAGGTGTTGGACATTCTTACAGAGATATATGGGCGGCCCTCATCGCTCACTAAGTTACAAAGACAGTTCTTTGAGAGAAGGCAAAGGGAGGGTGAGTCAGTGCGCGAGTACTCTCATGCGTTAATGGCTATTATGGAAGAAATCAACCACTGTAAAGTAAGCAAAACAGGGGCAGGAGAGTTCGCTCTGCGTGACCAATTTGCCGAGAATGTGTGGGATGTTAGCCTCCGTAGGGAGCTTAAGAAATTAAGTAGACAACAGCCTACTCTGCCTTTTTTTGATCTCCGCAAAGAAGCTCTCCAGTGGGAGGAGGAAGCTGAGTTTGGAGCAGAGCAACAGAAGAAAACAGTGGACTCGTGTGAGACAGGGGCTTCAGCAGGAAGGCCGAGTGTCGTGACAGCTGCAGTGGAGGTAAAATCTGACCCCACCCTTGCCAAGGTTTTAGGTATGTTACAGCAACAGCAAACTGTGATAAATGACCTGTCACAGAAAGTAGCTAATTTGCATATGTCAGGGCCGCGGCAGGCACCTTTTCGGAGAAGGGAGCCTAGATTTGATCCAACTGGCCAGCCCATCTGCTTTAACTGCCAGAAGGTCGGCCATATTGCCCGGTATTGTGATAATGCACGCGCCAGCCATAGCCAGAGCCGCCAGGTTGCTGCGGCAACCACCATAGTGAGTGATGGGGCTGTCCAAATGTCTGAGCAGGCGGGAAACTAGCACCCCCTGTGGTGGAGAGCCAAACCACATGTGGGGCACAGCTAGGCTTACTATCTAATATTGACCCCGGGGTTTATGAATGTCTGGTAGGGGAGAGTCCCACCGTGGAGATTTCCATTGGGGGTGTGAAGTTTCAGTGTTTGTTGGATACGGGGTCAAATATTTCTTCTGTCACTGCAAGCTTTTTCAACCAACATTTGAAGCCAAAATTAGGAAAGGGACTAGACGATTGTAGCTGGTTACATTTGAGTGCGGCTCAGGGCTTGGACATTCCATATAGTGGCTATTTTGAAACTGACATCGAGGCAGTGGCACTGGGCAAGATCATACCAGGGAGAGGTATAGTAGTGGTAAAAGATCCGGTTGGCGAGATTGCACAAGAGCGCAAGCAAATAGTGCCAGGCCTAATTGGTATGAATGTGATTAAAAAGTGTTTTGATCTCATGCTCTGTGGTAAGAGTTCTGGCCCACTGCCACCCTCGGTGCTTGGTACGGGGTGGGAGTATGGCTTTGCAGCATGCCTGAATGAGCAGGCAGTATCTTTTGAGGGTAAGAGTTACGCTTCTGTCACCTTTCCCACCCTAGTCCCCGCTGGTTCAGTGTGTTTGGTTCCAGCATCTGCACCTAATAGCAAGTCCTCCTCCCGGTCTTCTATGCTAGTTGAGCCTTTGGGGCTCGAAGAGGGGGGCTTGCCTGGGGGCCTAGTGGTCTCCAGTGCATACGTGGAGGTTAGCAATGGCCATTTGGCTGTCCTGGTAATCAATGTTGGTAGCACTGATGTTACGTTGAAAGCCTATACGCGCCTTGCTTCACTGCACTCTGCCGAAGTCATAGCTGGGGAAGACATTTCCGTTTGTTTTGAGTGAGTGGGGCCACAGCAAGAACAAGTTATGATCAGGGAGCAGCAAGTAGCCGCAGGGGTTCGAGAAGTGCCCTCAGAGCTAGCTAAATTGTGCTTCCCTGGGCTTTCTGACAGTCAAGCAGAACAAGCTAGACAACTCTTGTGTAAATATTCACACGTTTTTGCTTCTTCTGATAGTGATTTGGGGTGTACCAACCTTATCCAACATGAAATCCCGGTGATTGATGATGCACCTGTGTGTGAGAGATATCGGAGAATTCCCCCTAGCCAGTATGAAGAGGTGAAAAATCACATTAAGAATCTTCTAGAGCAGGGAGTGATTAGAGAAAGTAGTAGCCCGTACTCTTCCCCCCTGGTGATAGTTCGGAAAAAAGATGGGTCAATGCGTCTGTGTGTCGATTACAGACGATTGAATGCGAAGACTCGAAAGGATGCGTATCCGCTTCCGCGCATCGAAGAATCCCTGGACTCCCTGAGTGGCTCAAAGTGGTTCTCTACGCTGGATTTGGCCAGCGGATATAATCAGGTGGAGATGGCGGAAAAAGATCGACAGAAGACAGCATTCTGCACACCATTCGGGTTGTATGAATTCAACAGAATGCCATTTGGTTTATGCAACGCACCAGGGACGTTTCAGCGACTCATGGAGCGCATCTTGGGGGATCAGCGGTTCCAAGCTTTGCTGCTCTATCTTGATGACGTTGTTGTTTTTTCGTCATCATTTGAACAACATCTGCAGCGACTGGATCTGGTCCTCTCACGGTTCGAGCAGTTCAACTTGAAGGTGAAGCTCAGCAAGTGTTCATTCTTCCAGTCAGAGGTGTCCTATCTGGGTCACATTATTTTGGCACAGGGGGTGGCAACTGACCCAGAGAAGATTAGAGTGGTGGCAGAATGGAGAAGCCCTCGTTGTGGGGCAGAGTTGCGGTCATTCCTCGGCTTTGCAAGCTTTTATCGGAGGTTTGTGAGGAACTTCGCAAGCATAGCCGCTCCTCTCCATGCCCTCTCCGCCTTGAGTTCACCTAAGAAAAACAGGCAACGACAGCTTCTACCTGCACGCTTGTTTTGCAAACACTGGAGCCCTGAATGTGAAGTGGCATTTCAGACCCTCAAACAGAGGCTAGTGTCTGCTCCGGTGTTGGCGTATGCAGATTTTTCTAAGCCCTTTACTCTGGAGATTGATGCCAGCCACCAGGGGCTGGGAGCCATCCTGTCGCAGGAGGTTGACGGACAGAGGAGGCCAGTTGCATACGCAAGTAGGGGGCTCCGGGGAGCAGAGAGGAATATGGAAAACTATAGTTCCATGAAGTTGGAGTTGCTGGGCCTCAAGTGGGCAGTCACAGACAAATTTCGAGAGTATTGTATTGGCAAGAAGTTTACAATCTTGACCGATAACAATCCACTGAGCCATCTGCAGACTGCGAAATTAGGAGCCGTGGAGCAGCGGTGGGTCTCAGAGTTGGCCCGATTTGACTATGAGATAGTATACTGCCCTGACCGTCAGAACGCAGCAGCTGATGCCTTGTCTAGGCAGTACTCTGAGCCACTCCCTGACGAGGACCCTCGCTTGGACAATCGCTCTGCTCCACCCGCCCCCCAGCATGTTGAGTGTGATGAACAGGCCGTGGGGCCCACCACCCAAAATGAATCCACGACTAGCTTCCCGCTCTATAGTGCACAGTCTCTAGCCAAATTACAACAGGCTGATCCTGAGGTTGCCGCCTTTCTTAAGTACTGGTGTAGAGCAGAGAAACCCAACCGTGAAGAGCGGCTGGGGGAATCGTCAAGGACATTAGAGCTGGTGCGCCAATGGGAGAGGGTGGTGGAAAGTGATGGGGTCCTGTATCGCCAACGGGAAAAGCTGGGTGAGGGCCCACAAAGACAGCTGATTTTGCCTCGAGCCTTGCATTTACATTACATTACATTATAGACATTTAGCAGACGCTCTTATCCAGAGCGACGTACATAGTGCATTTCCGAACTAGTAACAAGTGCGTTAAAACAATCCTAAAAAGGCAAACACGAATCCAAGCACTAGGCGCAGTCGGTATGATTGGGGATTTTTTTTTTTTTTTTTGGGGGGGGGGGGGGAATACACAATTCTGATAAGTCACAAGGAGGTAGGGAGGGGTGGAGAGAGGTGCAGCTTGAAGAGGTGAGTCTTCAATCTGCGCTTGAAAGCGGTCAGACTTTCTGCTGTTCTGACCTCCACGGGGAGCTCATTCTTGCAGGAAGAGGTGCTGAGCCAGATGCATGGGGGGCACGGCCACCAAGGGATCGAGCGAACCTTCAAGCTTGTGAGTGGACGCTACTATTGGCCGGGAATATACGGAGATGTTGAAGCATTTTGTAAGTCCTGTGAGAGGTGTATTGTCTCGAAGGCCCCCCAACCCAGGGTCGTGACATCTATGGGCAGCTTGTTGGCATCCCGGCCTTTGGAAGTGGTGGCGATGGACTTCACAGTGTTGGAACCCTCTTCAGATGGGAGAGAGAATGTTTTAATTTTGACAGACGTGTTTTCCAAGTTCACAGTGGCCATGCCAACCCGAGACCAGCGGGCCACCACAGTGGCAAAGTGCCTAGTGAAGGGGTGGATTCAACCCTATGGTGTGCCGGCCCGGCTGCACTCAGACCAAGGCAGGTGTTTTGAAGCGGAGGTGGTGCAGTCGCTTTGCAAGTTGTACGGAATGAGGAAGAGTAGAACAACTCCCTATCATCCACAGGGGAATGGACAGTGCGAGAGATTTAATCGCACACTCCACGACTTGCTACGGGCTCTCCCTCCAGAGAGGAAAAGGAGGTGGGCCGAGTACCTCCCAGAGGTTCTATATGCCTACAACACCACAGAGCATCAAAGCACCGGATATTCCCCTTACTTTCTCCTGTTTGGGCGGGCGCCCTGCATACCTCTAGATCTTACTCTGGGCAGAGAGGAGGGGCAATTCGATGGAGGAGTGGGCGAATGGGTGCTGGAGCATCAAGAACGACTTCGGGTGGCGTATGATCATGCTGGGACACAGATGCAAAGAGCGGCCGAGGCAAGGCGGCAGTACCAGGGGCCACCCACCAAGGATGCACAGCTGCGCCCGGGACAGCTTGTTTATATCCGGAACAGGCAGGTAGCCGGGAGGAATAAGATCCAGGACCACTGGCTTCCCACCCCCCACCAAATTGTGAGCCAGTTGAGTCCTAGTAAGCCAGTCTACACAGTTGTGCCAGTGGATGGATCCAGAATGCCCCTGGAGCAAACTGTATAGAGGACAGGCCGAGGCACGTGGAGCAAGGTACAGACAGCTGTGACGAGGATTCTGATTCGGGAGGCATAATAATTGAAACTCTAAACGGAGCAGAGAGAGGCCTTGAGGAGGAGGAGCAAGCCGCAGAGCAGGTAGAGCTGCAAGAGGACCACTGGGCACAGGCGGCTGACATGGAGCAAGAAGAGGTGCCCTCCTTTGCAGTGCGACGGTCAGAGCGAAGCACCGCAGGCATGCATTCAAACCCTTTTAATTGGTCAAGGCCCGCTATCCGAAGGGGGGAGAGTAGGGCTAGCAGCAACCAGTGGGGACACTAATTAGTTTTTTTGGGGGGTGAGTGTGGCCAGGTGGAATACTTTGACTGGTCAGGTGTGTAGTCAGGACATAATTGCCTGTGACACCGGGCGGAACAGGAATACTTTTCCCTCGCGGTCAGCTAGGACACCAGGTGCTTGGCCAGCGTCGCTCATTTTGGGACTGTGTGAGTACAATGTGATTTTAATTCAATGTTAAGTTTACCTGGCCACAGTATAGAAAAGCATGCGTATATCGAACTGAACGTAAAACAAATACTTTCTTCAGGATACTGCTGTCGGCCGAGCAGTCTCACTGAGGGGGGTAGTAACCGGTATGCGTGAGCCAGCGTGGAGCAGGTATTTTGGACTGTTGTTGAATCTTGTTTTTCTTAACTTCTTTATGACATTGTGATGTGAGGATTAATGTGGAGTAACTTCTTTTGATTGCATAGTACGATGCCAGTTGCCGGACCGAGGTCCCGTGTTGCCTTGTGTAGTTAAATTGCAAACTGTGTATTGTAGCGAGGTGAGTGTATCACTGTAAAAATAAATGCATTTCATTTATTTTTGTATTTTTCTTTTCTTTTTGTATTTTCATTATAATCTACTATATGGTTTATTGTGTATTAAGTTGTCCGGTATAAAACGCATTATATGGGCTTAAAGGGAATCTTTTGTTTGTGTCAACAGTACCCGTTGATGTGGAGCAAGCAATCTGCTCCAGTCCACTGTAGCCTATTTAATCTGAATGTAACTTGACAGGTGAACCCCAAAGCACTATTGCACTTTAGGCATTTTGTACAATAGGGTCTGCAATGTTGTGAGAATCTAGTGTTAAACTTTTAGTTTTTGTATTGTAAGAAAACGACTATCTTTTAAATTGTCTAAATTGTAATAAAACAATAGTTTTATATATAACTTTCTGTCCCGACTGCTGATTAGTTAAAAGTGTAAAGTTACTGTTAAGTAATCTTGTCACCAGGTTACACCTCTGATATACTTCAAGCACGTTGCCAGCGTTTGCTGCTGTGCTGAACCGCATTTTAAAGTAGCATTAGGGTGTTTGTTTCGGGTTGTATGCAGCGCTTACTATGTGGTGGTTTGTCATGGTGTTGCCGTGCTGTTAGGGGTGCACATTTGCTGGTTTGTCCCCGTTTTTGACTTTGCTGTGTGCAAGCATATTCGCAAATTGTATGCCGCTTTGTTTTGCTAAATGTTGACGAACTGCTCGTTTCCAAGAGGGAACATTTCGGTGGTAAACTGCGTGTTGGTTTGTTGCTACTTTGCTGTGTTGTAGCTATTTTGTGTCTTTTACTGCTCGTCTGCTAGCTACTCTGAAGTAGCCTAATTTTGTGTAAACACGGAGACGCAGTAAAACTTAGGGAGATTTTAATAAAAAACATAGTTTGTGTTGCGGCCCCTTCGAGCCGGGATCGTAACAAAGGAAGGCAACGTTATGGAGATGTTCACTGCAGCATTGGACAACTTAGTGAACTATTAACCCCAAAATAAAATTGTCATTACATTTTAAACAATCGTGTCTGTATTTTCATTATGTTCACGCTGTTCATCAGCTGGGTACGCAGTTATTCTGGCTACAAATAGAAATGGAGCCAGTAGGCTAATCACCATGAGCTAACACTAAAAACTAAGTAGCATTATACTCCCCCATAATCGAAACAATTTTGAGATGGCAAATTATGATCAAAGAAATGGATTCGTCTGCATTACGCTTACAATCTTGCTCTTGTTTTGAAGCAGCAATTGTCACAGTAAAGTTAACAAAAGACTAGGCAACTAAGTTAGTCAATGTAGCTACAGTAGGTTACTGGTGTGACATGACATGACATCTAACGTATTTGTAAATTCCCACAACTTCCCAGATCACACTGCTGGCTGTAACGAGGTATAGTTATCTAACCTTACCAAGTGCGACGGTCGCTAACTGGGTTGATACGGCTGGAAATAAATTTTGATAATATGGGATGACAAATATTTAATAATATTCATGTTTTAGTATCGCTGTGTTTACAAATGAGGCTAGGACTGAAGCTTTGTGACAACTAATTTGCGCATGCGCTGTGCACACCGTTCACGAGTGAATGAGTGACCTGAAAGGAGCACTTCCTGCCCACGGCGCGCGCCTTGCGGAGTGGTTTCTGCCCAAGTCAACAGGAATGCTCTGTAGGTAGCTTCTAGTTATTGCAGTAACACTGTAATATTTGTGTGGGATTTTTATTTCTTTTATTTCTGGAGTTTTTTAAAATATATTTTGTTTCCCTTCATCATGACCCCTTAAATGCCCTTTTTAAATTTCCCAAAATGCACTTCTTTTAGGGGAGTGAGTCGGGGAAGGCCTCCTTACCTTGGGGTGCTGTTCTGGAACATGCTGCTTGGAGAACTTTGCCAGTTGCACAAGTTCGGGAATGATCTCCTTCTTATCGTAGCTGTTGGTGCAGTTGACCAATGTACATGCCACTGCATATAGGATGGTCTTGTCAGGTGACTGGTGAATAAAATAAATTAAAATATTGATCATTATTTTTTTAATGAATTATTTCACATTATTTGAATTTCAGGTATGATCAGCCAATAAACTGCATTGTTTTATGGCATGTACCTGTATATATAATTATTTTGAACATACTGTAGATGTATTGTAGATTATTTTGTCAATCTAAGCATCTCTTGACCTGCTTACAGAATCACAACAGCACCATTTTATTGCCAGGCATTTCTTTGGCATGATTTCAGTCCTTTGGTCAATAAAGCTGTCTGTGACTTTAAAAACCAGAGAGAGAGATAAATTGCAGGTGACGAGGAGAAAGACATTTTCACGTGTAGACAACATCAGACAATATCTATGCCGTGAACCCTGTCAGTATCCTAGACCTGTAATCCTGTTTATGTTGCGTGCTGCAGGAAGGTCTGGCGGCACCTTTGACAGCTCAAACATGGCTTTCATGGCTGGCTCGTCCTCCACAAAGTCATCCTTCACGTCCGCATCGTTGGTTAGGTAGGCCAGACCCTCCACCGCCCACTTCCTGGTGCGCACGTCGATGTTCGGGTTGCACAGCCACCTGCGACGTGAGAAGAAGGAAGAAATGAACACCGTGTTCTGGAACGCACTAGGTGGCCATCTTGGACAGAAACAAGAAAGACCGATCAACACGAGGTGAGAAAAAATTAGAAGAGACACAGAGACACAGAGGCATTCAATATTGGTTTTCGGCCTTGCCCTTTACGCACTGAGATTTCTCCAGATTCTCTGAATCTTTTAATAATATTATGGATTGTAGATGGTGAAATCCCTAAATTCCTTGCAATCGTGCATTAAGAAACATTATTCTGAAACTGTTGGACTCTTCGCTCACGCAGTTTTTCGCAAAGTGGCAAACCTCAACCTATCCTTGCTCATAAAAGCCAGAGCCTTCTTGGATGCTCCTTTTATATCCAGTCATGATAGCATCACCTGTTTACCTGTGGAATGTTCCAAACAGGTGTTTTTTGAACATTCCACAACCTTCCCAGTTTTATGTTGCCCCTGTACCAACTTTTTGGAACCTGTTGCAGGCATCAAATTCAGAATTAGCATATATTTATAAAAATCAATAAAGTTGATAAGGTAAAACATTAAATATCTTTTCTTTGTACTGTTTTCAATTACATATATGTAAAAGAGAATTTATAAAATCATTGCTTTTATTTGCATTTTACATACTGTCCCAATTTTTTGGGAATTGGAGTTTGTTCTATACATACGTACACCCACCCACACACGCACATACAAATTAATTCTGTTTTTACGCACATACACACTATGCACACACACGCACACACATGCACACACACACACACACACACACACAAACACTAAGGAAATCTACCCCATATGTGAGCGCTCTCTCACTGTACCCACGCCATTACACAGAATACTGATTCTGACTCACTTCCTGCACTGTTTGGCCAGCTTCTCAGTGGAGCCCTCTGCAAACTGCCGCATGCTGTAGTCATCCCCTCCAGCAGAGCCCAGCTTACACAGGCCCTACAGGAGAGGCGGGTCAGGGGGTGGGGCAGGGGTGCAGTAATGTTAATGAGCAGCTATTTGTGCACCAAGCTTCTCAGACTAGGGAGGACAATGAAGTAATTTTACCTCAGTTCATCCATTGAAACTTATTCATTGACTCAGTTATATGATATATATTTGCTAATTATACAATTTAAATTTTTTATAGACTATTTTTAAGCAATGTTTGCACACACCATTTTTTAAGAGGTAACAACAACATGGGGCTTGGGGCCTGACTCAAAAGACAGGGCCCACGTTACTCACCACCAGTGCTCGGATCTTGATCTTCTCATTCTTGGTCTTCTTATAGATGTCCTTGAGCAGGGAGACGCCGTTGGTGATGATGAAGGAGGCGCGGCTCATCTTGGTGGAGGCGTGGATCAGAGCCTCCACGGCGACCATCTGGTCCACCTCGCGCTCAGAGCCGCAGAGCGCTACCATCATCTCCATGACGCCCTGCCGTCCTACCAGCGCATTGCCCACGTCGAAGGGGCCTTGGAGCAGCCCTGACAGGGCGTTGATGGCGTGGATGTTCTTGTCCATGTCGTGGGGGTCAAACTTCCCCCTGTTTTTTTTGCAGGCGGAGTAGGGGCAGATAGGTGAGAATAAAGAAAGCAAGCATTTACTTTTGCACTTTCAAATTCAGAAAGCAAATTATCATTAGATCTCACATTGAGGAAAATAATAACGGTGATGCGCAGCTGTCTTTCTACTTTACTTTGGGGAAGAACACGTTCCCCTTTTATAAAGGGAGGAGATTGGACAGTTTGGTGGGAGTAAAAAGGAAGAGATGGTTCATTTTTTTTCAAATTAAAATTCAGAAAAGCTAGAGGAAGGGTATAGTATGCTCGTTTGACCCCTTTTACTTTTTCCCATGATTTAGTTGCTGATGTGGAATTTGCTGCTTTTGTGGAATTAGAAAGGGTCGGCAGGAGTGGTTAACGGTAAAAGTAAGCTTTTCTTTTTCAAATTCAGATGCAAATTCAGAAAGGTTAATTTCTCATGAAATTTGCAAGTAGGGAGGATGTCTTTGGTCATAAAGTGTGGTGGAATGGTTGCTCACTTGATGTACTCGTCACAGATGTCCCTGAAGTTGTCTCTCTCGGGGTCACAGCGCAGGTCATCGTACAGTTTGTTGAGCAGAATGCTGGCGACGAGCTGGGTGTTCTCTGTTAGGGGCAGCTGGTCAGGGAGGTCAGGAATCTGACCACACACCTTCAGGATCTTCTTTAGGCCTGTTGCACACAGAAACACAGGAACTGAGCGCAGGCTACCTTAATCACACACACACACACACACACACACACACACATCCAGATAAATACTGAGTCACACTGAGATAAAAATTAAATGGAGCACTGGTGTAGCACTGAGGTGAGTTGTATTAGGGGGTGTATTAGTGTGGGGTAATAAGTGTGGGGTATTGGTGTGGTGTTTTAGTGCGGGGTATTAGTTTGGTGTATTATTGTGGGATATTGCTGTGGTGTATTAGTGTGGGGTATTAGTAGATTCACTGACCGTGGTCAATAGTAAAGAGAGTCTTGGAGTGGTCGGCCGCCCTCTTGTCCTTCCTGGGCACATTCGTGCTCAGTAGATTGAGGGCCTGGTCCCGCCCGTGTCCCGATACCTTCTTACTTCCGATCATCTCCAGCAGAGCCATCAGGATGCTCTTCATGTCGCTGCTTGAGTCTGCGGTTTGGGAACGTTATCACAACGTTATCACAACATTATTCCCGCAGAGCCACACCTCACTCCAACAGCTGTGGTACGGCTGATTCGGGTGTGCGTTGCATAAGAGATAAATGTTTAATTGTGATTTCATGAAAACGAACATTTGGTTGAGTTGCTGCTGTGACATGAATGCCGGGTCAAAGAGAGAAGTAATAACCATGAAACTAAAAGTAGCAGAGCTCTGAAGAACAGAGTTTTCATAATAATTTCTCACATTTGAAAATGGGTAGTAGTTTAAGCTGTGACAGGGCTCGATCTGCAAGAAGGAATCGGGGCAATCTGAGGACCACGCTTACTGGTGAAGAAGGCACACACACCTGGAGTGCATTACTGATCAGTCCAGGATTTAAAAGTGTGTTTCTTTTCACAGTAGGTGACTGAGACTGGGATTTGATGTCCAGAGCGAGAGCAAGAACCAGAAGCCAAAAAGCAAAGGGACTAAAGAGTTTACCTGAAACCCGTGGGGTGGGGTGGGGGGTCTGTTTTTGTAGTTAAGACTCACTCTCTAAATAAAAAGTCAGTGGAAACCCAAATGCCAGCATCTCCCTGTGTCTAGCTCTTCTGTTTGTCCCAGAGGTGTGTCACGGCATGTAACAGCTAATGGGGCATATTTCATAATGTGTGGACGGCAGTGGCGGCCGTGCATTTCACACCTAGGCCTTCAGTGATGTCCTACACAGTCCTACCTGAATTATTCCACCTCTTAATACCATCATTATGACGCCATGGCTCTAGAAACTATACATTTAGACAGAAACGCAGTATAACTGGGCGTTGCATCACCTTAACATAGTCAAGTACAACAGAGTTATATTAATATTTCCGAAGCATTTATAATCAATAAATCCGCATTTACAATTAAGAGTGTTAAACTACCAGCTTTAAGATCGCTTGGATACTGTCAAAACTTTAAAATAAAAGGCGCTTTTAAGGGATTAGTCTACAAAGTTTTATTAAGTCCACCAAAAGTATGTTAGCTTTAACAAGTTTGTTCGCTAAACAGCGCATTGTCGCACCCAAAGCAGTTTCATTTAAGAAACGTGACGATAAAGACACATAAACTATTCACTGAAAATAAAAGAAAACAAACAAATAATTTGCATTTGTTCAAGAGGATATATTTGCGACAGTGGTGAAAGTGTATTCCTAGCCTTGAATGTCCACTTTGACTCGCTAGCGTCAGAGTTGGCCGTTCTCTTCTGACGATGTCTAGCTTTTTTTGAAAAGTTCGTCTTGAAAATGGCGTTGTAATTATATCTGCGACCAAATCGATCTCTTCTCCTCCAGCCATTGCGGGTTGAAAAAAAAACAGCTTGTAGAAATCTCGTTCAAGTCAGTTTGCTATCTCTGCGATAGCTCCGCCTCTCAATAGTGCGTATCCAATCAAAAGACGTGCACGTGCTGACGTTATCGTACGCCTGCCAGCTGGCCCCGGTGTCGCCAAGTCGAAATCTGATTGGTTAACACCACAGGGTTGTTTCGGTTCACTTTAAGCTACAGGCGCCCGCACTGTCGATTCTGAAGGCCTAAGGGCAGATTTCTTGGACCCTGGCAACACATCATGGCTGAAATATGATTGGATAAAAGCTCTAACATAAAGGCCAGCCCTCCAAATCTCGATCTGAGGCTGGAAGCAGCGCAACCAAGAGGAAAGCTATGAAATGAAGAGAATAGACTATGGGGAATAATTTAATACATATTTGTGGAAAAAATATATCAAAATTAAATTTATATTCTGATGATGTTTAGGCCAGCAGAGAAGGCCTTGCTGGCCCTGACGGCCCACCACTGGTGGACGGGAAAAAACCTTTAGCTGCAGGTTTTGTTTGTTTGTTTGAACAGCTGATCCTTATCTCCACTGCCTCGCCCCGACAGCTCAAACCGTACAGAAGCTGATACAAGCTTCTGAGTCACCATAGGACACTTCACATCACCCCACCTCACCCCACTTGCGTACCCAGGACTAGTGCCTCCTCTTTTCCGTATGCCCTCCTGTCACCCCCGGAGAGAGAGTCGTAGATGCACTGGAAGAGGTTGCAGGTTGCCAAGGCGAGCTCTTCGTTATTCACTGCCATGATGCTACACAGTTTATCAATTCCCATCAGGTGGACGATGGCTGTGGCCTACGACCAGAAAAAAAAGCAGGGTTAGCATGTGGTCTTTCTCAGTCCTAATCAGCCCTGTGCTTTATTAGTGTCACAAATTTGTGTTTGTGTCGCCAAGGAATTACAATGATACAAAAAGGTACAGTGATCTTTAAATAAATGACTTCAAAAGCACAATTTATGACAACATTCATGCGCAAAAAGAGAATGCAACTGTAAAACATGACTAATTACATATACTGTGTAGATTAAACTTTAGACTTTCCTTCCAACTCTCTTTTTGGTTTCCCTCTCTCCTTTCCTCTCTGTCTGTCTGTCTCCCCCCCCCTCTCTCTCTCTCTTTCTGCCCCCACCCCCACTTCCTCTCTCTCTCTCTCTCTCTCTCTCACCCGGGCTCTGTGACCTGTGCACATTCCAGACAGTGTGCGGATGGCTGCCAGAATCATCTCTGGCTTTCCCGTCTCAATGAGCTTCTGGAGCAGCGGCACGCCATTGTTCTGGAAGATTCTCTCTGACCCCGCTTCCTCCCTTGCCAGGACTATCAGGTTGTTGGCAGCCTGGAGTGAGAGGAGAGGCGCAGAGTTAAATAGTTAACAGTCCACTCAAACACCATTTTGACTCGTCTTGTTGGGGGAAAAGAACTGTTGGACCTACTTTTACTTTGTTTGTAGAAGGTCATTGTAAAAAAAAAAAGCTGTGCCGCCCATTGATAAACAAGGTGTAAAAAAATCAAAACAAAATAGAAATTTAATTTAAAAATTTTAAAAATATTTTTTCCGCTGGTTTTTTCCTGATGTGTCAGTTAAAAGGTTGAGGTGTGCAAAATGGAGCAGGGTTTAGGGATGTTTGCAAAATAGTGCAGGGTTTAGGGACAAAGAGAACAAATCACATCAAAATATTCAGTACTGTCTCCTGCCAACCTTTTCTTTTTTGTCTTTGTCCATCTCATCATCGAGCAGGATGTCGAACATGCTCTGGACCCGCGAGTCTGTGGAGAACGTTGTCTTCAGCTGCAGGGACATGGGAGATCACTGAGGAACAAGTCTTTCTGCACTGACCTAATACTCCTCGTATTTGTGTGTGTGTGTGTGTGTGTGTGTGTGTGTGAATACATGGTGGTTGTTTGAGATCTGTCTGTGTGGTGTTGTTCATGTGACTAAATGTACATGTATGTGTGTGTGTTGGGGGGGTGGGGGGGGGGGGGCTGAGTGTGTGCTTATCTATGTGTGGTTGTACATGGAGTGAATGTTTGTGTTTGCGTGTGTGTGTGTGGGGAGGGTGATCATGTGTTCATGAGTGAGCATGGGAAGAAATATATAGCTGTACTCAGTAACGGTATTCATGAATAATGGTAGCAAATGCTAACGCTCTATGACATTGTGACCTCTGACCTTGTGTTGGATGTCAGCCCCCAGCCTCCTCAGTGTCTCCAGAAAGGTTTTGTTCTTGGGCTCAATGGTGGCGCATCGCTGCACGTCCTTATAGGCCATGTCTAGCTTTCCCAGCTTCTCCAGGGCCTGGCACCTCCTGTACAGGGCCTTGACATCTGAGGCGTCCACGTCGATGGCTGCTCACGGGGAAAGGAGGAACCAGGTGTCAGACGGTACCATAATGACCCAGTACACCTCCACAAAACCTGGGCCAGTTTAAAGACACTTCCACAGCAATTCAGTTTATGTTTGCGTGACGCTACTTACAGAAACATAGTCACAGAGATGTTACACAGGAAAGTAGGAAAATAGGAAAGTACAGGGACTAAAACCCCTCCCCAGAACACCAGAGAGGTTAAAAAAAAACTCTTGAAAGTGAGAAATCTTGGGAGGAAACCAGTTATAGAGGGGAACCTAGGGATGTACAGCATGCGTATGGGACTGTAGTATGGCTGTACTGAGGTTTGGGTTTTGTAATATGCACCTTTGGAAGCATCGGAAGCAGCATTCAAGTACTTCTCCTGAAAGAGAGAGAGAGAAAGAGATAGAGACGGGGAGGGAGAGAGAGAAAGAGATAGAGACGGGGAGGGGGAGAGAGTGAGAGAAATTGAAGTTAAAGGAAGGAGATAATGATAAAGAGATGGAGGAGAGATAGTGTTCAGAGGTTCAGCAGAAAATGCAGGATTGATGATTCAGAGGTCCAATCACACGCTGCCTTTCCTGATCAACACAGCAACTGGACAGATAATAAAGAGCTCCATAATACGAGAGCTGTGAAATCTGATCCAATCAAAACCACTCAGTCTCAGTCAATGAAAACCACAGAATCTGATCCAATCACAACCACAAAATCGGATCCAACCAAAACAACAACAGTACAACTGTGTAAACTAGGTGTAGAGCTTTAGGAACATGTGTGCACTCATTGTTCTGGAATGTTACCTGCTTCAGGTGGCAGGCTGATCTGTTCCGGTAGAGGACAGCCAGCACACTCTTGTCTTTGCATGCCTTCATGGCATTGGTGTAGCATTCGATGGCCCTGTCAATTTCACCCGCCTGGAAGTATTTATTTCCTTCATCTTTTAACTGAATTGGGTCACCCATCTGGAAAAAAAAGAGTAATTAAAACAAACAAACACACACACACACACAAATACAGATAGATATACACACACAGACATATACAAACACGCGCACATGTATGCTCACCCCACAAACAGATAAACACGCATTCACCCACTCACACATGCTCACTCACTTACATGAACGAACACAAATTGTGCTAGATGCTATCTAGTTTGTAGGTAAACAATGAGCACTAGGTAGTTACCCTTTAGTGGTAGGAAAATGGCAAGCATTGTTGGGCTGAATGGCCTGTTCTCCTCATTTAAGTTATGTTATGTTTAATAGATTCAGTGCTGGTCACAAATGTGCGCATGTGCACATACCCACACACCTTCACCCCATGAATAACCACACACAGGAAAACACACACACACAAACAACGATTAACGGGCAACAACAGAAATGTCTGGGTCTATGAATTATCGGTCCTGTCAAACCAGTATTTTAATGACTATCAGTAGTCTTGAGATATCACCGGAAATCTGATGCAACCCAAGAACCCACTCAGTCTCACTGTTCATAAGATAGTTTCAGTTGCCTGAATTATTCAATGGCGTCCAGTTGGTATCTGTAACTATTAGATTATGACACAACGAAAATATAAATGTATATAACCTATTTAATTTGTGAATAAGTCCAGTGCTCGAGATGTATTGAAGAATTAGAGCAACGCAGCCCAAAATTAACCGTTCATTCCTACCTTTCTGCTTGTGTCCTGATTCCTCTTCAACAAATGGCCTGCCACATGTTATCTCAGACTTTAAATCTCTCACTCCCAATCCTTATTTGGGCAACATTTGCACCCCTGTGGAGGCCTGTGTGAGACATGTGGCTGTCCCACTAGACTCACGCCCCCCCTTTTCCAAAACCTGTGTGTGAAACATGCATTGCAGTTGAAGCTCAATGCCACATGCGTACAGTACCATTTCAGCGCTGAGGTTCTGTCTCCGCAGGTCAGGCTTCTCTTCAGTAGGGCAGTGTATAGTGTACGTAGTGATCGTCTCAGCGGCCGCTGCGTCGTTTAAACTCTTGCCATGGCCTGACTAAACACCATGGACAATACATATATATATACCTCATCGATATGGGTGGTGGGAAATCTAACTCCAAATGTGTGTGTGTGTATGTGTGGGGGAGGGGGGGTTGCGTTGTGTGCTTGGAGGAAGGGGTTTGTCCAACTTCCAAAATGCAAAAGAAAAGCACCTCAAAAACTACCCTGATCGACCACATCACTGAATGAAAACATGAAAACAGCGCATTTAAAAGGTAACATTTCTACATAGATGTGATGAGACAACTGGTCAACCCCCCCCCCCTTTTTTGTCAAAATGGTTTGACCCATGGTGAAGTCTATTTCAGGGATATATGTGTGACAGCTGAACACTTGGTTGGAAGGTAGGTGGTGGGGGTAGGGGGTGTTGTAGACAGTCCATGACAGCTGCCACTGCATCCAGAAGCCCTGGTAGGTTCTAGAAAGAGGAGACAAATCTCTGTATGTGTGTGTGGATGCGGTGGGATGGTGGTGGTGGTGGGGGGGCAGGTCTGATAAGGGGGCTTTGGCAGCCCTTTCCACAACTCTCTGGATCTTTCTCACAGAAGTCACGTGACAGAACATCCCCTAACTTATTACATCCCTAAGCAACATTAATATGCTAGCAACTAATAATATATGAGAAACTATATAAACTTGTTTTTGTCATAACCCACTGCATATTCAGTATAACTTAACAGAAAAATGAGAAAACGTGAGATAAAGGTTAAAAAAAGAGCAAGTAAAAAAAACAGTAAATCTGTTTATTGCATTTGACTCTTCAGTTTAAAGTTTTGTTTCTTCATTTTTTCTCAGCGGGAAGCGTAATATTCATGTATCACATACTGAATATGTAATGATAACCTATTACAGAAATACCAGTTATACTTGAATGTGATTGGATACTGAGTAGGCTATAGGGGAAACCGGAGGGTAATGGTCACGTCACTGGAGTGAAGACTGCTAGAGTTGAGCTATTATGTAGGTATATGAGTTTGTGTAATTAACCTACCTGATGCATGTCCTTGTCCTGTAGATGTATTGTCATAGGCACAATGCGTGCAATACAAGACATGGAGTAAAGAGATTGTGAAACGAGCTAATGAACCGTTCCAACAATATGTGACTGAGGTGAGACTTCTTGTGAATGACTCTGAGAAACCGAGTGGTTTTTGGGATTCATTCGCCTACTGAACTTTGGGTCTGAGCTAACATTGGAAACGGCTATAGACATTGGCAGATATAGCGCAGGCACAGCTAACGGACATACATTGGGGATAGAAAGTATTCGGGCAGTGACACAATTTTTGTTGTTTTGCCTCTGTACTCCAGAACATTGGATTTGAAATGGAACAGTGACTATGAGGTTAAAGTGCAGACTTTCAGCTTTAATTTAAGGGTTTTTACATCCATATTGGGTGAACCGTGTAACAATTGTAGCCCTTTTTATACACAGCCCTCCCATATTAGGGAACAAAAAGTCATCATATTCAATATTTGGTTGCATATACTTTGCATGCCATGACTTCCTGATATCTGTGACCCAACAACATCAAAAGACTCTTGATATCTTATTTCCTGGTGCTCTTACAAGCAATAATATAATATCTCTGCATTTGAATGGGTTTCTATGGAAATTGGGCTGTAAATGATGCTGGAACAGTATGGATCACATGGTTGGCTAAATGGCTGTAAGTCTTCAAGGGTCTGAGGTATCAAACAAGCCTCAAACCATCACTCTGCTGCCAGATATGCAGTAGATATGGATGGATCACTTTAAAAGTAGTTTCTCTTGACTAATGATGACTTTATTTAAGTTTATGTTAATTTGTCCAGTTACATTTTGTCCCATAAAATGGGGGGGGGTTCACTGATATGACAGTCACTGATATGAAACAAAAAACCCTCAAATTAAAGCTGAAAGTCTGCACTTTAACCTCATAGTTACTGTTCCATTTCAAATCCAATGTTCTGGAGTACAGACCCAAAACAACAAAAACTGTGTCACTGCCCGAATACTTTCCGTCCCCACTGTAGCTAGCTCGTCAAGCAGCCTGTGCAAGCAGACCATGCAGGCTATGCAGTCAGTCGGCAAAAAGACACGCCAACACTTCAGAACAAACAGAGTTCCGGAAACCAGAGTGTCAGCTGCTCAAAGAATGTGGCTACTGGCTACTGCGGAAACAAGAGCCCACGGAGAGCAGGGCTGCGGTCCAATCAGGTTTCAATCTGTTAAATCTTCTGCCCTCGCAAACTTCACTTCCAAACGTCCCTTGGGAGGATGTGACACAGCACCAAAAGAACATGAGAAGGTATTGAACCGACAAGGAGGAGCAAGGGAGGGAGCGGAATTATTTATTTAATTGGAGCGCACTTGCACTCGGAAATTCACCAGAGCCTGAAATGCAAGCAGTCCATTGACAAATGAGTTTGAGCGAAACTTTCCAATAAATTGAATAAGACGGCAAGCTCCAACGAATATCTTAATGTTTATTCTGGCAAAAGAGCAAACTAGAAAATGATTGATTATCAATTGATTGATAGACAGCACTTTAAAATACCTCATAAGCAGGAATCGAGAATAATACACACTTGTATGCGACAAAATACATAACAATCAAAATGGTGGATGCATAAAAGAGGTGAGCATCCTGTATTAGATATAAAATCCAAGAAAATGTATTTGTCATATTGTCCATGCTTATAAGCTTGCACTGGCTCATTTGCTGGATACTCGCTGAACTGCAATGAGCTGATTATGTAGCTAGTTATCATTAACTAGCCTGAATAATTATCCTAAAATATCATCTTAGTAGGTTATAACATGAAACTATTCACTGGAGATAAGATTTAAAGCTATTTTATCGAACCACAAAATCAATGATATTTCCTAATTTATTCAGCATTTCAGTTGTGCAATAAAAACCTTTTAAAAGATCTCTATTGGGATGCTGCTTTCTCTGTTTTTAGGATTTTTCACGGTAGATGTGTAAAGGGGTTAAATTTAAACTTCCGAAACAGGAAGCTTGAGATTACAGTCAGGGGCATAGCATGCAATTCTGGGCCTCGTGCCTCGAGTCATTCCATATCAAATCACCCAGTTTGAGAAATATTTCCCAGGTCACCCTCTCAGACCTGAAGTTCCTAAAAGTCCGAGGCCTGAAGCTGGGGGTGCTCTGCAAAAAAAAGCGGTTCCCGCACGCTGGGGGCCGCGGGGCTGGAGCCCGTCCTACCGCCCCCAACATCTCTCTCGCCCAGCGTGACTGCTCCAAGGCAGCCTCCGCAGGCGGCCCGAACACCTGCCCCGAAACTACTGGGGCAGTAAGGGCTACTACCTGTTCTTGGTCCGCTAGACTAGACTGAGCCAGCCACACCTGGCCGTGTGCCAGGACGAGTGAGGACATGGAGTGCCCCAGGGCTTGGGCATGAGCACTAGCCCCACCCATCATAATGTCCACCACGTGCAGCATCTCTATTGCTGAGTCACTGGGGGCAGCAGAGGACATGTCCTGCAGCATTCTCTCCAGGTACACCAGCAGTAGTGCGTTAGTGTTAGCCAGTCGGGCCGCAAGGGAGGCGGACTGATAAGCCTTACACACCCGTTTGTCAGTAGCCCTGCATCGCTTATTGGGATGCTGGGAATCACTATCAGACCTATAGGTAGCGCCTGCGAGCAGCGAAAACATAGGCCCAATCTGTGGAGGGGCCGCTAACCCATAGGGCGCGGCACCCGCCATATTGGTGAACTGGGAGCACATAGGCCCCAGGGGCAGTTTGCACCTATTTAAGGCTAGTGTGTTTATTATGCGGGTGCGAAGTTGCGAACCACTGAACTATAGTGGTGCGAACAAGTCGTCCCGCGATATCTACCCTACCTTACTGTTGAAACGTTCTAAAATTACACTTACGCCTGCTCTTAGGTAGGCGTAAAATTTACGCCCGGTCTTAGTGAAAATAGTGTTTACGACCAGTTGGTGCAACGGTCTTAAAGTTGCGCCCAGAAAGTTACGACCAATTTAGCTTACGACCAGGCGTAAGCCCTGTTGGTGCAACCGGCTCCAGGAGACTGCCAGGATGCCTGCAGTTCTGTCAGAAAATTAGGCAGGGGACCCCCCTGCCCTGGGCTGATGAAGGCCGCGGCTGAAAAGTGAGGGCGCAGGAACCGCCAAGGGAGGTAGGCGAGCGTGTTCAGCCGCCCTGAGAATCACTGCCCGGTCGGAGGGATCTCAGAAGCACCGTCGCTTTCCTGGGCAGACACTGACCCCCCTTCAGTCCCAGACTGTTGGGGGTCTGTCCAACGGTAACAGACCAGCTCGTCTGAGTGACGGCAGGAAGGTCCAGGCACTGGGCACCAGGAGTCCCGGGGCCTGGGTGACTGGACCTCTGCTGCATTGCCTGCACCTGTAGCTGAAGCAGATGGAACTCCGGTTCCTGATGCTTACGCTCCCTAGCGCACTTGCTGGTCCCAGCCCCCTGAGCGTGCGGCTCCATATCATGCTCCACAAAAGCTGATTGCCCAAGTGGGACGTCCTCCCCAGACGGCCCACCATCTCCCGGCCTCTGTACACCTTCCGACATGCTTAGCCCAGAAGTGTGTCCAACACCAAGCCAAGGGCCCGAATCAGTGGTACTGAAGGACCGCGAGGGGGTGTGGAAGCCTCAGGCAGCACTGGAGGGCCACGAGAGGGCGCGGAAGCTTACTTTATTATATCATAGGTTGTTACTGTTGTTATTATTGCTATGCAACTAACAAGTGAACAGCAAACAAACCACAGTTCCACGTTGCTGGGGTAGGGAAAGCCCCGGAAACTTACTTTGTCCGGGCACTCGGGAGAGGCAAAAAAAAAAGTTTGCGAAATCGCAGATTCCAAACAAACCAAACAAACACAGTCTCAGGAGGCAAAAAGAGGTCAGGTGGCGTACAAGCGCCATATTTATGGTGTGACGTGGTTCTGCCCGTAGTGGTGGTTAATTTGATAAACAGTCTGCTAGCAGCTCCTCCTCTCGGCGAGGATGACCCATACCGTGGCGTGTTGACCAGTATGAAATAGAACAGCGTGTTTTGTTACCCTTTGAGTAGTGCAGGGCGGGAACGCCCTCTAGTGGCCCCGAGAGGCAACGCCCAAAACAGATGCTCAATCGGCAGAAAACCATGACACAATAATGTAACTAAATGGAGCAACATTGTTGCCCCGCCCACTGATTGCCGTATACAACCTCGTACATGGGCTATATACAGGCACTTTTATGCATATGCATATAAGGCTTTCTCACATATTGTGGGGGACGCGTCCCGCGTGGAAATGACGCTTATGAGTATTAATAAAAACGCCTAAATGGTACCGTTAGGCTTCACCTGATTAAATCAGTGCAGATGGCGAATATAACTTCTGAACTAAATAATTGTCTAGAATTTAATTGTGACACTCGGAAATGTATAAACTTATTTGTTGTTCGGGATTTACTATAACATTCAGAATGAAAGACAAGTATCAGAGGGGGAAATGATAGCATCCCAGCCTGGGATGGATATTGGTCAGTGAAAACAGAAGGTTTCATTTTACTATCAATCTGAATATAGAAGAAACACAGCTCTTATATGACATTTTAGAAGGCTTTGATTTAGAAATTCCACATCAGAATGTCCTGGGAATGTCCAGAGTGATACTCTGAGGTGGTGTGCTACCATTCTGAAGTGAAATGGTTTTGTGAAAACAGGAGGTTTCCTTTTAATATCAATCTGAATTTAGAAAAAACGAAATGTTGAAATTCCACATCAGAATGGCCTGCCCCTTTCTGGGTGGTACTATGAGATGGTCTACTTGCTATTTGAAGCAGAATTTGTATGTGGAAACAGATCATTTATTTTTCAATCCATTCCTAATGTGGCGTAGTAGTCATTATATGAGATATAATAAAGCACTTTAATTGTGAAATTCCATATCAGAATATCCTGATCCTTTCTGCCTGGAACTATGAGATGGTCTACGAGCTACCTGATGTGGAATTTAGCTGTGACAACAATTTCCCATTAAATCCATTCCTAACGTGGCTTAATAGTCATTATATTAGATATTATAAAGCTCTTTAATTTATTTAATTACACATCAAAATGGCCTGCCCCTTTCTGTGTGGTACTATGAGATGGTCTACTAGCTATTTGAAGCAGAATTTGTGTGTGGAAACAGAAAGTTTCCTTTTAATTCTGTTCTCAATTTGGCTCAATAGTCATTCTATTATACATTACAAAAAGCTTTAATTTTGAAATTCCACATCAGAATGTCCTGACCCTTTCTAAATGGTACTATGAGATGGTATACTAGCTAGCTAAAGTGGAATTTGTCTCTGGAAACAGATAGTTTCCTCTTAAATACAATCCTAATGTGGCTTAATAGTCATTATACTGGTATTAGACGGTTTAAAGAGATTTACTTTTGAAATTACACATCAAAATGGCCTGCCCCTTTCTGGGTGGTACTATGAGATGGTCTCCTCTCTATCTGATGTGGAATTTGTGTGTGGAAACAGAGAGTTTCCTTTTAAATCCATTCTGAATTTGCCTCGATACACATTCTATTGGATATGATCAAGTGTTTTAATTTTTAAATTCCACATCAGAATGGCCTGCCCCTTTCTGGATGGTACTATGAGATGGTCTCCTCGCTATCTGATGTAAAATTTGTGTGTGGAAACAGAGAGTTTCCTTTTAATTCTGTTTTCAATTTGGCTCAATAGTCATTCTATTATATATTATAAAAAGCTTTAATTTTTAAATTCCACATCAGAATGTCCTGACCCTTTCTAAATGGTACTATAAGATTGTATACTAGTTAGCTGAAGTGGAATTTGTCTGTGGAAACAGATAATTTCCTCTTAAATCCATTCCTAATGTGGCTTAATAGTCATTATACAGGTATTAGACATAAAGCGCTTTACTTTTGAAATTCCACATCAGAATAGCCTGCCCCTTTCTGGGTGGTACAATGAGATGGTCTACAAGCTACCTGTTGTGAAATTTGTCTGTGGTAAAAAAGAGTGTAATTTTAAATCCATTCTGAATTTGCCTCAATACACATTCTATTGAATATGATCAAGTATTTTAATTTTGAAATTCCATATCAAAATGTCCTGATCCTTTGTGAGTGGTACTATAAGATGGTCTACTGTCTATCTGACATGGAATTTGAATGTGTTAACAGTCTCATTTTAATTACAGTCTGAATTTGACAATATATTCATTCTATATGATAATATTGAGTGTTTTAATTTTGAAATTCCACATCAAAATGTCCTGATCCTTTTCTATGTGGTCCTATGAGATCGTCTACTGTCTATCTGAAGTACAGTTTCTTTTCAATAACAGTCAAAAGAATGCCATTGTTTACCAATGAAATGGGTGCGCTTTTATTTTGAAACCGCTCCCTCCGTTACGCGCCGAAAATGTATTACCGCAATACTGATAGTATACGAACGTTAAAAATAACGTGGCGGCTGGCTTGACTGTTTTTTTCGAATTGGCGGCTGGCTTGACAGTTTTTTTTTCGAATTGGCGGCTGGCTTTAACGCAGTAGCATATCTCAGTCGGAAGTGGCAACTGAACTTGCAATCGAGTTATCAGCCCAGTTTCCTTAACATTATACTACAGAGAGTAGCCTATCGCCACTATGCTTCTCGCAGCCATGTCAGGGAACATTCCAGCTGATGCATGTACACACCTCCGACGCACTCACCTACAAGTCAGTGACAATTTTTTTTGTAAACGCCACGCCACGCCACACCATACGCAGAGCTGAAAAGAGAACTCGCGCCAGCCATTTTCTCACTGGCAACCAGTAGACTATATAGGTACTTGGTCAGCCGATAGGGGGCGCTCATGCAATAACAATTCAAGGCTCCTCTGTTTAGCTGGAATCCACACTCCAATAATGTCACTGACTGATGAAATTAATCACGTTGCAGCGGTTGCACCAACGTGAACAGGCAGTCACAGTCGGTTATTAATGTATGTAGTTCCGACTTGAACCTGTGATGTCTAGTATTAAGGCCCAGTCCACACTCATGTCAATTTTTGCTACTTTACTACTGATAAAGTATGAAAAAAGAGAAAGCATGTACAAACCCCAATTCCAAAAAAGTTGGGACAGTATGTAAAATGCACATAAAAACAGGGTTGTTTCTCCTGACTTATTTTTCCATACAGTTCAATAGGAAAATGAGTCAGGAGAAACAACCCTTAAAGACCGCACACAATGAAAATGTATCTCTTTTAAGTGATGAAATGCTTGGCTATAGTTTAATTACTTCAAGAAAATGATGTAGACCAAAAACAAATATATATATATATTCAAAGTTGATATTTGCACTGCAAAATATTTTCCTCGCTTCTTTCTGTGAAACGGCTGTGTAATGTTTTGATGACGCGTACCTGCACTGGCGGGCGTAAAACAAAGTATTCCCTCCAATTACATTGCTTGATTTTCAACTTGTCCTTAACATCAGTGTGAGTGACAGCTAGCTTAGGGTAACTTAGTTTGCTAACAATAGCAATTGTCACTGCGAACAAAATGGGACAAATGTGCACACCCTATTTAGTATCCCCACAAACACATGGCTATGCACAAAATGGCTTGAATTTGGCCACATGAAGGAGGCTGGAATATTCACAGGAACACCTGAAGTAGGCTATGCATACTATATTGGGGTGGACCATTTTCTACAGCTCCAGCAGCGGCAGCAGCAACAGGGGGTGGCTCAAACATATAAGGCGGCAATGTTGCGAAGCAGTCCACATACTCGTAGTCATTTCCCTCCCCGGTACTATCCTCGCCCTCCCTGTCCTCCTGCCCCACACAATGTCATCCATAACGCGTTAGCTTTGTTTTGAGCACTGTTATCCAGAAGCTAACTAGCTTGCCACCACAACTGCCCGCACACTTTTAAAAAAGTCCTGGCCCAACGTCCGGCTTCACGCAGAAGCCTTCGGAAAAGCAATAGAAAAACGGAATCTGACTTCCGTTGTGTGGGGTCTTTAAAGTGATCCACCGATATCTACTGCATATCTAGCAGAAGAGTGATAGTTTGCGGCTCGTTTGATACCTCAGACCCTTTATGACTTACAGCCATTTAACCAATCATGTGTGCCATACTATTCCTGTGTAATTTATTGCTTAATCTAGTCCTACCCCCCAATTCTCATAGAGATCCATTCAAATACAGATAAGTTATAGTATAGCTTGTAAGAGTACCTGAACATAAGATATCAAGAGTCTTTTGAGATCATTTTATACCCAGTCATGATAGCATCACCTGTTTACCTGTGGAATGTTCCAAACAAGTGTTTTTTGAACTTCCCAGTCTTTTTTTTTGCCCCTATTTTTTGTAATGTGTTGCAGGCATCACAGTTGGAATTAGCACATTATTTACAAAAATCAGTTGATAAGGTAAAACATAAAATAGCTTTTCTTTGTACTGTTTTCAATTAAATATATGTAAAAGAGAATTTACAAATCACTGCTTTCTGCTTTTACATTTTACATACTGCTTCTGAATCAAGTGCACACCAAAATTCAGAATGATTGTTATTTTTTAATTACAGTTGATATTCTTGCTTTAGATGTGCTGTTTTAAACTGATTTCAGATTTTAACTGTGATTACAGTCCATCACTATCTTCTGAAACACTATCATCAAACACCAGGCTATCTTCTGAAACACCACAGAAGCAGAGAAAGACATACCACTGACCCAAGGTGACAGGGCATTCCTAATAATGAATTAAGGCCAGTTCTATATAAGGATGCACCATGTTTGGTTGTCAGCATACAGCAAGGTTGAATCAGATGTGGGTTTCCATGGAGACTATTGTATTTCCCTTCCTTGTCCTGCTAGACAGAATTCCAGGATTACATAGCTGAACTGAATAGTGTTCAAGCCAGCTCAAAAACTGGCATAGTATGAATGTAATATTTATGAATATTTACATGATGGCAGCAGTCTACCCAGATCGCCCAGCAAAGCCGTCGCCTGGACGAAGCCATGGAGATGTTCCGGGGCATGGTGGAACAGACCACCCAATGGGGAACCATGCTCAATCAGATGGCTGCCAGCCCTTCCTGCTGCAGTGCGAGCTGGCGTTCCGGATGCAGCCGTCCTCCTACTCCGCGGATGCCACCCGCGTGGCGTACGTGATCACCTGCCTGGGAGGAGAGGCGCGGGACTGGGCCGCCGCGTTGTGGGAGAAGCAACCCAACCTCTGCACCCAGTACCTGGACTTCGCCAGGGAGATGCGGCGGACCTTTGATCATCCCGTATGCGGGAGAGATGTCAACCAGCAGCTCCTGGCGCTGAAGCAAGGCGAGCGCAGTGTGGCGGAGTTCGCCATAAATATCAGAGGAAATGAAGGACGAGATGGCCACCCGCGACGACACGCCCACGCTTAATGACCTCATATCCTTGGCTATCACAGTCAACAACCGTCTGCGCGCCCGCACCCGCGAGAAGAGGGCGTATGCGCCGACTCAATCGCCGCTGGGAACCACATTCGCGCACCCTGCGCTTCGCCATCAGGCACCTTCGCGAATTTTTATAGGAGGTTTATCCGGAACTACAGCCAGGTAGCCGCACCCCTCACCACCCTCACTTCCATCAAAGACCCTTTCTTTGCACGCTTTAATTACTCCATCACCTTCAAACCCGGGTCAAAGAACATCAAACGGTTTGTTCGTGTATATGGTCTTGTCGTCTGTCACAAGCAGTTCACTTAAAAAATATATATGTTCTGAGAAACCACAGCAGTCACCCACCAGTGAATCGAACCTGCAACTTAGGGCTTAGGCTACCGTCGCTTAGAATTAGCTATAGAATGTAGGCTAATGCAGGCAGTGTGAGCCATCAGACACCTCCGCCCCTCAGTTAAATGATTACAAGAAAACGTTCAACTATAAAATGTGTAATTATTATTAAGTGGGCTATTTCAATTCCTACTTGACCTGTGTATCCTATAGCTACCTGTGAGCACTCCGAACCGCAGGACGATGCGGAGGAAGCTACGATGAAAAAATCATCGGTCAACAGCAGCGACGGACGTTGAGCTGGGCAGCTATATTATTTTCTCCTGGTTTATAACCGGCCAGCTGCACGACGTTGACTGCCTGTAGATGGCATTTTAGCTCCTCTTATTCTGACGCTACCCATAGCGTCTCTCTTGTGCTTTTTAACTGGACTGGAGAGAGTAAATGCGTGCAAGAGGCGGGGACTCTCTACCTTATCCCTTTCAAGGGACTGTGTGTTCCTCTGAGTTGATACTGCGAACGGGACTGTGCTGGTTATTTCCACCTGTCAAAACATCTGTGACCCCATAGAGATACCTATTGCTGGAATAAGAGGGAAGACATCTTACGAACCGAGGACGCGTTTATTTAACCCATGCCAAAACGAAACGTAGCAAAGGTAAGACATTTCAAGAATGCATTCGCTTACGGGGCAGAATCTGTGAGCCAGCACCTGCCCGTCTCACCTGTCCACTTGACAATAGTTCGCATGCTGCATTTGCCGTGAAAACTTTCACGCTAGATTGCATCTAAAAGGGTCGTATACATGCAGCTATTAGGCTACTTTACAACAACTGACGACCTGGCTCCGCGGTCAGTCTCCAATTATTCCATGTCAGGGCTCAATCCTTTGGTGAAAATGTATTCTGCCCATTTTAAAAATGCGCAGTTTCCCAATTTTGCAGAGTGTCAGTGTCATAAGAGGTGCAATGTGAGCACTTACAGCGACGGTTTCATCTCTATTTGCCCCAGTTAGAATAAGATAGGCTTATAGTTAAAATATTGTGCCAGGGGAAAAAATGGTTTGAAACGTAACGTTAGACTACTTTCATTCATTTAGTCGAAAATTACCAATATCTGCTGTTTCACCACCAATGTTGATGAAATATTTCCTTTAACAGGAGCAGCAGGGTATGTATGTCATAAAATCTGTGCATTAGGCAAACGAGTTTATAGCCTATCCTTCTAAAATATTGCGGAGTGCTAACCAGTTTATCTCAACATTACCCTCATATTGTAATTTAGATAATGTGTGGAATTACGTAGCTTAATATTGCAGGGAATTGCTGTCCCGGGTAAATTACTCGAATGCTAACCCATGAACAAGTTGCCTACCTGGCCAACTGACTCTAGGTCATCTATTCTGTCATATAATTGAACGACATTATAGCCTAATGTGGAGTCTGTCTTTTTGTCGAGACCGATTTAGATTTCAAGAACAGTCATATTTAAATGGACTACATTGTTTGAAAAAAAAGCAAAGCTTTTTCCTACGCTATGTGTAGGCTAGGCTATAAACGCGAGGGAAAGTTCAGTCGGCTTTCTCGGGCAGTATCCCGTGACCTGTTCCGCTCGGTTAAGTGTTCTCTTGTCCCGTCTTGTCCTCGTAAACGAAGCATTTCTTTGGTTTGCCGCATTTCAAGAGAACACTATACGTATGTACAAGAATATATGCAGCTTCGTGGCATGACAGAGTGAAAGTCTTGCCAGAACATTTTTTATTACTGATCATACAATTGGTGAGTACACCGTCTCGCACGAATAGTGCTTATTTTGTGTTATTCACCCAAGCGTTTACCCGGCAAACAGTGGACGTCATAGGGGCGTACCATTTTAGTCCTCTCAAAGTTATGATGGGACGTTCCATAGGGAGGTCCTAAAAACATTAGGCCTAGGACGTTATTAAAGTCCGAGGAAGGTCACTGTTTGGTTACAATATGACATTTAATTAGAATTTTTCGGGGACGTTCAAGCAACCTCCCTATCCGGCTATGAAATTACGTTGTGCTCATAACATTCATGGGACATTCGTGGACGTTCCTGCAACGTCTGTTACTGGTTACAATATAACGTCATGTAATGAATGTCTGGGGGACGTTACTAGAACGTCCTGGGAACTTTCTCTGTGACGTCCAGGTAACATTTAGAAAACCCTACAAAAAGACGTCTAGGCGACGTCCTGATGACATTTCGAGACGTTCAGGGGACATCCCGGGGACCTAATTTTGTTAGCTGGGTAGTTCTCTCAAAACATCTTACATATTTAAAATTTGATAGGCTACTAGCTACCTGCATTATTCACGACCTAGTATGTTCACGACCCATACGAGTAGGCTAGAGTTACTTGATTGGTCTAATGTAGGCTAACGTACAAGTTTAGCTACCCTGCCTGCATAGCCTACCTTATTATCAATGGACCACTTCAGACAAACAGAGAAAACCTAAAAAATGCAACGAAGGCTACAATGCTCAAAATTGCAGGGATTATTTTCACGTGATCACCAAAGAAGAACAGATTAGACAAAGCCAAGATCTTAAAAAATGCACCTTGTTATTTTTTGCTTGAGTTTTTAGGCATTAGGCCTGCAGAGTTAAAACTGCCGACCCTTGACCCACAGGGCAGGATAATTTAGTATAATGCTCGTAAAAAAACAAAAACAATGACATAAATATAAAACACACATTAGAAATAAATAAATAAATAAATAAATAAATAAATAAATAAATAAATAAGCAGGTGGTGTAAAGGAACCCCTCGCTGGCTAGACGGGTGGCAGTGGCTCAGTGATTAAGTAACAGGACTAGTAACCACAAGGTTGCAGGTTCGATACCCAGCTGGCGATATACACCGCCATTGTGCCCTTGAGCAAGGCAATTAACCCTGATTGCTTCAGTAAATATATCCCGCTGTATAAATGGAGGACTCTGGATAAGATCGTCTGCTAAATGACTATAATGTAAATGTAATGTAGACCCCGCCTTCATTACTCAAGAGGAACAAGATCAGTTTGGTATATTTACAGGAAAATTTGACTACTATTCCAAATGTCCTTCAGTGTTTGATCTGATTTTATAAAATGTTCATCAGGCGAAATGTTTAGGACTTTCTTCTTCTTTTGCGCTGGTGGCAGGTGTTCAGATCTAAACATGCTCCCCAATCTTGGTTGTGAAGCCATGGCTGTGTCCGGATCAGAGACCTATCTACTGCGTCCTGTCTCCTGTGTACAGTGTACTTTCAGATGTGTGCTATTTAATGTGCACTGTTTTGTACGCAACGTGCAGTATGCAAAAATATCCTCCATTCTATTTTTCAACCGTACTGTGGAAGTGTCCTACGACGTCCCACTCTTTTGCGGCCATGTCAAGTGTTGTTTTTGTTATTGAAGGAAAGCGTCTGCGAAGCTGTGCCCCATTAAAAAGAAAATATATTATTTACGCGACCAAAATGTTTGTGTGCTTCTTGAAAAGTGTGCTCCCGAATATACTCAGCGAAACCCCAGAAGTAAGTGTATCATATGGGAGTTTTAGAAGGACTGCTAAAGTATACCACATTTAGAGAAAACTTCGCAGACTTAACGGCTTTCTCGTCCTGTCTACTCAACAAGCCTACTTAATAGTATGGAAGGGTGCTGATTTGGACACAGCCCATGTCTCCAGGAAACAATTAGGCCTCGCTTTTACAACAGTTGTCAGATCTCTTTCAGGTTTAGTTGACAAACAGCCTGAGGTCAAGGCGTCATAGGCGGCTTTTGGGAGCCTTGCATTCAATGTCTTCTGAACCGAAGCTCGGCGGCAGGCCGCTCAGTCAAGGCCGCTGCATTTTCGTGTTCGGCTTTCCCGCGACAACAGCACAGCTGACACATGGTATATTGGAGTGGCAGCGTCAGCGTGGGATCGGTTCGCGCGGCTTCTGAATGGATTCTTAGTCTGGCAGTGAAGACAGTTACCAAGTGACAAGACAAAAATTACACCAAGCAGTCTGGTCGGTCACAAATTGTGTGGTGATTGCAGGGGCGGAACCTGATTGCATTTTTTAATGCCCAGGAGCAGTAATTCTCTGGCATGTAAGGCACGGTGGACGGACCTCAAGGTTTATTTAGCCGTTTCCTGTTTTAGGAGGAAGTTTGAAGGCTTGAATGAGATTGAATGCACCGATGAGTTGATCGGAAGGAAATGTTCCAGCGCATTTTGTCCGATGATAAGTTGTGTATGCGTTTTTCATCTAGCATAATTGCGTTTAAAACAGTCTGTGAGGGTCCTTTTTCATTTGTCAGGGTAGAAAGAGCAATTGCTCCAGGTGTCAGGCTGAAGATATCAACCAGGGTGACGTTTTGTTCACCTCTGGGTGGACTCGTTTTGTAAGTGGGAGGCCTCCCAACCATGACTGAATGAGTGTGTTCTGCTGTAGGCCTAATTTTGCACAAACCACTTGATAGCCCGAAGTAGTCAAAACGAGTCCACCCACTGTGAATGAACCTGAGGACGAAACAACTGAACTTTGGTAGAACTTTGGGTTGTGTAGTTACCTGGCCATGATATGAGTCCAAATGGTGGCGAAATATGTTTGTTAGTTGCTCTGTGCTCTGAGGACTGGTTATTGTTTGTATTGACAGAATCCGCTTCATTCGGGTTCGTATACGTGCTAGAAGTGTCATTTTTAGACAGTTTTAGCTGCCCTATAGAAGTGAATGGAGAATGACAAATACCTTATTCTGGATTATCACCCCAGGGGAGCACAGAGCAAGTAACACACATATTTCGCCACCATTTGGACTCATATCATGGCCAGATAAATCCCACAACTCAAAGTTCTACCAAAGTTCAGTCAGTTGTGCTTTAACGTTGTGTCCATCAGGTATATCAGCGTTTGCCGGTACATTCTTTGTCCTCAGCTCTTATGACGTTTTGTTACTCTGTACCTATGCGGATGACTGGATATTTATATTCCCTTGCTTTTGCTCAAATACAGACTCCCTCATTTGTATTCTCGATCACTACTGCCCAGACGAGAGAGCTGATGTTCTCCTTGAGTGTGTCCCTTCGATTGGATTAGCAGTGGCTGTATGATTCGTCCTCTGACATCATGCTAAAGTTCCCAGGCCGGCCCTCATCTCTTCCGTATCTTAGTTAAAGTCTATTTGAATTTCCCCCCTTTCGTGTGCATTTAAAACTGATATGAGGGTGAGACACCTGTCATGTTCTACCATGAGAAGAACTTATCGGTCCACTTGTTTCCTGCCTTCCGTTCAGGTGTTTAAATAGACAGATACGTTGAGGTGCTGTATATTTAGGGCCGTCCCTCGTCTGCGCTTTGGAGATTGGTGGATGGGCGGTGGAGGAGGAAGAGGCAGAAGATAGCGTTTTTATTTCTCCGAGGTGTGTGATATGTCTGTGCTGTTGTTTCAGTCGTTCAGATGTTGTCTTGTCTGGAGGATGTGCTTCAGAATCACATGTCTGAAACATCAGCAGTTTCTGTTAGCAGCAGTTTCCACTTTCCCCTGCCACCATAAAGGCACAGCAGCGGGCAAGAGCTGTGTTCTGTTCAAAGTGCCTCAGTTCAGCAAATTCTGCTCTTTCTTTGGAACATAGGAAAAAAGAATCATGGGGCTGCCCTAACCAGCACCACCTCAGAAGTTCATATATATACATACATATACATAAATAAATCACAGCCATTCTACTGGCTTTGATTTCATCTGGCCTCATTCTTCTGAGGCCTCATTTCTATTAGTTCATTTTTGTCCGGTCGGAACTGGAAATAGAAATTATAAATCTGCCCCCCTGCCCGCCCGCTTCACTTTTATAACCCACCCTGCCCCCACCGTGCCACCCCTCTGTACGTTAGCATGGCTCACAGCAGAATATGTCTGGTTTGGCCCCGCCCCCTGCTCCGCCATCACCGTCTCCACGTGACGTGTCAAATTCCTCTCAATCTGGGCGTGGCTGATCCGGGGGGGGGATTGTGTAATGGGCCTCCATTAGCCTGCAGATGTGAAATATTTTCCCTGGACCCCCCCACCAGCCTGCCGATGGACGAGGAGGATGACCCCCCCCCCCTCCGACCAGCCAGCCCCTGGGAATATTTGGCTGAAGCCTGAGCCAGACCTCATAGTGGGGCAGCTGAAGACAGATTTATCAGACCTGTCCCTAAACGAGTCTGCTGCTGACTTGCTTCATTTGAGAGAAAGATCGCTCGCGGAGAGTCCGACCTGTTGCCGACATGACCAGGAACGGGAAAAAATACGAAATACACTAAGATTTGTCCTGTTACAAAATTCAGTCCAGATTGTTTTGCCATTGGTTGCTTTGCAAGTGGCACAGAGGTTTAAAGCATACAAACAAAGAGACAAGCGATGTGTCTTACATATGAAGTACATGCAAATATGTATTTTAAATAGTTGTATATATGCCCAAAGTGTGACTAGTTTATTTATTTATTGATTCATTTTTTAAAATTTATTTAAAAAGTTGTTGAGGGACCCGAGGTTCCACCTTTCCCTTCCACTTAACAAGACCACGTGATCTGTCTCGTCAAGTATGGGCTTGATCGAAGTAGCTTTGACCCCCAGAGCCCTGATAAGGAGCCGTAAAAACCCTGGGCGGAAACCACGAAAGACCTTTAGACGGAGCCACCAGCTGTCAGGTGAAGATGCTAAAGGAACCCTTTTAATTGGCCCAAAGTACTCATATGATTACTGTATGTTAACCACTTTACCCCTTCATTTTTGAAAATGCAAAGCAGCATGGTGTTGGCATGGCATAAATGTCCTCGTACCTTTTTTTGTAGTCATTTAAATTTTTTAACACACATTGACAAGTCCTCATCCGGCTTTATGTATTGCCAGAGTTTCATAACTCAAGAACCAGAATTATTGTTATTGTTGTTGTTGTTATTATTATTTTATGAAGACAAAAAGCAATAAGAAGAAACAACAAGGAAAAATGTGCTGATGTATTTGCTTTAAGTTGGTGTCGTCATCTGCCCTGTGTTGCATAATCTATGCAGACACATGAACCTGCTGATATCAGACGCAAGAGTGCCATTATGTCCCTCTCATTGTGTGATTATGGACCTCTTTCTTTTTTTCTTTTTTTTCCAACACTGGTAAACATTTGCATCTGTTACTTTTCCCACAATGCACGTCCAGCACTGTCTCTCTGCACCTGTGACAAAATGAAAAGCAAATCTACAGCAATGTGAATTTTCTCGTCATGCTTGTACTTTCCAGACCCTTACCCTCGAAACACACACACCCACACACACACACACACACACACACACACAACATTCCAGTACTTTTTCACTGTCACTACATGTACACATCACTCATTCTCGTAAAACCAACATTTGGCTTGGCGTGCCTGTCACCGAATGGGTTCATCTATTAAAGCAGTTGATCATTTTCGGGTCAAAACTCGAAGTGATCAAACCATAATGGTCAACGATAAATGGAAAATCAGCTGCTTTAATAGATTAAATCTTTTGGTGACAGGCTTTTTTTGGTGTCTTCAGTTTTATGAGAAGAGTACACGTGGTGACAACGAGAAGGTTCTGGAATGTTGTGGAGGTGGTTGATGAGGAAGACCATGAAAGGTGGGTGTTTGTCTGTGTGTGTCTGCACGCACGTACATGCTGTATGTGTTTCAAGGGGAAGGTTCTGGAAAGTACAAGCATGACGAGGAAATTCACATTGCTGTTGATTTGCTTTTCATTTTGCCACAGGTGCAGAGAGACCGCAGTGCTGGATGTGCATTGTGGGAAAAGCAACAGATGCAAATGTTTGCCAGTGTTGAAAAAAAAATGAAAAAAGGAGAGAGGCCCACAATCACACAATGAGAGGGACAGAACGGCGCTCTTGTGTGTCTGATATCAGCATGTTCATGTGTCAGCACAGATTATGCAACACAGGATCATCTTAGCCAATGAAGACACCAAATATATATCTGCATTTTTTCTTTTATTTTTGCACTTTGCACATTTTTCTTTGACTTAATAATAATAATAATAATAATAATAATGCTGCTGTTTTCTGTATCTTTATTTTTAGCATTACTAAGTACTATGACACAATCGGTAGTGCACTGGCGAATTGAATGTAAAGACTTCCTCATGAATGCAAATGCATACCTGTGTGCTTGAAAAAGCAGACAGGCATTGTGCCTTTTGAAGCTTCGGTCTCAAGGTTATAATTTAAATAAAGCCCGAAGAACGCTGCTGTCTAAGTGCAGGATTGCGACAGTGTGAGACTAAAACGAACACAACAAAACGGGAAAAAGAAAGACGTGACGTTCATTCGCGGTTGCGGCGTTACATAATTACTTTGGTTGCACTGCGTAAATTTAGTTCGGTGTCCTTCGGATTAAACCCATCTGTGTCGGGAGCGTTGGGATTTCTGAGCCTCGGCCTTGTTTGAATGCCTGCTGCGACGTTATTTTAAGATTTTCTCATATCTCGTGTTGCTTTTATACTGAATTGAGTCCCCTCGGCTTATTCTGCGCACTATTTTTCCTCTCGCTCATGCCACAGGAGCGTATGTATTGCCACTAGGATTTCTATCGCAAATAAATACACATGATGATGACCGTGATCATTTTTTATTAGTATCTTGTGTGTATGTATTTGCTGCGTCATATAGAAATAGCATCACCATCCTCATCGTGATAATTATCAAATAATTATCATCAAAACATACATTAACACAGGCTACCGCCGTGGTGTAGCAGTAAAAGCACAGACTTTCAGTGCACAGTCTGAAAGAAAGTCTGTGCTTTTACCGCTACGCCACGGCGGTAACCTGTGTTAATGTATGCTTTGATGATAATTATTTGATAGTCGTGCTCCGTGGATCGGGGGTTCGCGGCCCCGGTCCTGCCACATTCGAGTACGGCCGGTGCTTTGAGGGAGTGGCGATTGGTGGTTGGGGGAGAGACTTGGGAGAGAATCGTCTTGCACAATACGACCTGGGCGAGTTGGAATCATGGTCAGGAGCTTGAGGAGTCGCGCCCTGAAGAGGACGTGGCGCCCTCCTTCCTACCACCAGCTGACTGGATTGTGTCGTGGCGATTCTCAAGTGATTGCTACACGGGGAGAATTGAATAACAGGGTTCAATTTGCTGCCAAATGGAAAATGGGGGGGAAAAAGGAAAACAAATCTGAAAAAAAGAAAATAAAAACATGCATTAACACTACAGCCTGATTCTGGTACAGGGACAGTGACCAAGTTGAGGGTGTTGTTTTGGGGGACATGAGAAGGTGGGGAAGGGTTTGTGGGTCAGAGAGACTGTAATTGGACGGAAGGAAGTGTGGGCTTTCCTCTGGCTTTCCCAGAATGCTGAGCTCTTTGTTCAGGCAAAGGGGGACCTCCTTTAATCCCTGTTTTAGAATGGGAGGTGAAGAGTCATCCATCACCCTTGGCAACTGCTGTTTATTTGTTTTGTTCATAATTTTTTTAGTCTTTACTTTGATCTGTTTTAACAGCCGTTCAAACAAAGGCAGTCCTGCCTGTACTCCACAAACTGGAGGGTCTTAGGAGGAGACGCCTTTATGTGGCACAATACAACATGTCCACACACAAACACACACACATGTACGCACACAAACGCTTGCATGCATGTCCACACAAAAACACACACACATGTATGCACCCAAACACTCACACACAACTCCACCCTATTCCGCCGTGTAATCAGCAAGATAACAATCAAATGCCTCGGGCTTAACCACAAGACCTGGTTTTGTGGGTAAGCGGAGGGACGGATCATTACAGGGCCCTGCTAATCTGTCCTGTTGACCCACAAGATTTTGGGATCTGGGGTCTCTGCATCTCAGTGAGCTGATGGCTCACCCTAGTCAACTGTGGAGACCCAGCGGCTTTATCCCCCTCTCCCCCCGCAGTGACGTGTGCCTATGTTATGGGAGTGACAGGTGGAAGGGGAGAGAGAGAGAGAAGGGCTTTTATTTAAAGTGAAATGAAGTGCCGCCCCTCAGTTCCCCACCCGTTATAATGATGCAGTGAACATAGGGCGCCTTTGAACTGACCGCCATGCGGTCCCGAAGCTGTGGTTATTCACTCAAGCGTTGTGATGGGCACCGAGTGGGGCTAAACTTTACGGCACTGATAGTTCATTATTGTAGCTGAACCTGCAGTTTGGTGTCAGTTTGGTGCGTTTCCTCATAATGGATGAAAGGCTGTTCTGTTCACACTTCAACTGGAGCATTTGTCCCTGATTCTTGTCAGGTGATGAATTTTGGCCAATCAGAAGCATTGTTGTTTTTTGTTCTGCATTGCCCCCCCGTGACATTCAAGTCTTATCGAGTAATCAGCGAGATCACAGAGCACAATGTTTGTGCGAGACTGCGAGTGTTGTTTTCCTCTGTCGTCAGTGACACATACACTAGTATGTGCAGCACCAATCCCAAACCGGAAAGATATATCTCCTTCTCCCCCTCTCTGTTTTTTATCTCTCCTCTGATTGTTCCCTCTCTCTCATTTTTCTTATCTCTCCGTCACCTTATCTCTGTGCTTGTGTCTTTTGTTTCCCTCTGTTCTCTTTTTGTTTGTATGTCCCCGTGTCTCTCTCTCTCCCTCTCTCTCTCTACACAGCCTGCTACTCCCTGCTGCCCTTAATTGATCTCCACTTGAACACGCTTCCAATTTTGTTTGCTATAATGATGATGATGATGGTGGTGGATGGTGTTTCATTTGTTGTTGTGCAGAATTGGAGCACAAACCCTTTCATTTGTTATTAGCCACTGCTGAAGCCTCACAGTGCTGTGCCAACATAAATGGCTTTTAAGGCTGCAGGTGTATTATGTTAAAAGTCTTTATTAGCAATTCGATGCCACCGTTTGTTTTTATAGTCTCCTCAAAAGGCGATTGCACAGTCCTGATAAACCCATGCAGGTTCTAAAGTGTTTGTTGTGTAACAGGATGTTAAGTGACAGTTTGACCCAGGAAGTTTGAGTGAATGATGCAACCAAAGTTAAGGGAAGTTGTTACTTCTGGAGAAACGGAAACCACACACTCAGTGTGGAGCTCAAAACTGACATCCTTCTCACAGAAGTTCATAAGCCTCTTTTTGCTTTTTTATTTTTTTATTTTATTTTATTTTTTTGAATCTACGCAAATGGTTTAGTGGCATTAGGCAGTCTGCTCGACCAATATCAGCTTCCAAAATGGAAGAGGAGCCATAAATTACTCCGGGCCTCCAAAATGGTCAATCTCTTCTGCTCTTGAGAAAATAAACACCATTTACACACTTTCATGGTACGCTCTCAAAAACATTTGGAGTGCTCTCTCGACAGACGGTGTACACTATGACCAAATGGTTTCTTAGAAATCTCGGTCACATCCAGAGATGAAGACATAAACTGTGTCATAATGACCAATTTCGAAACTTGTTTTCAAAACTGACTATACCAGCCTCAACTTATGACTAATCAGCAGAGCGAGACCCAAACCTCTGACCAATAATCAGAAAACAATTGTTGGTTGCTTCTTTGGTTGATGGGTATGATCACAGCATGCTCACTGATATTCAAAAATAACATTCACTGTTCTAGGCCAGTGGTACTTAACTATAGTCTTGGTGGGCCGCAGTGTCTGCAGGTTTGACTCCAGTCCTGGAGGGCCGCAGTATCTGCAGGTTTAACTCCAGTCTTGGATGGGCCGCAGTATCTGACTGAAAGTTTCCTTTCAATCAGCTGCCAGTGTAGGCCTTGGGAACATGGTGCCTGGACTCTTTAGTCATTAAGTGACTTAAATTAATCACTTAAGTGCTTAAACACACAAAAAACGGTCTGACACCCCTGTTCTAGGCTCAGTTTGTCTTGAAAGACACATGGTCACAAGGTCAAAGGTCAAAATATTTATCTTTGGTGCTTGTGCACTCCAGGTCAATTTTAAGACGGTCCTCTTCTACTCATGCTCGTTTCATTAGTATGATTTATAGTATGGTTAAGTAAAGTTCTCTTCTGACCCCAAATAATATGCCAAGCAGGTAACATAGGTGTGTACAGGTGTGTTCCGGTGTATGATGGTGCTTGTGCGTAATGTGGACAGGTGTATAGGTATGCACCTGTAATATTTGTGCATGCCTAGCATGTTGAGATACATAAGAGTGTATGGTATTGTTTAATATGGTATTGTATGATGTAACTATGGACAGTCTGAAAAAATGCAGGTTATCAGGTTTTTGAGAAAGCCCACTCATCCCCTTTTGACAATGTAGCTTTTCATTGTTTTACATCAGTCATATCCCTTCAGTCACGTTGATCTGAGGACAGTTTTTTAATAAGTGTGTTTATAGGGCATGTATGGGGGAGACAGTGAGACGCCGGAATGCGTAAAGATCGTTTTCGGGGAATTCCCTGGAGTCACACTGCCGCTGCCAGATGAAAAGTGCCCATTGATGCAATCGAGTTGGCCGGTCAAGCGCAACTTCACTGGAATGTTGTTTTTCCCATGGAAAGAGAGTGCGGGTCTGCACCCGACTTCCTCTTGGGGTCAGAGGCCAGAGGTCAGAGCCACGCCCCGAAGGCTTCCCTGCACTGGCCGTCTGGAGGGGATGTGTGTGTGTGTGTGTGTGTGCGCGTGTGTGCCTGTGTGCACGTCCATGTACCCATGCATGTGTGCGTATTCTCGTGTGTGTACAGGCGCGTGTATGTCTGTGCACAGTTGTGTAGTAATCACAGAGCAGCTACCTTCCCTACGGCCCCTCTCAGAAGACAACAGGCAAGAGATTGTTTTTCAGTCTCTCCTTCTTGGGATCAAAGGTCAAAGTCAGTCAAGTCAGTGAATAGTAGAGTGGGGGGGGAGGGGATTCTGAGGCCCCACCCAGCCTGGCCACACCCCCACCCTCCCGAGCCCCTGTCGGTCCAGGAGGAGTTATCGCACCACGCAAACAATGCGCAGGGTCATGTGACCGAGGCTGCTCGGATTGGCGATCGCTTTGCAGCGACCTGGAGGCTGGCAGTGGTCCGTACAGCGTTCAGACGCCATGGGCAGCGCTGAAAAAATACAAAAAACAAAGAAAAACACCTGAGGGCATCTTTTTGTGTTTCGCCCTGCGTTTATCTTCTTTTCTAACATCCTGAATGCTTTATGATGGCCGACGGGCCGCTCGTGCCAACGAGGGCCTTTTAATTTGAATGCGCTGGAGAGCTTTCGAGCTGAACTGTGCCTGAAAGGGATTTTGCTGTGTCTGTGTCTGGTCGGGGTGAAACGCTGCCAGAGGAGGCATAAAGCAGTAGGTCAGAGCTGGCTCAGACAGGCTGACCTCACTTTGAACTGTGCACAGAGTGAGCACCACTCGTATGTGCAGGGAAATTACTTTGTAACAGTTTTAATGAAAGTAACGTTCACAGCACTTGTACGCTCTGACACACACCTTTAATGTGTGAAACAAATAACATTTCAACCCCCCCGCAGGTCTAAAGTGTGGCCCGTTTTACACAATAAAGGTGTGTGTCCAGGCTTATAACTAGTGTCATGTGTATTTATCACTGACCCCTATGTTTAGCAACCTCCACAAATGACATGTGCATATAATAAGTAGTATCTAGTATTTGCAAAAGTGTTGGACCATGAAGATTGATCAATCAATTTTGACCAAAGGGCAACATGAGGGTTAAATGTAGTGCTGTATACAAACATGTTGTTCTGTAGTTTAAGAACAATGCAAGTTATGTAGGGTTTAGATTTGGATTAGGTGCTGACCGAGAAGCAAAACAGGTAACTTTAGTGACCTGATTTAAAACAGATCAGGTTGCCTCATTTCCATATCCTCACCTTATCCATTATGAATGAAAAGGCAAAACTGACCCAGGATCAGCGGCTCCACTCTGAGGTGCTTCATGAAAACAGAGTCCAGAACAATGCATGCAGAAATCACCTGATATTTGTTCCTGTTCTTATCCTGGTTCCGTTGCTCGCTCTGTGTTTGCTGCCAGGAAAGACGCGCATCACCGCGCTCGTCAGCACCCACAGCACAGTGCCGTTGAGCTGACGTACGGTTTCCTCGTGAATGCGCCGAGCTTTTGTAAAAAAATCCTGGCAAGCTCCGTGGCCAGCTTGTGAATTTTGTTTCCATGGATAATATCGTTCTCTTGTGCACTGGGCTTCTGCCAATCTCTAAGGCTATGCTTTAGAAAGTGTCAAAATCATAGATCTGCATAGATCAGAGATCTTTCCACTCTCTGATCAAAGACAATGTCTAGCAATTAAATCAATCAGAAAGCACACACACACACACACACACACTGTCTTTCTTGTTTTCTGAAAGCAGGCTCTTTGACTCCGATTTAGCCTGTAGCCATAAAACAATGTTTTCCCTGCATTTCTGAAATGTTGTGGCAACAGTATCAGGGTTGACTCTGGTGTCCACGGTGGTTGCAGTGGCATCTGAATTCATTGTCTCAGAATAAGCTTTAATGGTGTGAAAAAACAATGTTTTATTTAGAAAGAGGCCATTCTTTTTATTTCTCTTGACCAAGTGACTGACCGCTTTGCCTCTGTCCTGTTTTTTTCGCACAAAGTTCAGTCTTGGAAAATATTATACAATGAAACTAAATACATGTAGCTTCTATAACTTAAAAGCTTGAACTATAACTTGAATAGAGGTTTATTATTGTTCTGCTTTTGTCTATAGATATGTACTTTTTGTTTTTGATTTCCTGCAAACTGCAATTTTACATGGGATGTCATACTGTAGCCATTGTGCTACAAATTGTGGAGGTGGAGAACTAACATTTAAACTTCTCACTTTAACCTAAGTTCTTCCCTGAATCCGTTCCCGGTCTCAGACAAACAATCTCTCCTCTCTATAACCTCTCCAGATGATACATTTTTAATTCGCATTATTACCTTATCAGTTATATGAACATAAGAATATGTGTTAATGAAAACAGGCCATTTGCTTCAACTAGGCTTGTTATTTGCTTACTGACAAAATTATTTGGTTAACTTTATAAAGTGACTATAACAAAGGTCTTTTTACTTTTGTGTTTTGCTGTAAGAAAGCTAATTTGCCATGAATTGGGCGAAAGGCATAGATGCCGCATTATGAGCCTGATTTACTAAGACGTTTAGCGTGTGCAAAACCTATTGGCACACGCCAAACTAATAACACAACCAATGATTGTTGCAAAACAAATACCATGACCAATCTTTGGTTTTGCACACACTAAATTAATATTAAACCTAGATGTGTGTTGTGAGTTTTATTCTTATTTATATTTTATTTTTTTTTTTTGTTAAAAATAAAAAAAAATGAGAGAGAGAGAGTAGTGCTCAGTTTCTGATTTCTCTCTTTCTTGTGCTCTAGTGTCATGCCTCCTTCCTCAGACAACTCCAGAAAGTCTTAAATTTGCATTTCAACTTTTTAAAATATATATTTTTTAGGGCTTTTCAGCTTTTTTTATTGGACAGCACAGTGTAGAGAGACAGGAAGAATGAGAGCGAGAGAGAGGGCGAGACATACAGTACGTCAATGGTCGCACGTCAATTCAACAGCCCTGTCTGTTCACATAGGTGCTTGATGCTTGCAGCACTGCCAGTGGGTATTGTCTCAGTTAATCCAGTGATGCTTCTCCCTTGGCCTAATAGTCCAGCTGTTTTGCTGTGCTGATCCTGATCAATGTCAAAATTCACATTTACAAAAACAGGGTAGATGGCAACTATTCTGTCAACAACAAAAGAAAATATAAATGATCAATTTCAGATGAGTATGGATATGATTGTGCTAATCCCACTCTGAATTTCCATCTGTGGTTTAGAGTTCTAGGACAGTGTACAAGGCTGAGCTGTGTTTATTGTAGGGCTGTAGGGTTATGTAATTCAATGAGTTCCATGCTGCAAGTATGTTAATGTGCTGTTGGCTGTCATAAATCAGATATCACACACACACGCACACACACACACAGTCCTCTCTGCAGTAGCAGTGTATAAGGCCTCATTATAGGCCTGTAGGACTCTGTTGTACACTATTTACATGGGGGCAAAGGTCACCTCGGTCTCCAGTTTTATGAGCTGTCACTCAGTCAGTGCTTTATCACTCACAGCTGACCTCTGAGAGCCCGTGTGTGATGCAGGGCGTGGTTAATAGCTACCAACAAGCTGTTATGACTTCAGTCTGATTTATGACAGGAAATGGTGGCTCTTCTCTCTGTAAAGATCTGTAGCATTATGGGAGCCCAGAGCATTAAAATACGAGTTTCTGGGCTTTACAAACACACACACCCACGCGCACACTCTCACACACACACACACACACACACACACACACACACGCACGCACACACACACACACAAGCAGGGACAGATCACACACATTGGCTGAGAGGAATGCAGTCTCTATAAAACTGACAGATATACTTGATAGAAAGTAAATGTGTGTGGTGTGGGTATCAGTTGAACCCACAGCTGTAATTAAAGGATGAAGTGCATTGGTCTGACTTTGATTTCAACATCAGAGAGTTTAGAGGATCTTATCCCCATTTGATCTCCGTTTCCTGTGCATCTCTGTTTCCTGTGCATCTCTGTTTCCTGTGCATCTCTGTTTCCTCTCGTTCTGCAGTACCGCTCTCACGAGAAAAATAACCAGCTGGGTTCCCTCTGAGTACTGAGCCCTGTTGCCTGAAATCAAGTTCTGACCACAGTTACAGCCTGGGGCTCGATTACTGGCCACCCCAGTGCTATAGCGCTACAGTTTCTGTGAATACTGTACATTAGCAAAGCAGCACTGTATCAGGACCCCCTGTTTTCTTCTCTCTTCAGACTCTTCAGAGAAATCACATGACACCAGGACCACGTGCCCAAGCGATGCAGTGGATGACCGACACAGCTTTTCAGTAAGCCAAGGTAAGCTGTGGCTGAACTGACCTGTTCTTCTTCATTTCCTCTCACGGCGGCAGCGATGCAGCTGCGTCAACAGGATTGTTTTTTACAAAATGTATTTCCTTCCCTCTTTTCAATGTACAGGCCACTACAGGAGACATAGTGACTATTATTTTACACCCTAAAAGCCACACAGTGCTACAGGAGAACCAGTGACTATTTTACACCCTAAAGGCCACACAGTACTACAGGAGAGCCAGTGACTATTTTACACCCTAAAGGCCACACAGTACTACAGGAGAGCCAGCGACTATTGTACACCCTACATGCCACACACAGTACTACTGGAGAGCCAGTGACTATTTTACACCCTACCGGCCACACATGGCACCACAGGATAGCCTGTAACGGTTATTCCCTGTCGCCGCAGACTTCTGTGTTGCTATGGACAAGCTACTGTTACTTTGCTCCTTAAATCTGCATCTGGAAATGAGTGAACCCATTGATTTTGCCCAGTAGATGTCATCAGCCACCGAAAACAGAGTCGGAGGCTTCCGGAATACAAGCAGAGAGAAGACCTACAAGAAGGTAGAGTGGGTTTATACATATAGAAATGCACAGTGTGTACAGGTATACTGTCAGGATATATACAGCATGTAGGCATATCAGTTGATATATACAGCATGTAGAAGCATACCATGGATAGAGAGTATGTGGACATTTGCCATAGAGATATCAAGAGCATGCACACATATACAATAGAGGTAGACATAATATGTGCACATACAGTCAAGCCGGAAAGTCTGCACACCCCTTTCACCTTCTCCACGTTTTATTACATTACAGACTTATACTACAATAGATTGAGTTCATTTACAAGCTTGGCACACTTGTTTCTGGACATTTTTGCCCATTCCTCTTGGCATAACCTTGCAAGCTCCATCAGGTTGGATGGGGAGCGTCGGTACACAGCCATTTTCAGCTCTTTCAACAGATGTTCAATTGGATTCAGGTCTGGGCTCTGGCTGGGCTACTCAAGGAAATGCAAAGACTTTCTCCGAAGCCACTCCTTTGTTCTCTTGGCTGTGTGCTTCGAGTCGTTGTCATGTTGGAAGGTAAACCTTTGCCCCAGTCTGAGGTCCAGAGCGCTCTGGAGCAGGTTTTCTTCAAGGATCTCGGTGTACTTAGCTGCATTCATCTTTCCCTCTATCAGGACTAGTCGCCGCGTTCCCGCTGCTGAAAAACATCCCCACATCATGATGCTGCCACCGCCATGCTTCACTGTAGCGATGGTATTAGCCAGGTGATGAGCGGTGCCTGGTTTCCTCCAGACGTGACGCTTGGTATTCAGGCCAAAAAGTTCAATTTTGGTTTCATCAGACCAGAGAATCTTGATTCTAATGGTTTGAGAGTTCTCTAGGTGCCTTTTGGCAAACTCCAATCGGCTGTGATGTGCCTTTTACTAAGGAGGGGCTTGCGTCTGGCCACTCTACCATAAAGGCCTGATTGGTGGAGTGCTGCCTGGATGGTTGATCTTCTGAAAGGTTCTCCCATCTCCACAAGGATACGCTGGAGCTCTGTCAGAGTGACCCTCGGGTTCCTGCTCACCTCCCTGGCTAAGGCCCGTCTTTCCCGATTGCTCAGTTTGGCCGGGCGGCCAGGTCTAGGAAGATTCTTAGTAGTTCCAAACTTCTTCCATTTACAAATGATGGTGGCCACTGTGCTCTTTGGGACCTGTAAAGCTGCAGAGATTTTTCTGTACCCTTCTCCAGATCTATGCCTTGACACAATCCTGTTTCTGAGGTCTGCAGATAATTCCTTTGACCCCATAGCTTTGAGTTTGCTCTGACATGCACTGTCAACTGTGGGACCTTATATAGGCAAGTGTTGGCAATCCCCAATCATGTCCAATCAATTTAATTTATCACAGGTGGACTCCAATTAAGTTGTAGAAACATCTCAAGCAGTATCAGTGGAAACAAAATGCACCTCAGCTCACTTTTGGGTGTCATATCAAAGGGTGTGCACACTTGTGTACATATGATATTTTACATTTTGATTTTGAATAAATTAGCACAAATGTCTATAAACCTGTTTTCACTTTGTCATTCTGGGCTATTTTGTGTAGAATTTAGAGACACAAAATGAACTCAATCTATTGTAGAATATGTCTGTAAAGTAATGAAGCGTGGAGAAGGTGAAAGGGGTGTGCAGACTTTCCGGCTTGACTGTATACCATAGAGGTATATGGAGTGTGAATACATATACCATAGATATAAACGGCATGCACACCATAGAGATATTTGTATAAGAAATGCATTTGTATAAGAAGTGTATGTATTGGTGAATATGTTGAGCACATGTTCGTGGTTGCTGCTCTATTCAGGATATTTTTTTAAACTGCTGAGCACTCACCTGTGCTGTTTTTGGATTTGGATGCGATGAGGGTTCAGGTGATCACTGTGTTTTCTCAATGCAGCGATGCTGCTTCCAGGTGCAATATCTTCCCATTCAGCAGTGATAATATTTATATATGTATATACATGTATATATACAGGTGCAGCTCAAAAAATTAGAATATCGTGAAAAAGTTCAATATTTTTTGTCACTCATTTCAGAAAGTGAAACTCATATATTATATAGATTCATTACACATAGAGTGAAATATTTCAAGCCTTTATTTCTTGTAATTTTGATGATTATGGCTTACAGCTAATGAAACCCAAAATTCAGTGTCTCAGAAAATTAGAATATTTTGCTTTAACATATTTTTAAAGTATCATATTTAATATTTATCTTGGTATATTTTCTGCTGCTGTTACTTCCTGAAAGTGTGTGTCAATCAATCACAAACAACTCTCAAATATTTTATTTTTTCAGGTGTTTACAAGCGATTACTAAGCTCTCTCTCATTGAACTGATCTCTATGATAGGGGGGGGGGAAGAGATTCAACAACTAAAAATGACGTACAGTATGGAAACACACACATGCGAAATGGCTGTTGGCTGTCATCGTCATCAGGGGTAGGGTATAACAACCCAAAACCAAACCATCACTGCGGCCAGATATGGAGTAGATGTGGATGGGATCCTTTAAGGGGGTGGTTTCTTTTTTTTTTTTTCCCCATAGAGTTTCTAAGGAAAAATGAGTCAGAGAAATAACCCTTGCAGTGATCCCCCCACATACTACTCCATATCTGCAACAGAGTGATGGTTTGGGGCTCGTTCAATAGCTCAGACCCTTGATGACTTACAGCCATTTAGCCAGCCATGTGTTCCATACTGTACCAGTGTAATTTACAGCTGAATCTAGTCTCAACCCCCAATTCCCATAGAGATCAGTTCAAATGCAGAGAGGTTATAGTATCGCTTGTAACAGTACCTGAAAATAAGATATCGAGAGTCTTTTGATGTTGTTGGGTCACAGACTTCAGGAAGTAACAGCATGCAAAGGATAAGCGACCAAATATTAAATATTATACTTTAAAAATATGTTAAAGCAAAATATTAAAATTTTCTGAGACACTGAATTTTTTTGGTTTCATTAGCTGTAAGCCATAATCATCAAAATTACAAGAAATAAAGGCTTGAAATATTTCACTCTATGTGTAATGAATCCATATAATATATGAGTTTCACTTTCTGAAATGAGTGACAAAAAATATTGAACTTTTTCACGATATTCAAATTTTTTGAGCTGCACCTGTACATATATATATATATATTTGTGTGTATATAGAAAGAGAGATGTAACAGGGAATGAATACTATAAGTTCTCCAGTCTCAATCTAGTACTGTGTAGTACTGTCTAGTATCATTGTAGCAGCAATGGCGGCCTCTGTGGCAGTTACTGATTTTCCTGGTTTAAAGAGGACAAAATGCTGAGCCACAGAACATGACAGGCACTGGCTTCTTGATTGTGTGGTTAAGAATAGCTGGTGAATGTGGAGGGCTATTTTTGGGTGGGGCAAAAGTAGTGAATGCACTTTGACTGCTGTCAAATACAGATGAGGTGGGGGGGGGGGGGCTGTGGGGCCTCTTTAGTTTATTTCTTAACCTGCTTGTCACTTTTTTTACAGGGCAACAGGCAACCCATTCGTTTTAAACTAAACCTTTTTATTACAATTTTTAGTACACAATTGAACTTGCAAGGTAACAGAACAATCAAAGCAACTTTCAGTCGTTCTCTGTTTACTGAAGCAATTTTATCAAAGGCAAAATCTATGGATTTTCTGAATGATAACCAGTACATGTTGCAATTTACTCTCATGTAAAGTACATTTTCCAAGTGGGGACTATTATGGGTTTACAGTAACCATGGGGATAATGGTAGCAGCTGGGCTATAGACTGAAAGGCAATTTCACAAGCTTGTTTTCTGAAGAAAATCCAACAGATGCTTTTGGTACTGGAAAATTTCTCACGATGGACTTGTGTAATTACATTTTTCCACAGTTCTGTATGAAGTATGAAATGGGTTGGAATTATTCTAAATCTAAGGAAATAGCTGTTGTGAGGTAGGGGGAGTTTGAGCCTTTTTTTTAACCAGACCGTTAAGATTAAATCTCTTTTACAAGTGTTTTGGCAACCATGGCAGGAGTTTACAATTTCAACAAATTCAGACAAGGCAATCACAATAAAAATAGACGCATCGCTAGCATTACGCTTTATTTACAGCCCTGTGAAAAAGTGAGAAGTAAAAAAGGGCTTAAATGTCGGTTTGATTTTTCATTTTCGGTGTATGGTTTCAGACCACGTCATCGGCCCTGAAAGGGGCGATCCAACTGGGGATCGGGTACACTGTGGGGAACCTGACCTCCAAACCCGACAGAGATGTTCTCATGCAGGACTTCTACGTGGTGGAGAGTGTGTTTTTACCCAGGTAAGGCCTGAGGCAATGCTGGGAAGGGCGGGGCATGTTTGCAGTGCGGTTGAGTCGTTAAGGAGCTGGCCGTTTGCGTAAGGGGTTGCGGGATCAAATCTCAGGTGAGGTCTAGTCAGTGTGTCCTTCCAGGCAACAGCTTGCGTGTACATCCGGATTTACAAATGAATATGTAAACTGTGAGGTATATATGTTCCCTTGGGTGAGCACATCTAAGCAAATGACTTACATGACAAGAGGCAGGCAAAGCCAGGTGGTTTGACTGTTTCCGTAGCAACACAGGTATTTTTGTCCGTATTTCTTTTCCACAGGAAGTTAGTGGCATTTGTAGAGTCCGCACACTTATGGTGTTCTAAGTACAAATTAACCCTGGTTAATGTTGTGTCACGTAATATCCCCCAAACCTACTTCAGTGTCTTTTAAAAATGGTTTGCCATAAAGGACTCAGATTATTCTGTTTTTATTTTTACAATACGGAATGGTGTTTAGCCGTTCAGTATATTGAGAGATCATCTGTTAATTATGGTTATGAGTTGATAATATCTGGTCTATGGTCAATTAAATTAGACTAATGGCTAATAATGTGAATGGGCTACTTAACTTTACTGGCATTCAACAGGCTCTCTCATCCAGATGCAGACACAAGTGCAGTCTACAGTTATGCCCACGTGAAAGAAAGCATTTACGTGACATTTTGCAAATGCTCTTACCCAGAGCAATTTACACAGCTTACATTTTCTACAGCTGGCCAGTTACTCAAGCAATGCTGTTAAGGCTCTTCAAAAGTACATTGGCAGTGCCCTTCTTGGGAATCAAACTGGCAACCTGTGAGTTACAAGCCCAGTTCTCTAACTACACTAACCCCCCCTTCTTTTAGAAGAAATATTAAGCATATTCTACTTGTGCCTGGGCTTTTTGGTTTTGGGGGAGGAGAGGAGAGTGTGAGGGATGGAAATGATTCTCGGTTCGTTGCTGAAATGACAGATATTCAGCGAGTGTGTGAAAATTCCACAGGGTCTAAGAGGCTTTTTGCGGTGCCTGTGATGTGCTGTGCTGAGATGTTGGAGTAAAACAGAGTCTCATGTCAGTCTGTCACACCTGTAGTTGTGTCACATGCACATAATCTTACCCGGGCTAGACTAACACGCTGCGTGTGTGTCCGTGTCCGTGTGTACATGTGTTGCCACCAGAGTGCAAGAAGTACCACATTCTCACACTGAGACATGAAATGACTGTCTCTATAATTACATAATCAGGGGCAATGCTTAACCGCCAATGCCGACTGTCACTGTCAGACCTGCTGGGTGGCACATTACTGGCCACAGTGTCACCAGGGGAGGGAGGGTGTGGAAAATCATTTGTGCCAACCATTTCAGGCACTTTAGAGCTTGGCTGGGAGCCAACTGTGGGCCCGGTGGCAACGAAAAGGGCAAACTAATCGCTGTGAAGATTAAATAAATAAAAAAACAAGCAAAAGAAGAATTGTGCCTGTGCTTTAGTGTGACTTTTTGATTTAAAGTGCCAGACATGTCAGATGAATTAGGGCTTCTGCCCAGAGAGCCACTGTGTGCGCGCGTTCTTGCCTCGGTACAAAATTACGCGAGCCGTCAGGACGAACCGCTCCCGTTCAAAAGCCTCTTTTCTTTTGCAGCCATGTCTTAAATCATAGAAGCTCCTCCAGGCTGGCATGTGAAACCTGAGGAAAACCTCACGACCCGAGAAACTGAACATGCGCGCATCCTGGGATTCTCTCTCATCGCTGCTTTAGCGTCAGGAGCGACTACTTATCGTTTTGTTTTTCGATGAAACATGGAGGAAGCCCCTTGTTTCATTGAATATTTGTGCTTTTTTCAATTAGAAGCAGGCATCCAGGACTACCGATCACGGTAATTGTTTTCTCTAATTGCAGCCGTCACAACAATGCGGTCTGCCAGCTCCCGCCTAAATGGAAGAAGTGCGATTTGTTTTTTTATCACAGGTTTTAAAGTTTTTTCTTCATACACAATACATTTGTATTGTCTTTTCAGCATTTTATGGTGTAATTAGTGCAGCAAGGACAGCCGCTTGCATTTTCTTCTGCCTGCTGCGAGTGGCGCATCGTAATTTTGTTATTGTTAGGAGTGGCACATTATAAGCCACTTGTGGATTATAAAGTTTCGGAGAAAGATAACCAGGGTGTCTTATTTTTTTTGCAAACAAATAAGGTTTCTGTACAGTGTTGCTGAGTTGCTTATGAAGTTCCTGTGTCCTGAGGCTGGTAATTCCTCTGGGAAAATGACTCAATAGTCTGCACAAAAGGAGATATTCTATAAATTAAGGTTTTTTTTGTGAAAGCCTGCTATTTTATCCCAGATCAGCAGTGCTGTAGGACAGGTCAGTGATTAGAATTTTGATGATCTCGATGTGACTGCCACGTGACACGCCACGTAGGCCCTCGGCTCCATTGAGCTCCTTGTGTCAATAATGAAGAGGTTGAGCTTGTTGCGTTTCTCCCAACTGGTATGGACCCAAATGCAGGACTCGGAGACAGACTCACAATACGCTCCAGCGGAGCACTTTATTTAAGGAAAGCAAACAACAGTGAAGAGAGAGAGCAAGGTGAGGGTCTGGGGGCAGATGATGATCAGGGAAAACAGGAGAAGAGCTGGGCGAATGGCAGACAACCAGTGACAGACTGGAAGCAGGGTTGGCGTGGGCAATGGCAGAGCAGGGAATGCAGGCTGGCGGGTAAACTGGAAAAGGCAGACTTGACACGTTAGCAAAACACAACAGACAATGGCCGAGTAACAAGAGCAACAAACATGACTTGACGTAATGAACTGGTGCAGAGATGAACAGAGAAGGGAACATAAATAGGGAGATATAATGAGTAAAGCGTGCGGAATGTATGCGAGAATGAATGAGCTAACGAGAGTGAGTGTGGAATGCGAACAGGGAAGGTGAGTGATTGGCTGGGAGATTAAGAGAGGGGAATGAGGAAACGAGGAGGGAAACCACGCCCAACCTGCACAACACGAAAGACAGACAGGGTAAAAGTAAAAACATGACATGAAACAAAAGGAATAGGGAACACAGGGAGAACAATAGGAAAGTGGACTGGAAGGGAGAGGCGGACGCAACAGATCTTTTCGTATTGAACAAATAATGACTCAGTTCGGCCTTTTGTTTTTCTTGCAAGACCAAAATATTATTGGTGAGACCACTGGGGGTGTCCCCTGTTGTGTTAACCAATCAGGGTCACCACTTATTTTTGGCCCAACAGCCTCATCTACAAAACGAGCATTACCAGGTCCAGTGGGTGTGGCTATGTAGGTATGCTAACGGAACACAAGTCTGGCTCCAAGGCTGAAATAACTGAAATAAAAAATGTGGACTGTCCAGTTTTTTTTAGCTCATTTCTGAGCTCTCTGTCACGTCTACACAATGCCCTGCACACAATGTTCATTTCTGTAACACAATAGGATGCATTCTTGAGAGTAAATAAATCCTTGCTATCCATACAGTGACTACTCTATACAATGCCATTAGAGTAACAGTTCCCATGGTTATGTACATGAGGTTGCTAAGTGGCGTGTCATATAGCAGTACAGAAATTGGGACGCCACACAGGTTGGCTGGGACTGGGCTGGGCTGGTAATTCGACTTTTTTTATCCACAATTGTAACCTTCTCATCACCAAACTCTCCTATATCAAATCTGAAAGTCTGCTTTCTAGTGCATGTGTGCTCCAAAGCCAGCATGAATATAAGACTTGCACAGTAATGCACTGTGTCAAAAGTACAATAGTACATGCCTTTGTTTATAGGAATTTGTATGAGCCCTCACGGAAATTTTGAGCCACCTGAGTGTTTTCAAATTCTACCAGCATTTATCGAGTGCTTATTTGACCCGGGTGTGCTGTGAAGTGCTGACAATCATTAACAGCTGCATATATGCCCCCCCAGGTAACCGTTTCCCCGGTTCTCTGTTGGGATTAGTTTATTTTCATTTTATTTGACTTATTATTTATTCCCATAATTCAGTGAGGGGAGTAACCTGACCCCGGCTCACCACTTCCCGGACTTCCGCTTCAAAAGCTACGCCCCGCTGGCTTTCCGATACTTCCGGGAACTCTTCGGGATCAAGCCCGATGACTACCTGGTGAGCGCTGAGTTCTTGTCACATCCTGCTTTACTTATGTCTGCAGCTGGTTCTACTTTGATCTGGCATCAGAGTCAGAGACAGGTAGGAGTGTCTTTATCCTTCTGTGCAATGAGAGACTGACAAAGTGAGATGTGTGGGGTCCTGGTGCCAGACAAACTCCCATGGTTCAGGGTAGGGCTAGGCGATATATCGCGACGATAATTATCAATTGCAATAGCAGCCGTTACCACCATGTGGAGTATTGCCTTTATTTTTGTCTTTTAAAAAAATAAATTATACCTGATGTGCTAGTAATCTGAACTTCTAAATTCTTTCAGGAAAAAAACGTCATCACTGTCTACTGGGTGTTGATAAGACAGACAATCAGCAATATGGCATTGCACCTTTCATGTGATTGACAAAAACACACCTTTCATGTGATTGACAAAAACACATCACATGATCACGTGGACGCTGGACAACCATGCTTCTGATTGGCTGTCTTATCAACGCTCAATAGATATCAGCGGTGATGTTTTTTCCTGGAAGCATTTCGCGCGGCCTCTGAAGTTTGGATGTTTACTGCCGTATATTGGGTATACTTAAAGAAAAAAGTTAGAAAAGAAAGGCAGTACCACACAGTGGTGACGGGCGTTATTCCATTCGATAATTATCAATGCTGTATATCACCAAGCCCTAGTTCAGGGTCTGTTCAGCTCTGATGTATTACAGTGCTCAAGACCCATGTGGGAGAGTAAAAAATTTTTATGTTTCACCAGAGGGATATAAAGTGTGTGTGCGTATGACCCTCCTTCATTCTTTCTCTTTCTCCCTCTCTCTCCCCCTCTCTCTCTCTCTCTCTCTGTCTCTCTCTTTCTCTCATGGCCTGTGAAATTGAATCCACTGTAATTACCTGTGGGAGTAGCAGGGCTCATTAATTCGTGATTGAGGGCTTCACAGGGTGACACTCTTGGGCCATGACTTCCTGTTGTGTTTCAAGTGCAGGTCAAGTACTTCCCCTGTTCTTTGAGGGACCAGGCTTAGAGGTGCAATGACAGTGTTTGGGGCATGATCACCCAATCCTCTCCTTTAGACCCTCAAGGCACACATCAGTGTATTCTTAACACTGAAAGTCTTGTTCCCCTACCACAGGAGCCAAAACATTCAAATTTGACTCATCTTATGAATATTCATGATTGGGTGTGGCCAAGTACACTACAGTGACAATGGATATTCTGTACTGTAATATAGCAACAGAAACTCATATTACCAACAGGAGCATTACATTACATTGCATTGCATTAACTCTCCTGTGGTTTAGAAGCAATGTGGTGTGGCCTGCACAAAATCCACGCTAAGTGCTAATGCGCTTATACCCTTCGCAGTGCAGCCTATAGCGACCGTGTGTCATTAGCCTGTAGCCTCGTTAGCCTGTGTCTCTCCCAAGAGGCTCCTCCTTTTATCCTTTCTTATCAATCAGATGTTGCAAGTTTGCTGATTTCCGATAATTAAAATGTTGTTCATCCCCCAACACTCTCTCTCTCTTTCTCTCTCTCTCTGTCTGTCTGTCTCTCCATCTCTCTCTCTGCCTCACTGACTTTGTGTTTCTTTCTCTGTCAAGTTCAAATTTAAATATGCTTTATTTACAGGATGAGAGAACTTGTGTAGCTAAAGTAGTATATACATACAGTACATGACATTAACAACCGCCCCCCAAAAGAATGCACTCCATCCCCACACCTCTTCCTTTCTCTCTCTTTCTCACTGTCTCTCCACTTTCTAAGCTTCAGAGTATCTCCTCTGCCTTTTATTGCGAGTCAGTGTGTCAAAACTTTCTTTCCTTTTATGGTCGGGAGACGCGACTGCGCTAATGGGCGCCAGGCTGCGCTCGGTATTGAATTTGTGTCGGGGAAGACGAACGGGCTTCTCCGGGTGTTCTGATTGCGCCGATACCACCGTCGGGGTGATAAAGTCTGAGTGCGCTTTGTAAATGTTTAATGGGAACAGCTGAAGGGGCGCTCAGATGGCGGCTGGCCATGGTTTCATGCTTCTAACAGACAAAACATGACCGCTTTTCTTCTGTGTGTGTAAAGGTGCGCTTTTGTGCTTGTTTGTTTGCGCCATGGAAAGGCTTTACGGAGAAACCAGATCAACCTGTCAATCAACCTTGCTGCAATCTATGTTATATGGCTCTTTTTTTTCAGAAAATGATTTATTATTTAAGAATGTACCTTTCACGCCTGACATGGAATGCAAAAGCATGATTATGGGCACCATGGGGTTGGGAGAATATTTCCATTTCAGGTCATTCAGGTTAATTCAGGAAGTGAAAACATGAATTTACTCAATGGAATTAAAATTGATCCAAATCCAGACGGCTACATCCCACATATTTGAGAAGTTCTCTGTTTTAACTGGAGATTTTTTTGCAGAGCTATTCAAAGAGGTAACAGCTGGCTGGTCACATGTTTGTAATGTCAGGGCTCACAGAGGGAGTGACTAGAAACCATAAAAATATAATTACCATAATAAACCTCCCATTATTTTGTAATCCTCTTTTGTTTCCTGCAGTACTCCATATGCAAGGAGCCGCTGATCGAGCTGTCGAACCCGGGGGCCAGTGGCTCCCTGTTCTACCTGACCAGCGATGATGAGTACATCATTAAAACTGTGCAGCACAAAGAGGCGGAATTTCTACAGAAGCTGCTTCCAGGTTATTATATGGTGAGTCACAGTCCTCATTTTTATACAAACACACCTGACTCACACACACACACACACATACACACACAGACACACACACACATGCATGGACACACACACACGTACACAAACACACAGATAACACACACACTCACACACATGCACGCACACTATCATCTACACCAACGTACACACACACATACACACACACACACACTTGCACACATGCACGCACACTGTCATCTACACACACGTACACACACACACGCACACACACACATGCACACACACATGCACACATGCACAAACACACCCACACATACACACACACACTCGTGCACACACACACACACACACACACAGTCACCCATTCATCCATTATGGAGCACTTGAAGCCTTTCTCCCATCACAAGCATAGTGGCTGGCTGAGGAGCCTCCATGCACAGTGCTACCCGAGATTTCTCTCTCTTTAAAAACCAACCCACTCTTTTATCAAATTCTTCCTCCCTTTCCCTCTGGAGCAGAACCTGAACCAGAACCCCAGGACGCTCTTGCCCAAGTTCTACGGGCTGTATTGCGTGCAGTCGGGCGGTACGAACATCCGGCTGGTGGTGATGAACAACGTATTGCCCCGCTCGATAAAGATGCACTACAAGTACGACCTGAAAGGCTCCACCTACAAACGCCGCGCCTCCCGAAAGGAGCGGGAAAAGACCTGCCCCACCTACAAGGACCTGGACTTCCAGGACATGCACGCAGAGGGCGTTTACTTCGACACCGAGACCTATAACGCCCTGATGAAGACATTGCAGAGAGACTGCCGGGTGAGCAGCTTCTTACCGTTATGTCTGGTGTACAAGGTTCAGCAGGAGTGCAGTTCATTACCGTAATATTTAGTGTATGAGCTGCAATAGGTAAGCAGTTGGTTACTGACTGTGTCCGAATCAGAGCCCTATCTACTGCGTCCTGTGTCCTGTGTACTAGCAGCTGTGTACTGTTTACTGTATACTGTTTAGTATGCAATGTGCAGTATGCAAAAAAATATTTTCTGTACTATTTTACAACCGTACTGAGGAAATGTCATAAGACGGCCCACCCATGTCATGCTTTGTTTTTGTTGTTGTTGAAGGAAAACTGTGTCTCCTTTTTAAAGTGAGGCTGCCCGTCATATTTATGCAACCAAAATGTTTGCATACATTTTGAAAAGTATTCTCCCGAATATACTCAGAAAAACCTCGGAAGTAAGTATATATCGTCCGTGGTTTTAAGTATACTACATTTAAAAAGAAAATTTTGCCTACTTAACTACTTTATCGTCCAGTGTACTCAACAAGTATAAGTTGCAACCAGTGAGTGACACATGACCACATGTGTCCACCTGATGTGGGCTGGTCTTCACTGTCCAATCAGGAGACAGACGCTGCATGAGGAACTTGAATACTTGAAGCTGGCCACCTTTGCTCTTAGTGGCCAGCTACATCTCTCTGAATTTACGGTGTTAACAGCTCAAAGGCGCTTTTACAGAAAGAGGATAAAAAATAGGCATTGTTTGTTTTTTTCACATTGTCTGGCTTTGAAGCGAAAATCAAATCCACGAGTGTTGTTAAGGACAGACCGTGAGGCCCAGGATGGCTGGTACGCAGCGAGGCAAGGCGCGGCTTCTCCGGGTTCTGTCCCCAGCTTCAGAATACGCATCACATGACGGCTCTCCAAGTGCAAAATGTGATAAAAAATGTTCCCAACGTGACCCGAGAATGTGCTCTAAACATAGCACTGTGGAACGTTCCTGTCCATTTCTGAACCGGCAGGGAGGTTCTTGTGTGTTGTTTTGCTGCTGTTGTTGTCAAGACCCGATGTGTGACCATGTGTGTGTTGTTTTGCTGTTGTTGTCAGGGTGACGTATTATATAACTTTTTAAACAGATTATTGTTATCCATACCACCCTCAAGAGAATCTCTGTAAAAATATTCTCATGCAATATCAATACATCGTTTTGCGTCAACAGTACTACTGTACATTTTCTGTCAGATCTATGCTGTCGCGTGACATGGAGAACCAGGATAACCTGGTTTTCCCTGAATAAAAAGAGAAGAAAGGTTTCGCATTGGTGAGAAGA